>JAODLM010000843.1:0-600000 GCA_036937905.1 Salvia rosmarinus
CGGAGAGTCGTTTTATGCCGACCGCAGGCCGGGGAAGCCGGGTGCGGTGCCTGACTGCTCGCGGCCGCCATGCCCGATTTCGACAGGTGTCAAGGCGAAGCTGACCGAGGTCCACCCAAGAGACGGACAAAGCTACGCCCGGGTGATCTACTTGGCTGACTCCTTCCTGCTGTGAGGCTCGGCATCCGCCCCACTCCCCATCGACGGCCGAGGTCGCCGCAAACAGGCGTGGACGAGGATCGCGAGCCTGGGAGCTCCTCACAGGTCCCGGCCGGTTGATGAGGGAGGGAGAGGATGAGCTGTCGGCTCAGTCGACCACACCAAGAGCGGAGCAGCCTGGAGGAACGGCGAGGTGGGCCAAGAGTCCCAGAGGCCGAGGTTAGTGGGCCGATTGTAATAGTGAATCGCCGGGGTCGATAGACCTCGAGCCTTTGTAATAAATTTTTCTATGCAATAAAGAATGTTTATCACTCGAGACTTGTGTTGTCTTTTTATTTATAGCATTCTCGCATCTCAATACTTGGGACTCGACCACAATTGCCGGCCGTTGAAAGGGTCCGAGGTGCCCCGCCGAGGGACGGGAGGTGTATTTGGAGGAAATGGTCGGTCGAAATGACCCGTTTTGCCGCCATGGATGAAGCTCGTGCTTCTTCCGAATCAAGAAGAAGTCGACCGGCTGATCGGAGGTGGCCCGCCTCCCGGCCGAGAACGAGGCGCTGAAGTTGAACGCAGTATGAAGTCAGGGCGGATATATCTCACGACGCCATCCACGACGCTTGATGCAAGGAGGAAATTAACCGACCGCGAGAAGCTCGCTTGGTTGTCTGGAGGAGCATGCGTAGTACGAGGGCAGTCCACTGCCAGTGGGACTACCATATCCAAGCCGACGACCGAGTCCGAGCTTGTCAGTGAGGGTGGTGTCGAGGGATTATGGGCGGCCAATGCTTCAAAGTTCGGCCAACCGTAGAAGTTTATGGAGATGTACGACATCGTCCGAAAATCCGATGCCCGGCGAGGTGGCGAGGCAACACTGGGCTCACGACCCGATCATAGAAGAACCAATGGAGGAGGCGTTACCCGATCATGCCAGTAGGTCTGAGGTGACGGGTCCGGCAGGGCGGATTATCCGGGGATCCTCGAGCGGGCGGGCGACCGAGGACCTCAGGTCGGCGGGAGAGCTTTGCAGGGGGCGAGGTCGCACACACGCCCGTGTCCGTCGTGGGTCGGGTGGGACTCGGTGCGCCCCCGCCCGGATGCTCCGATTGCCTTCTTCGCCACTTCGGAAAGGCCCCTGAAGTGGTGACCCCGAGTCAATGCTTCCGTCCGGGTGCCCGAGCCCGCCGAGCGCCGAGCAGGTCAGGATTCCGCCCATCGATGGGTCGAAGGCACCGAGTTCGCTCTGCATACATCGCCGGCCCGGGATTTTTGTACGAAGGCATCCGTACGGCCCGGCGAGGCGAGTCTAAGCCCGAATGAGGCTACGATAGTTTAGACCTGTATGTAGATATAAATGTATTTAGACTCGTCAAGTGTATATTTTCCCTCGAGAGGTACTAACATAGCTTAGACTCGCTTTGGTCGTAAATGTATTTATATTGTATACACAAGCGTATTTTCCCAAATAAAGGGTATAAACGAGCTCTCTTGCTGTTCAGATATGGCTTGGTACTTTGTTTGTAGTCGCACGCATTTAGACTTGCATCGGAGTGCATATCTTCCCAATAAAGGGGCGAGATGGCGAGATCGGTCTCGATGTCGCGCGTATGTGACGCCCAACTTAATGGTAATCAGATGCTTGTGCATGTAGACGCCCAACTTAACGGGTAATCATGCTTTGCATGTAGACGCCCAACTTAATGGGTAATCTGTATGTTTATGCGAGACGCCCAACTTAATGGGTAATCAGACGCCACCCTACTTGGTGATTTTCATCTTCGTAAGGCGCCCCTCGCGGGCGTTTAGATGTGGTATATCCGAATGGATGTTCATAGTGACAAGACGAATTAAGGAATACTCATTAGAAAAACAAACGCTTTATTAAACAAGTAAACAAAGACGCATATCAGTCAAAACAATAGGAGGGCTAACATGTCGATCTAAAATCAAAGCTATGTAAAATACCTCCTTAGACGAGTTATGTGCCGGTTCGGGAATAAGTGCCTGACAAGTGGGCGAGCCAGGCCCTTTGCCGAGGTCCCGTGAACGCGGGTAGGTCCTTCCCATGTCGGATCAAGCTTGTTAAGACGCTCGGCCCGGTTGTTCATTATTCCGTAGGACGAGGTCGCCTACTTGGAGTGCGGAGGCCTTACTCTTTGTTGTAGTAGCAGGCGACCTGCCTCAGATTGCTTCGTTTATGGGGCGAGCTCGCCTCCCCGAGGCGCCAAGGTCGCCCGCAGTCTTCCTCGCCCCGCCTGGTCAAGTGGAGAGTGCGAGGTTTGGCACCATCGATCTATGATGGCCTCGGCACCGTGACCGTGGCCGAAAGGGTTTTGCGGCGACCCGGGCGTGGTCCGTAGGACCGAGGACTTGAGGGAGATTTTCAGCCCACGCCTTTAGCTCGATCCAGCCTCTTCTTCAATCCTTGTACGATCGCGGTCGTCACCTCGGTCCCACCATTTTCTCATGGGTGTGCGATCGAGGTAGCGTTGATCGATCCGGCTCTTCACACCACTCCTGAAGTTTTTGTCGACTTAATCGCGTTGTCCGAGACGTGACGTGGCGGTGGCGGGCACTATATTTTCCACAAAGGTTTGAACTTCGTCAGGAGGCTCGAAAGTGGCCCCTCGACCCATTTTGTGAAGTAGTCTATGGCTACGACTAAACATCAAGTCTGACCGGTGCTCGGTCGAATGGGCCAACGATGTCGATCCCCACCGCATGAAAGGCCACGACTGCAGGCCGCTCGGATCGCCCCGAGGCGCTTCTGACCGTGAGTGATCCGCACTGGGCACTTTCGACGAGGCCGGCCGATTCAGACGAGTGGCCAAGAGTATCCCGACCTCGTCTTTTCAGTGCTCAGACCGCGATGTGGCTTCCACGAGACCCTCTGTGGATTTCGCAGCACATAGTCGGGCTCTTCCGCCCGAGGCATCTCGTGAGGTGAAGGTAAGACTTTGTAGAGTGCCTCACGCATGAGATACTCGATTTTGCCATCATCTTTCGCTCGAGTCGATCCGGGCAAGGCGCCGTGTTCCGTGTAGCCTTCGTGGACATCCAATTCGCTCTATCTCGTGATGATGCCGACGTGACTCGCTATGCTTCGAACGGACCTCCTCCACCGGTGGACTTGTTGACGACGCCGCTAGCTTTGTCGAGGACGCCACCTACTGTTTTCCTGGGATTCGTGGATGCTGAAGTACTGAACGAGGTCAACATCTCCTTCGCTTTCTCGAGGTACTATTTCATTCGGTCCTCCTCGCCTCGTATTTGCCTAACACCGTTCACGACGACCGGAATCGCCAAGATTGGATCTCATCCACCTCGCCTCCTTAGCGAGGCGGAGTCCGAGATTGGGCCTCATACTCCACCTCGTTGTTGGTGGTCTATAAACCGAGCAGAGTGACTTATCCGGGCCGAGGAGAAGAATGCCTGCTCACGCCTGCTTTGCACGGGTCCCGCCCATACATCCGCCAAGAACCATCCGTGGGGCGGTCTGCCTCCGCGGCGGGGTGGGGTGACGAGGTGGAGGCGTTGGAGAGCTAAGCTAGCGGCCGACTGGCTCAAGAACTTGCTTCTACCAGAAATCACGAGAGCTGTTTTATGGCCGTCCGGGGAGTACGAGATATCGTGCTCGCCAAGCCCAGGCCCACTTGCTATTCTCGTCAGATGATTCTGGTTTTGACAAGACTTGCCTGTGGGTAGGTCCACAAGACTGGACGGAGCGAGCTCGAAAGAGGGTCAAGCCGCTAGCATTCACCAAGTGTTACCTTTCGCTCGGCAGACTTGTTCCTCGTCCTTGAGTGCTGTATGATGAAGTAGATAGGGAAGCCGTCCGACTCGCCCGACCAGACAATTTGATCTTGATTGCCTCGTCCAGGCGGCACAAGGAGGAGTTCGCCTCTTTTGGGGCGGTCAGGTGGGCGGTCAGGTACTCTCCTGTGTGAGGCGGTGGTGCTCTCCGCCCGAAGTCCCGAGCCTCCTCAAGATTTTAAGAAGGGAGCTGCTCTCGGCCGGGAGAGAACCTCTTGAGGCGGCCAGCACGTAAGTTTGTGGACCTGCGAATGGTTTTTGGCACTTGCATGTCGAGCACCGTCTTTACCTTGGGGTTCGCCTTCAGCCTTGGAAACCCAACACCCCAAGAATTTCCGTTTTACCATGAGCGTGCATTTTTGGGGTTAAGTTTGAGGTTGGCCGACACGAGGAGTTGGAGGATGGTGCTGGGTCGGCAGCACTCCATTTTCGGCTCTTGACTACTATGTCGAAACGTGACTTGACGATCTCCGATGTGGTCTTTGAATGTTGCATCCACCATCCTCGTAAGTAGCCCGCGTTTTGAGGCCGAAGGGCATCTTTAGACTGAAAGGCCAAGTCGGGATGAATGCAGCTTTTGGCATCTCCGGGCTCATCAGATTTGGTGGTACCCTGTATAGATCGGAAGCAACATCTCGTGGCCCCTAATGCCTCCACCTTCTTGTCATATCGGAGGAGTAATCTTGCGATGCTTGTTGAGGTCGGTATAATCGACGACACGCGCTACCTCAAGCGGACCACGATCTGGATTAGCCATCCGGTGGGTATTTGACCTCGAACAAGATCTTGGCCTCAAGTTGAGTCACCTCGTCCTAACGACCGGGCGTCATGAATATCCTTTTCTTCTGCGGCCGGCGGTGGCGGTCGATGTTGAGCGTGAGTTATGAGCTCGGGTGACACCCGGTCATATCGAGCGAGGACCAAGCAAACACGCCTATATTCTTTGATCGATGACGTGCCGGACGTCCGCCGCCCCCGGTGCCGACACGGATGACCTCGAGGATCGTCATCGTATAGTGAGGTCCCTACGGTCATCCGTGCTGGTGTCGACCTCAGGACTCGGTAATTGCTATGCGGGCGGGCAGCATCTTGAGTTGAGAGCCGTGGATTCTTTGCTGCCGTTGGTCCCCGGATCTGACACTCCCAGGTGGGAATCTTGGCGGTGGTGGTAGACAACAGAGCGGCCTGGTGGCGTGACCAATCTCTCCCGATGATAATGTGTTCTGAGAGGCCGGACTAGGAAGAACCGGATGGCTCAGGTGACCGGCACAGGGCCCAGCCTCGGCCGGAAGGTACGACCCTGCCGGCCTGCCTGAGAAGCTCGTAGCTGGAGGGCGGAAGCACCAATGCCTCCGACCTCAGCTTATCCGAATGACTACGGAAGATGATCTGACGGAGGCCCCAATGTCGATATAGACCCGTGGACGTTTTGTTGCCACCGCAGCTGTATGGTGATGGCGTCACAGTGCGGCATGATCTTGGGCACGGGTCCTCGAGAAGCGTTATGTTCTCACCATCCGAGTCGCTTGTTCTTGCCTTCTAGGCCGCCCGGGCATCGTTCTGGGCGACTGTCGTCCGAGGGCGTCCTGCGAACAACGACCGTGAACTGCTCCATAGCGTTTGGACCTTCGCGTCGTCGTCTTGGGTTGGGTCGCTTGGCAGGGGTCGCCCGGTGATTGTCGCCACCTCCGTTCGCCTATGCGCTTCCTTCTTGGGGCGACTCGTCCGAGGTATTTCTTGAGGGCCTCCTTAACGAGCTCGCCGATCCGTGAGCCTGTGTTTCGCAATCCTCGGTATCGTGACCATACCCTTGGTGATAGTCACAATACTGCCTCAGGACCTCTTCGATCCCCTTCATAGGGGCGGTTTCGGAAGAGCCGGCGTGGAGCTCGAATATTTCCGCCTTGATTTGAGCAGGAGGCGCCTGCCGTGTGGTTGGGCCGAGGTCCGAGCCTAGACTCGCCGCCCTCTTGATTCGGGTCCGGCGCCTGCGATCTGCGCCTCGACTTCGGTCGTCCGGCTTTTTCTTTCTGACTTCGCCGTCCCGGTTCCCTTGCTTCCGATCCGACTGCCTCCTCGACAGTTGTCCACCGTGTTCCAAAGCTTACTCGCCTTTGGTTTCTCCTCGGTGATTTCTTTGTTCGCGCCGGTCGGATCCCGCTCCTGAACGCGCTGATGATGTAGAGATCGCTGTCGTCCGCCAATTTTGAGCGACTCTTGATGAACCTCGAGACTAAGTTTGACATCGCCTGCCCCGCCTCGGCGGATTGTGAGTAGGTCGGAGGAAGGCTGCTGGCGGCATCTTCCGATAGAAGCGCCACTTAAACCGATCCATGAGGTCACGGAAACAAGTATGTCTGCTCAAGTGAGCGAGGTGAACCAACGCCGCGTTGGAGATCAAGACTGGGAAGATTTTGCACATGAAAATCTTCCATTCCTCGATTCGCCATGTTGGTGGTGTAGGCGAAAAGGAAGTCGGAGGGTCTCCGAGGCCATCGTGAGGTCCGCAATGTTGGGTGCCCTGCATCACGGCAAGGCGTGTCTAGAATCTCCACGAGAAAGGAGATGATTCTCCGCACGGTCGAACCCCGAGGTCGTTGCCATCTCTTTCGGAGGGTGGGATCGATAGCGACGCCTATCGTCCCTCCGGCGGGGAGTTCGACCGCTTTCTTCCTTCTCTTGCTTCGCCGACTCTGGTCGGCATGACGAGGTGGAGAGCGGCGCCAATGGCGAGGGGGCGATCGCCGGTGGCGGCTCGTCCGCGTGAGCTGTCGCTGAACGAGGTCGGCGGCGCGGCGGCGAGCTCCGCGCGTCGGGCGCGATCGCGCGTTCTCGCTATCACGCCGGGTGGCGCCGATGTTTTCGGACGGGAGCGGCCTCGGGGCCGTGGTGTTGATCCGGGGCCCTAGAGGACCCGCCTTTGGTCCTCTCGGTTGAGGAAGCTTTGAATCGCCAAGATTGGCGTGAGGAACTGCTCACGGCTCGGCCGAGGACCTCGTGGGACGAATGAGCTGCTTGCTCGTCCTCGCTGAGGTCGACATCTTCCCCTACGTTGGGGACGCGTCCCGAGGTGTATGGAAGAGTTTACCATGTCGCCTCGTGAGTGGGCGCCGTGGCGTCGCGATCTCCTTTCCGCGACGCCGAGTGACCACCGTTGTCCTCGGCCGGTTGTTGCCGGCGTGGCGCGGCGGTTCTCGCCATTTAGTTGTAGAGGAAACGAAGCTTTCTTGTTCGTGGTTCCCACGAGACGGCGCCAATGATGAATCTAGCTATGTGAGTGTGCGATTTATATGAAGCAATAAAGAACACTCGGGCTTTTACGTGGTTCGATCGTTAACGAGATCTCGTCCACGGAGGAATGATTCCTCAATACTTTTACTAGCGCCTTCGCATGCAGTATTGATTCATGCCTTTGTATTGATGAAATTGCTAACCCTTCTAACATCGCTTTTCCTTCTATTTATACAGCCGACTTTGCCCTCGAAGGCGCCCGACCTCCATTGGTCGTGGTGTGACTCTTCCTCCGGGCGTGTTTCCATTGGCCGGAGCCGGACCGTTTGCCTTCGTGCGCCACGTGGAGGTGGCGCTCGACCTGGTTGGGCGTCCTCTCCATCGGCAAGGCGCGGTTCTGGAGGCTGGGCTTGTGCAATGATTAAGGCTCGACTTGGGCTCGGACCGCGTGGGCTCGCTATCAATGTTAGGGCCCAGCTCGCTGGGCTCATAGTGGGCCCATTCGGTTGGGCTATATCCCATCATTCTCGACTTATGAGAAGATGAAGGAAGATCCACATGCTCATGTCAAGAAATTGGGTGATTTCTTAGATGTCCATTTCATGGAAGATGAGGTGGAAGAGATTGTCAAGAATTGTAGCTTTGAGGCATCGAGTAGCCATGAAGTTAACAAGTCCGAATCTCTAATAAGATCATTTCCTCACAATTCGTTTTTCAGAAAAGGAGTGACCGGAGATTATGAAAACTATCTTAGTAATGAGGTCATTCAACGAATTGACACTCTCACTAAAGAGAGATTTCATTCCTTGGGCTTCATGTATGGGATTTAGCTCCGTCTTGCTTTTGTAATTTTCATATGCAAACTCCTGAAATTTTAGACTTTAAATTTATGTAATTTGCTTTCTACCTTACCTTGTATCATATCACTGTTATCGCATTAAGCTACTTTATATTACTTGTTTACTCGGACTCGGAATTATATACTCTCTCCGTCCCCCAAATCTATTCATAAGAATATTCGACACGAGTTTTAAAAAAACATGTTGAATGTATTATGAATATACAGTAATGGTTCCATATTAGTATAATATTAAATTAATTAGTTGTAGACCATATGTGGTAAAAAGTATAAATAAATGAGTTATTGAGGATAAATAAGAGAAATAGCGGTGGATCATGGGTGGTAAAATGTATAAATAAAGATATTATTGTGGGTAATAAGTTGGGAAGATAGTTACCATAAATAAATAGAAAAGAAATTGAGACATGTCCCAAAAATAAAACTATGAAGGAAATTGGGGGACAGAGGAAATATGTTTTATTTCTGTATAATTAAGTAAAAAAAATGTAGCAATGTTTATTAGTTGAACGAGATCTTTGGCATTAATAATTACTCCACCACTGTGGGATTCATAGTGTTATATATCCCCTCTTTAACCTAAAGGCTGAGTTATTTAGAAGTTCATTGTAATTGCAACAATATTTTTTTATAAAAAGGATTTATTATCACAAATAATATAAGACTTAATTTTTAAAAATAAGCTACACATTACTAGTTGACGAGATTTTAGTTATAAATGTTCGTGCATCCTATCACATATTTCCTTTACTCGACTCGAGTATTCTTTTTCATATATGGTTTATTTCTTAATAACTATGTAAAAAATTGTAGATATTTTTATTAGCTCGTGTTTATATGGGATTAATAGTGTTATATATCCCCTTTAGCTAAGGGGTAGTTAATTAGAAAAAAAAACTGGTTAGTTATCGCAAGTAACACAATGTTGAATTAAAACATTCGGCCGTTCGGTCCAAAATCGAACCAAACTTGAAAAATCTGAATCCGAATTAGTTTAGAAAAATTTAAATCGAGCCAAATCTTTTTGCTCACTCAAATGTATGGATGTCAATCGGGTCAACCTATTCGGGTTGTTGGGCTATTCGTGTTGATATTTTTTTCGGGTTATAAACCTAACCTTAAATTCTTGGATTTCGAGCTAACCCATCGAGTCAATCGGGCTAGAAAGCTAAGGGAAAAATAAACTATATATATTTTTTCTTGATAATCATATATTTATACCAAATATTTTACATTAACTGTTGGAGTAAAAAGATAAGGAAGTGAAATAATAAATATAACTTTCGAATATTAAACCAAAATACATTCCACAATTTTATTTCATTTTAAATCTTATTATACTAAATTTCAAGAGCAGATAATGGAGTTTGAAAACCATGTAATGAGAAAATTTCAGTTAATCATGGAACCCACTCAATTTTCGGGCCAACCCATTCGGGTTCGAACTACTTTTGGCTAAACGATTTTCCCATTAAAACTATTACTAGATCAAAACTCAAGAATGAATCACATTCTCTCTTAATCAATGCATGCTATCGATTCATTTTCTACGGAAATTTGATCTTCTAGAGTTAATTATCTCACAATAACAACACATATCAAGTGATTCTCGTGAGCTAAATTTTTTTACGACAAACCAAGCTCGAGCTTAATTTGAAGGTCGAATTCCAGCTCAAACTGAGCTAGAGCTTAGTAAAATTTTGATGAATCAAGTTCGAGTATGTTGGTATTCGGCTTGGCTCAACTCATTTACACCCCTAGTCAGGCAACTATCGATTGGGGTTTATCAGAATTCTAGAGTTTTCTCGATGATTGGGGATTGTAGATTCGATTTTTGGTGGTTAAAAATAAGAGTCCTTCTGTTTTTGGACTCAGTTATTGCTATTATACCACTACCATGAAAAATCTAAGTTATTGCAATTTGACCCCTTAGTATATTAGTAATTTGGTTTCAAACCAAAAATATTTGGCTTAACCAAATTGAATCAAACCAAACTGTCAATTTCAATTTGATTCGGTTCGATTTTTGTTCCAAGTTGGGTTTGCTCACCCATAGTCTTCCTGATCACACAATTGAGCTCTTTTTCTCCTTGATGCTTTGAGTTGGCGCTAAGAACGTTGTCTGTTGCTTCTAACGACTGCTTCAAAGCTTGAGGCTTATCATCTTATAAGTCAAGGGTCCGTCTGAGTTGATTTCTGACTGGACGTCTTCAGCTTGGTTTCTTTTTTGAGTAAAACATATTTAAGCTAAGTTCAACTACCTGACATATGAGCTAACTAACAGACAATGCATCAACGGCTGTTATCGGGTTGATATTACTTTACACCAACCCAGAAAAATTACTCGAGCTAGGGGCTTCGACTTAAGAGAAGAAAGACTGTTTTACATAATTGTGAAATGGTTTTCTATTTTAAAACATTTGCAATTATGGGGTATATATACATATATGTCATCGGGTTTCATTTTGCAACGAGTTTTATAAAATGAGTAAGATAACTCACTGAGTACATTAGTACTCAACCCAAAATCTCTTTCATAGTATTTTACAAGATGGGCGATGGTGGGAGGAGGACTAGGCAACGATCTCCCTATGGTTGTGGTCTATCTTAGCTTGTGTCAATATTATTATTATTCTCTTTATGTTCTGCTTCATGTAGACGCGTAATGATCGGGACATATAGTCCACAACTTGAACCTAATCTTTTGTATGTTATATATGTCACCTATACAACAAATTTAAATTCGAACTTTTAAACATTTAATTTTTGCAGGAATTAGAGTTATCATACTTCGCGTACGTTTTAAGTAATTCAGGTTGGGTATTCCCTTATGTTATATTGTTGGCCCACACATATTAAATTAAAGCCCATTCACCCCTAAGCCTAAGACCTTCTGCCGCCTCATTCCTTTCCCTTATTTGTATAAATTGGTATGTTAATAGGTTTGGACCTATTGAGCATTAAACTGAGGCACCGTTTTTTCCCCTCTCTAGTGTCAGACTCCTTTTGCCTCTATTGTTCAATTTCTTTGTGGAATTCTATAGTAGGTAGTCGTTGCTTGTGTCAGCAAGTGAGAAATATCTTCTTTGTGGGGAGCTTTTGGGGGTTAGGGGTTGTGGGTTGTTGTTGTGTCAACGAGATTGTGATCTCCTATTTGGACACCGTGAATGCATGTTGCAATGACGGAGAAACCGTAACTGAGCCGAGTTTATTCAATCATATCTCTATTTTTCCTTTTCTTGTTTCTAAGTTGTGTGCAGGTCAAGAAAGTTGCCGCAACAAGACGTTGAGTTGCTGTCGGGTTGCTGCCGGGGTCGACCGAGGTGCTGTCCGGGAGCGCGTTGACGACGACGAGACGGTCCGGATTCACAACAGTGGTATCAGAGCCACGGTTCTTCCTCGTCGTGGTTGGTAAGTCGGGATCCTGGTCTTAGGATCGCGCTCGGGTAAAGCGGCTAAAACCTCTCAGTTTTAAAATTCTAGAAAATTGTCGATTGACGCAGTATATGATTGGGTTTTTTTCTGTTTACCAACGTGTCTCTAGTTTGTTATCTATGTGATTAAATCGAAAATCTTATTTGCCTTGAGAATATTTTTTGCTCTCTGATTTGTATTCCGCTGCATTAAGGCTGATAAATTTTTTCTTGATTTATTATGTGGCCTTATGTCTTCTTTGGCGAATTATGGTTTGTCACCTTTTGATGGTAAGACGGACTTTGGTTTTTGGTAACAAAAAATGGAATGTATTTTAATTCAAAAGGTGTTTATCAAGTAATTGATGATTCTTATGATAATGAAGTTGATGAGAAAAAGAAATTTCAAATGAATCGTCTTGCTTTGTCTGCTATTATCCTGAATTTATCTGAGTGTGTTCTTAGAAAAGTAGGAAGGATGACTTCTACTAAAGATTTGTGGTCAAAACTTGAAGAATTGTATACTGAAACGTCTTTGCCTTCTAAAATGTTTCTGATTGAAAGATTCTTCCGTTTTAAACTTGACATGTCTAAAGGTGTTAATGAAAATGTGGATGAATTCACTAAGTTAGTTCAAGACATAAAATTGACTGGAGATAAACATATTGATGATTATGCTCCATTTGTGCTTTAAATGTTATTCCTGATTCTTACAGTGATTTTAAATCTGTTATTAAGTATGGTAGAGATAATGTGATGCTTGACACTGTTTTGAGTGCTTTGAAAAATAAGGAATTAGATTTAAAACTTGATAATGGTAAACAAGAACCGGATAAAGTCATGCATGCTAGGGGTGAAAAAAGGTTTCATGATAAGGGGAAGTCAAAACTTAGATTTAAACCTAGGAAGTGATATGATTGTGGTGAAGCGGGTCACTATATCAAGGACTGTCCTAAGAAAAATCAACATGTTGATCAGGTTAATGTGGTTACTAATGAAGAAACCACGAGTGATTTGTTCTAAGGTGGAGTCTGTGGTTGAGCTTTAAGTTTAGGGTGTATGAGCTTAGGAGTTTGTTTCCTTGTGTGTCTCTATTGTTGCTCTCTTTGAGGTGGAGCTTCCTCCCTTGCTTTATGCTCGTTTTTCTTTTGTTCTTTGTGAATATACCTTTGTGGTTCATTTTATATGACTTTGTGGTTTGGTGGCTTTGTGCCAACTTTGTGTCTTCGTGATGGCTTAGTGACTTTGTGATATGCTTTGTGTTTTATGATCTGTGTGATCTATGCTACCTTAGTGATAGCAATATTTGTGATATACCGTTTGTGTGATGGTTGTGATGATCTTTGCGATCTTCTGTAGCTTTGTGCTAGTTATCTTTGTGATTGCTTTGTGATCAACTAGCTTTGTGTTAGTTAGTTTTGTGATGTTTTTTTGTGAGCTTCTAATTGTGTATTAGTTGCCTTTATGTTTTGTGATGTTTCTTTGTGAGCTTCTAATTGTGTATTAGTTGTCTTCATGCTTTGTGATTGCTTTGTGAGCTTCTAACTGTGTGTTAGATATCGTTGTGATTTGTGGGTATTTTTCTATTTGTCTCTTTTTTGCAGGTATGAACATGGTTAATTTACCCTTTGTTGATCTTTGTGATCATGTATGGACTGTGCATCTATACGTCTTGTTCATTGCTCTGTCCGTGTGATTTGCAGGGGGCACTCGGCGAGGATGATTTTGCGGTTTGCTCTATGATGCTCACAGCAACACGGTTGGGCCAAAGGTGGAGATTGTTATATTGTTGGCCCACACACATTAAATTAAAGCCCATTCACCCCTAAGCCTAAGACCTTCTGCCGCCTCATTCCTTTCCCTTATTTGTATAAATAGGTAAGTTAATAGGTTTGGACCTATTGAGCACTAAACAGAGGCGTCGTTTTTTCCCCTCTCTAGTGTCGGACTCCTTTTGCCTCTATTGTTCAATTCCTTTGTGGAATTCTGTAGTAGGTAGTCGCTGTTTGTGTCAACAAGTGAGAAATATCTTCTTTGTGGAGAGCTTTTGGGGGTTAGGGGTTGTGGGTTGTTATTGTGTCAACGAGATTGTGATCTCCTATTTAAACACCGTGAAGGCGTGTTGCAACGATGGAGAAACCACACCTGAGCCGAGTTTATTCAATCATATCTCTATTTTTCCTTTTCTTGTTTCTTTGTTGTGTGCAAGTCAAGAAAGTGCCGCAACGAGACGTTGAGTTACTGTCGGGTTGTTGCCGGGGTCGACGGAGGTGCTGTCCGGGAGTGCGTTGATGACGACGAGGCGGTCCGGATTCACAACACCTTAGAATATCGATCATAGTTCCCTTATGTCCAGTGAAAGTTTAATTAATTGTTATTTTACATTATTTTATTTTATTTGATTGAGTTTAGCTGTCGCTCTATGGTAACTGATGTGTGTATTTTGTTGTTTACATTATTTGGATTTTTCTATGTTTATTTAAATTTAATATACACGTTTATGTGCTTTTTAATGCAGGAATTAATAAGATCATTATCGATGGGGTCACATACAAGGAAATGGAGGAACAAGGACTTTTGGTGCAATTACTGAACAAGGAAGGCCTCAAAAAGATTATAAATCAAAAGGGAGTCGGCAGCTTTTAAGAAGAAATGAGGATGAAGACTTATTTAATATTACTTTCCTTAATTATAGGAGCTAGCGGCTACGTATAGATAGGATGAGGTTTATGATTTTTTAAATAGTATTAGGGCTGAATATATATTGGCGGCAAAGAGAGAGGAGATTGGTAGCTTTCAATTAATATATTTTTTCTTTGGCTCTGGCGGCTCCTGGACGTGAGAAGGACATCAACTTTTGGTGCAGAGAAGGATGATATTTGGCGAGAGAATTCCAACAGCTAGTTTTCTTTTATAGTTTGATTTTATTTGTTTCCTTTGAAGTTTGGATTAAAGTCTATCTTGTGATTGAATTTTTGGTGACAATTTCTTATTTATATTTCAGTTTATTAGGTTAATTATGTTTTCTTTTTATTATTTCATTGTGTTTAATTTCAAAAGCATGAGTAGCTAATTTCTTGATTCGGGTAGAATAATGAAACGCTAGTTCAATATCTGTGAGACCTAATTTGTTGTTTAATTAATTCAATTGGATTTTGATTTGTTCCCTGAGTAGAGAGTTTCAATCTGATTTTCTTAAGTCTGATCACCTTAAGTTAATTTAGATTAGTGTCAATTGGTTCCCCCAATCCGTAATTGTTGGAATATGGCTAATTAGTGACAAAACTATTGTATTGGTAGTAGGAAATAAATTGGTAGACGAATTATTACTTGCGTTCTTGGGTAATTTGTCTAAATTGGGTTCCTTCAATTCTTAAAGCTATTCGGACATTAAATCTAGGTTTGACATTTCCAACTAGGTTATGTTTTGGTAAGGGAAATAATTAGTTCAATGTTTCTTGCTAATTATCGTTAAAGCACGTAGGAATTGGGGTATGTCCGTTGCATTCACGGTACCCTATAACTAGTTGGTCCATGAGAATTAATATATATTTACGTCGATGATCAGAGGTAGTGACTAATGTGGATTTATTTGAACCGAATCCCTTTTATCTTGATTTATTTCTTATTTCTCTTAGTTGTTTAATTGTTTCCTTAGTTAATTCTTATTCTCTCCAATTTAAGGCGTGGTGGCTACACCAAACTCGATCTTTAAGAATTTGAATTCAGTAACCCGTTCTCTGTGGTTCGACCCTGCTTATTACTATACTAATCTTAATTCTTAGCAGGAATTATTTGGTGATAAACGACGTCCACCAGTAACGTTTTGGGTTTTGGAGCCAGAACACCGATTTTTACATAATTCAAGCACGAAAAGATATCAATAATTGACTAAAGAATGATATCTCTTCGGAAAATTTGTTAGATTGATATGCACATGTAACAACAGTAATCCTTTCCTTTTTCATCCAATATCATCGATATATATCACATTCCATGCAAAATCAATAGTGGTAGGGTCCTGTAGGATGTGACAAGAAGCACTGATATTTTTCGATTACAAATGTGTGGATCACGGCCGGGCTGTCTAACTAGTAACTATATATATAGGGTCCGGTAGGATGCGACCAGAAGCACTGATTTTTTTCAATTATATATGTTGATCACGATATGTTTTAAAACTGCCCGTTTGGTAGCATTATTTCGTCAGGATAATAAAGTTATGTGTTTGTTTGATAGCTTTGTTTCGTATCTTTACGGCCCATATTTTAATGACGGATTTGGTGGTTTTGTCTGTTTGGTAGCTCTGTTTTGCATTATTTCTTTAGGATTTGTAATCTACACAAGTGGTGGGTTCTGAAACCCAATCGAACGATGACATTTTAACTGAGATTTAAACCTAACTAACCTACCAACGTGGTCATATTATTCAATTATATATGTGTGAATTAAGGGCTGTGTAATACAGATATTTTTCAATTATATATGTTTCTGATATAGGGAGAAGATTAGGTAAAAATCCTCCTTGATTTAGTAATTACTTGTTGTTCATCGCTTTAATATATTTTTTGAATAAACTATTGGATGATTTTTCAAAAGTGTATATAAGAGTAACGTAGAAATAAAGGATAGCCAAAATATTTTATTGTAAAGTTCACCCTACAATTTGTTTAATATTTCGATCTTGAAAAAAGGTACAACGAATGTAAGTAAAGAAAGCTATTTTATATGTTCAAAGCTGATAACGAAACTTTTACATTCTAACTTAATTAAAAAATTAATTAATTGGCTACCAACTTAATGTTTCCCTTCATTTTATTTGTATCGATCTTTAAAAAATTGATGAAAAGAACTATATAATAAAGAAAAATAAATGTAGGATATAATTTATTTAAAGTTTCAATCCCCTTTTTCAGTAATGTCTAAATGTTTTTTAGGGTTCATTATATAGTTGGCGAAGTAGTGGGTCGGTCGGCCCGGGCCCGGACTTATCGGGCTTTTACATGTTTTCGGGTCAGACAGGATCGCTCGAAATTTTTTGGGCCTAAAAATATGAGTTCAAACCAAACTCGGGCAGGAGGGTTTTTTTTAGATTATTTTTTAATTTTTTTTAATATACAAAATTAATATTTAAAATTTCAAAAATAAATAAATTCATGCGATAAGAACATATTGAGCTTACTTATTCTTATGGTAATACTTCTTATACATCTTGACCTATTTATGTATTAATGCGAGATGTTGTAATGCAATATAATTTTACTTCTTTAATTTAAGGAGAAAAAATTAGTAATTATAAATCAAAGATAAATGATATTAAATGTCAATCCAACTTAGACGCCTAAAATGATAGAAAAAATAAATTAATTATACAGTATATATTTAAGATCAATGATTCAAAATAGTTTTTACATACTATAAGGTAATTAATCATCATGCTATATATTTTTGGAGATCATTTTTCTTAGTAATTAATTTTGAATGATTTATGAGGTTATTATTTTTTTTTCAGAATTTTGATGTGTTGCAATTCCAAAAAAATTATTTTCCTGACCAATATGTGAATTAACAAGAAAATTATAACTATAATATTATATAAAATATAATTAATATTATTAAAAAATTATAGATATGTATATTAAATAATATTATAAATATGTATATTTAATAGAATATCCCAAGCCCGATAGGTCTTTTTTTGGAGATAGGAAATTTGATTTGTATTTCCTCTCTGATTTTGAACACTCATCAAGTCTTTTTATACAAATCATTTAGGCATACCAGAAAAATAAATGAAAATACATGCATTCACCTTCCTAGATACATGAATTTATAGCCGAACTTGAGCTTCATAGAAAATGCCATGATCCATTGTTCCTTTAACATATCTCAAAATTCTTTTGCTGCCTCCCAATGATTAGAGTAAAGCTTCCATGAACCTGCTAATCAAACTTACAGCAAATACAATATCAGGTCTTGTGGCTGTCAAATACATCAAATTTCCAACCAAACTTCGAAACATGGTGGTGTTCACAAGTTTTCCTTCTCCATTCTTGCTGAGCTTCAATCCAGTAATGCAAGGAGTAGTCACTGGATTTGAATTCTCCATATTGAATTTCTTCAAAATTTCTGCAGCATATTTTTCTTGAGAAATGAAAATTCCCGACGCCATTTGCCGAACATTGATCCCAAGAAAATGATGCAACTCTCCCAAATCTGTCATCTCAAACTCTTTCATCATAGAGCTTTTAAAATCATGCAACATCTCCATATCATTTCCAGTGAAGGTAAGATCATCAACATAAAGACTTACCACCATAAAACCCCTTTATCATTTCTTTTGATATAAAGTGTGTGCTCATAAGGACATCTTTCAAAACCAGATTTAATGAAATAATCATTAATTCGATCATACCATGCACGAGGTGATTGTCTTAGCCCGTATAACGCCTTCTTGAGTTTGCACACTTTATGTTCTTCGCCCTTTTTGACAAAACCTGGAGGCTGCTCAAGGTAGATTTCTTCTTGCAGATAACCATTTAAAAAAGCTGATTTTACATCCATTTGGAACAACTTCCATCCATTTTGAGCAGCAAGTGATATAATCAAGCGAATGGTATCAAGTCTAGAAACAGGAGCAAATACCTCATTGAAGTCTTCTCCTTCCTTTTGTTTGTACCCCTTTGCAACCAACCGCGCCTTGTATTTGTTAACTGAACCATCCGGGTTGGTCTTTATTTTGAACACCCATTTGACACCGATCGAAGATTTATTCGGCGGCAAGGTTGTAAGCTCCCAGGTACCATTTCTTTCAATAGAATCGATCTCCTCATGCATAGCTTGAACCCACTTTTCTTCTTCCGAAGCTTCTTCAAATGAGATTGGATCTTCGCCAGCAAAGAATGCAAAAAATACTTGATTTGTTGCATCCATCTCTTCCGTTTCATCATAAATTTCCCTCAAACTTCTTATTTTTCTTGCCAACGGTGATGGTGAATTTTCAGGAGAATCATTTCTTCCACCATCTCCGCTTTGAGGTGCTTCATTCTGCTCGCCACCAACCTCACTCTCTTCGAACTCGAGGATTTGAGAATTTGATGTTCCTGAAAAATCATAACAAGATTTTTCATCAAAACGAACATCTCTACTGATTACGATTTTCTTTGTTGCCGGATTGTAAAGCTTGTAAGCTTTACTTCTTTCACTGTAACCAACGAACACACATTTTTCAGATTTATCATCAAGTTTGGTTCTCAAAGGATCTGGAATATGCACATAAGCAAGAGAACCGAATGTCTTCAAGTGACTAACACTCGGCTTCTTACCAAACCATTGCTCATTTGGGGTGGAATTTTGCAGGCTTTTGTTGGCGATCTATTAATTAAATAGACAGACAAGACACAAATTTTCAGCCCAAAATTCAGACGGCATATTCTTTTTCTTCAAAGAAGCATCGAACCATGTCCATTATTGTCCTGTTTTCCGCTCGCAATGCCATTTTGTTGTGGCGTATACCTTCTCATCAATTCATGTCTAATACCTTGACTTCTACAAAATTCCTCAAATAAGTTAGATAAGTATTCTCCGCCACGATCACTTCTCAAATTTTTATTCGACATCCGAAAACTTTTCACCGAGTTTGAATTCCTTGAAGTAAGAAAGAGCTTCGATTTTCTTTCAAGAGATAGACCCAAACTTTTCTCGATAATCATCGATGAATGTCAAGAAATATCGATTACCTCGAAAGATGGGATGAAATGGCCCACAAATATCGTGTGAACGAGCTCCAATGGCGAGTTCGACTTCCAATTTGATTTTGATGGGAATGAGTCTCGATGTTGTTTTCCCAATTGGCATTCTTCACAAACCTCATTAATGACTTCCATCTGGGGTAATCCTTGCACGATATTCTTACTTGATAGCTCCTTCAAACTTTGGAAGTTTAGATGGCCAAATCTGTCATGCCACAGCTTGAAAATTTCTTCTTTAGCAGACAAGAAGCAAGTAGCGTTAAGAACATCCAGTTTGATAGGAAACAAGTTGTTCGATGCCATTACAATTTTTGCTACAAGTGTGTCTTGCTTTTTCATAATGCAAAGGTTGTCAGCAAAATGAATATCAAAACCTTTTTTCATTAAGTGCCCAACACTTAACAAATTACTTTGCAATCCTGGTACATAAAATACCTCAGACATCTTCTCGACTTTTCCATTCTTGGTATTGAAGGCAATCTCTCCAACACCTTGAATTTTGTAGGTTTTTGCATCTCCAATTGTAACCTGCCCACCGTTAGCTCCGACAAGAGAAGAAAACAAGCTCTTGTTGCCAGTCATATGTCGGCTGGCTCCACTATCCAAGTACCAAATATTGCCAAAATTTCCGCTTAAGCAATCAACAAAGTTTCGAATTTTCAGTTTCATTCTCATGCACAAAACCAACTTCACGTCTTTTTCTGGATACTTAATCCAACAATCATTTATCTTGTGCCCCGTTTATGACAATGATGACATTCAATATAAGGCTTTTTACCTCTATAAGTACCTCGTCCTCTTCCTTGAGAATGATTAGAAGGTTCATGCTTCTCATCGTTTTTTGCTTCTCCGGATTCTTTGGCTGATGATTGCTGATTGTTACCAGGTTTTGCACCATGTCACGTCGCCGCGTCGTCGTCGGCCCATGGTTACCGCCACGACCTCCCGTGAAGGTGAATTGAGATTTTAAAGCTTGATCCTCTGCAAGACTTTGAGGATTTCTCAAAAGAATCCTAGCTTCATGAGCTTCTAGCCTTCCTTGTAAGCTTTCCAAGGCTATTGAGGAAATATCTTGCGATTCTTCAATAGCAACTACCACATGATCAAATTTAGGTGGTAGGCTACGAAGCACTTTTTCAACGATCCTTTGAGTTTCCATCATTTCACCATTTGACGCCATTTGATTTACAAGAGTGGTGATTCTTGTAAGATATTCGGAGATTTTCTCATTGTTGTTCATCTCCAACTTCTCAAATTCCGCTCGCAGCGATTGCAAGCGTACCTTCTTGACCTGCTCCTGGCCGCAATAAGTTGACTCAAGAATTTTCCATGCTTCTTGAGCACTTTTTGCTTTTGAGATCCTCTCATAAACATGGATCTCAATCGCTTGATAGATTTGGAAAAGAGCTTTTCTATCTTTTTGTCTCGTGCTCTTCAATAGATTTTGTTGAGCTTGAGACAATTGAGATTCATCTTCTGGTGGATTTATGCCTTCTTCGATGACACTCCATAGGTCTTGAGATTCAAGACATAGCTTCATCAGATTGCTCCAATAATCAAATTTTTCTCCATTGAAACGAGGCATGGAGGGAACCATGTTGTTGGACATTTTTATAACAATAGCTCTGATACCAATTTGTAGAGTAAAAGAACAAGAAAGTATTTTGGAGATAGGAAATTTGATTTGTATTTCTTTCTCTCTGATTTTGATTACACCAAAGGCTACATCAAGTCTCCTATTTATACAAATCATTTAGGCATACGAAGCAGCAAAAATAAATGAAAATACATGCATTCACCTTCCTAGATACATGAATTTATAGACGCATTCATTTCTAGGTACATGATTCATATTCCATGCATGTAACTGACTTTTGACTCATGAAATTCAATTTATAACTTTGCCAACAAGGTCCAAGGTTTTTTTCGGGCGGGCTTTTTAGGCCCAATTTTTTTCGGACCTTTAATTTTTAAGCCCAAACCCCGGGTACCCCGGCGGGCTTTCGAGCCGGCCTCATTTTGTCGGCTCTAGTTCATTGTGTTACATAATTTTTTGGTTTTATAATAAATTTAGTAATGGGAGGTGAGATACAATATAAAATACTGGGGTGGAGGATTTGAACAGCATTCAATGAGCCAGTACAAACTGAGGGTTTGGTCGATTAAATTTATCGCATTATAAAACAGAGCGCCAATGTTGTCGCTCACCAAGCACCAGACTCGTGCACTTCATCGAATTTGCTTTCTCTGCCTTCTTCTTTTACTAATGTTACACTTGCCAGATGTAAAGCTAATCTCGACCTCTTGGTAGGGATAGACTTGAATCAGTTTCTGAGAACTTCAGTTCTGCAGTAATAAGTTTAATAGATATGCTCATGTTGGAATTCTAGCATTGAGTCCGGCCCATTATAATAGTTTTTGGAATGAAGATCTTTCGATATTAAAAAGCCTATGTCAAAAGAATTTGGGCTTAGATTATGAATTAATTAGGGGTTAGTGGGCATAATAAACAACTAGATTCTAGGTAGCATCCATTAGAATGAATACAATGGTAAGGAATTTGCGCGTCTCCATTTTAATTAAATTGAGATAGTCTTTTATAAGAGTATCTTTATGTTAGGATGACTAGAGACTACACCCTAAATTTCAATTAGAGTGTGGTCTCTACGCAAAATTTCAATTAGAATGTAATTTCAAGCATTCTCACGTAAGGATGTCCTTATATGATATTTTGTCAATTAAATTTAATTAGGATGCATCACTACTCAACAAGAGTTATTAATATCTAATTAGAATTTATAAATTTTTATTATAATTTATTAATTATAATTATGATTTAATTAATACAAACGCCCTGTGCATTCTAATGTAAAGAGCATGTCTCAACATTGAATCACTAGTCGTCAAAAGAATTACCGTATGCATGCATGCACATGTAAACTTATAAGAGTAGTCTATTAAAAAAAAATCCCTTTATTAGTTACTTAGTTACTAGCATTATAAAATTTACTTCTTATAATTATTCAACTCTAATAATCGATTATTGTGAATTTCATTGATTGTGTGTAACTCACACATTCCAATTTTCTAAAAAAGGTTCTTTTACAATAGGTGTAAATCTTGATAATGAGTTAAAAATTGCATCTGTAATTTTATAATCATAAGCAAAAGATTTTTGGCCCCACATTGAAATGTATTAAACTTTGTTTTTGATTTTAGAGCACCACATGGTTCACGAGTTTAGGTTTCTTGAGGATTACTGATTAGCGAGTTTAGTGCATTTACTAAAATAATGTTTGTTCACTTTCCAAATCAATTTCTATTTCTTTAGTTATTATTGAAGTAAATTTCCACCTTCGCAATTTTTTCGATATTTCGATGTTCTTAATTGAACCCGTAAGGAATTATATGTGCCTAAAATGTCTTCATCATTTTAAGTTGAATAATCTTAGCAAGAGATTAGGCTATTTTTAATTTGGATCAATCCCGATCAATTGAAAATAAGAAAATATATTTTACATCATATCTTATGTCCTCTTGGGAAGGCCTTAGGGATGACAATATGCTGGAGCTGGAATTTGGTCTTGCTATCCCAGATTTAGAGTCAATTTTTTTTGGGCTCAAGTCTAGATTAATTGGGTTCAGAAAAATGAATTCAAATTCAGATCCATAAGATCTAACATCTAAGTATCTAGATCCAAATTCATACATTTTTCTTCAAAAATTAATCATAAACTGAACTAAAAGACATAATAACAACACAATAATCATCTATAGTTTCTAAAGTCATTCAAAATTAAGTCATTACACCATAAAAAATATTATAATATTTGAAAATAAGTCATAACGTCACGTATGGAAATATTACAACCATTCAAGTGCCAACATGACACAAACATAAAGAATAAAGAATACGGGTTTGGGGCTTCTAATTTCACAGACGTAATTTGCATCTGTAATTTTATAATCATAAGCAAAAGATTTTTGGCCCCACATTGAAATGTATTAAACTTTGTTTTTGATTTTAGAGCACCACATGATTCACGAGTTTAGGTTTCTTGAGGATTACTGATTAGCGAGTTTAGTGCATTTACTAAAATAATGTTTGTTCACTTTCCATATCAATTTCTACTTCTTTAGTTATTATTGAAGTAAATTTCCACCTTCGCAATTTTTTTTCGATATTTCGATGTTCTTAATTGAACCCGTAAGGAATTATATGTGCCTAAAATGTCTTCATCATTTTAAGTTGAATAATCTTAGCAAGAGATTATGCGCTATTTTTAATTTGGATCAGTCCCGATCAATTGAAAATAAGAAAATATATTTTACATCATATCTTATGTCCCCTTGGGAAGGCCTTAGGGATGATAATATGCTGGAGCTGGAATTTGGTCTTGCTATCCCAGATTTAGAGTCAATTTTTTTTGGGCTCAAGTCTAGATTAATTGGGTTCAGAAAAATGAATTCAAATTCAGATCCATAAGATCTAAGTATCTAGATCCAAATTCATACCGTTTTCTTCAAAAATTAATCATAAAATGAACTAAAAGACATAATAACAACACAATAATCATCCATAGTTTATAAAGTCATTCAAAATTAAGTCATTACACCATAAAAAATATTATAATATTTGAAAATAAGTCATAACGTCACGTATGAAAATATCACAACCATTCAAGTGCCAACATGCATGACACAAACATAAAGAATAAAGAATACGAGTTTGGGGCTTCTAATTTCACAGACGTAATTTTCTATAAGAAGGAAATAGAGATTTAGCTAAATTTTATAGTACAGGAATAATTTTTTATATACAAAAATATATTTTCACTTATCCTATATTTTCTCCTAAATACAATAGTGTAATTTCGCTCCTCTATTTTTATAATCCTAGCTCCATTGCTGAAAGTACTAGTATTTTGTATTCTTGTTCATGTATGGACCGACTTCTTTATATAGAGATCATTCCATTCCATCCATCAGTACATACATTTAAATCATCCTCTCTCTCTCTCTCTAGATTTCATTTACTCGATGGAGAATGTTGATTTAGACATGGATTTATCATCTCTCCCGAAACAAAAGTGGGTGGGAGATGAGTATCTCTTCCAACATGAAGGCTTTTGGTTTCTGTCTCAACTCATCAAGCCAACCCAAATGGTGATCAACCATTTTAATCCACTTCCTAGTGATGTGATCTTGGCTACTTCTCCCAAAACAGGCACCACTTGGCTCATATCTCTTCTTTACTCCATCCTCAATCGATCCTCCAAACATAAGTTGACCACCGAACACCCCCATAAGCTTGTTCAGTCCTTGGAAGGACAAGTTTTAACACATTCCGGTGAGTTTTGATTCGACGGCTTTACTGTGCACCCGCCGGTTATTTGAACGCACATCCCGCACTCAGCCTCGCCAAAACCCTTGATTCGTGTGAATGCAGGGTCGTTTACTGACGCGGAACCCCAAGGACACCTCGTTTCTATGTGGCATTTCTTGAACAAGAAAGAGAAAATCATTGGTGTACCATAGATGACGCCACGACGATTCTCGTGGGGCGCCACCATATTTGGGCCCTACTATGATCATGTGATCGGGTATAGGAGCTCACCTAAAGAGGCCGGAGAATGTTATGTTCTTGACTTACGAGAAGATGAAGGAAGATCCACATGCTCATGTCAAGAAATTGGGTGATTTCTTAGGATGTCCATTTCGAGGAAGATGAGGTGGAAGAGATTGTCAAGAATTGTAGCTTTGAGGTCTTGAGTAGCCATGAAGTTAACAAGTCCGAATCTCTAATAAGATCATTTCCTCACAATTCGTTTTTCAGAAAAGGAGTGACCGGAGATTATGAAAACTATCTTAGTAATGAGGTCATTCAACGAATTGACACTCTCACTAAAGAGAGATTTCATTCCTTGGGCTTCATGTATGGGATTTAGCTCCGTCTTGCTTTTGTTATTTTCCTATGCAAACTCCTGAGATTTTAGACTTTAAATTTATGTAATTTGCTTTCTACCTAATCTTGAATCATCATCATTGTTATCTCATTAAGCTACTTTATATTACTTGTTTACTCAGGCTCGGTATTATATATGTTTTATTTCTGTACCATTATGTAAAAAAGTGTAGCAATTTTTATTAGTTGAACCTGATATCTTTAGCATTAATAATTACTCCACCATTAAGTCAACATACGCAACACATTAGTTTGTATTTATATGGGATTCATAGTGTTATATATCCCCTCTTTTATGTAAAGGCTGATCGTTATTTAGAAGTTCAATATCAGAATTGTTTTTTAAAGTATGTAGAACATATGAAACATAGATGTGTAATGACCGGAGAATGTTATTGTATTGCTTGATTGATCGCTTTACAATAAACACTAATATATAGATTACAAATCCTGTAGGTAAGGAAAGAACTATATATATGGTAGCTAACTTATTGTAGGATCCGTGCGTAGATTACGGCACTAATCATGGAGGAGAATCGAGCTATTCTCGACGAGCATCAAGCTATATCCTGAGGATAATCATCGAGGATCTCTAACATTTCTCTCAGTTAAGCATTGGTAGGTCTCAATACTTAACTTGTCTAATACGTCCGCAAAGCTTCTTGAATTCACTGCTTTGGTCAGTATGTCCGCCATTTGATTTTCGGACCGAACAAATGGGAGTTGGATAGCTCTGGACTCTATTTGCTCCTTGATAAAATGTCGATCAATCTCGACATGTTTCGTTCGGTCATGCTGGACGGGATTTTCAGATATACTGATAGCAGCTTTATTATCGCAGAAAAGTTTGATAGCTTCATCAGGAGGGAAGCCAATTTCTGATAACAACTTCTTGAGCCATAATACTTCCATTAATCCACTCTTGATTCCTCTAAACTCTGCTTCAGCGCTGGAAAGCGCCACGACTTTCTGTTTTTTACTTCTCCAAGTTACCAGGTTATCTCCAACAAAGGCGAATATCCTGCAGAGATCTTCGATCTATGGGGTTCCCGCCCAATCCGCATCAAGTAACCATGTATTCTTGAGTGTCCATTTTTCCAAAACAAACCATAGCCGCTAGTCCTTTGAGATATCTCACGATCCCGAGTGCGACCTCCATGTGGTCAATTTGTGGATTATGCATGAATTGGCTAACAACTCCAACAAAGATAAGCGATATCGTGTCTCGTATGGGATAAGTAGTTGAGTTTCCCCAGGCGTTGATATCGCCTCGATCGGGTTGCCTCGCCGCCTTCAATTATCTGTAGCTTGTGATTCACGACCATAGAGTATCTGCAGCTTGCATTCTAGCATCCCTACTTCAGGAGAAGGTCCAGAGTATACTTCCTTTGGCAAATAAAGATTCCTTTGCTCGACCTAAGTACTCGATGCCAAGGAAGTATTTAAGAGCTCAAGGTCTTTCATCTCGAATTCAAGAGATAATCGCTTAGAAATTCTTTATCTCTTCTGTGTCACTCCCTGTAATGATCATATCGTCAACATAAATGATAAGGCAAGTGATAAGTTCCCCTCGTTTCTTCAAGAACAGAGTATGATCTGAGTTACTTTGTCTGAAACCGTAGCTCTTCATGGCGTTGGTAAATCTTCCAAACCACGCTCTCGAAGATTGTTTGAGTCCATACAGTGTCTTCCTTAGTTTGCAAACTTTCCCACTTCCAATGTCAAATCCAGGCGGAGCCACCATGTACACTTCTTCTTCCTCTTTTAATTCTCCGTGGAGGAAAGCATTTGTTACATCAAACCGGTGAAGAGGCCAACCTCGCTTGTCGCTATAGACATCAAGACTCTCACGGTACCCATCTTGCCATCGGCGAAAGTTTCGAGTAGTCTACTCCATAAGTCCGAGTATATCCTTTGCAACCAATCTAGCTTTGTACCTCTCGATGGATCCATCAGCTTCCTTTTGATGGTAAAGATCCATCCGCATCCTACCGGTCTTTTCCCCGAGGCAAATCACATACTTTCCATGTATTGTTGCGAGCTAAAGCATCCATTTCCTTTTCATAGCCTCGCCCACTGCTTAGATTTAAGAGCTTCTTCGCTTTCTTGCAACTCTTCTTCCTGGTATAAAGCCGTCTGGAAAGCTGAGGCAAGATTAGAGAGATTATTGTGAACACCTTTCTCAATTGGGTATTTCGGGTTTGGTGACTCTCTCAGGAGAATATCGTCTCGGTGGCACGCCCCGAGTACTTCGTGGTGGTAGCGTGTACCGTTGATGTGCATCTTCAGAAGTTTCCTGACTAATGGGCACAGGAGAATCAATCTCAATGGGGTTAGAATCAGTCTCGACAGTGCTAGAATTTCTTACCTCGAATCCGGACTGGGAACATTAAGGTCGGGCTCACTGATTGCTGGAGATTGTAACGACGTTTCTGAGATCGGCTCAAGCCGTTAATCGACTGTTGGGACTACTTCCACGAACCATTCGACATTGGCAACCAACTTAGTAGGTCACTGTAGTATTCCCCTCGACTACTAAGATGGTGGTGATAGAAAAATTCGGCTTCAAGGAAGTCGCAATTCATGGTGGTGAATATACGACGGGACTTGGGATCGTAGCAGCGATATCCCTTTTTGTTAATGCCATACCCCACAAAAACGCATTTTATGGCACATGGTTCAAGTTTTGTGCGTTCGTGTTTGGGTATATGAACAAAACAGAGCAACCAAAATACGGGCTTGAGAGTAAGGGTATCGGTATCCGGGCATTTTCGGATAAAACTTGTATGGGGTGTTGAGTTTGAGAGCTGTGGGTAGCCGATTTATGAGATAAACCGCGGTGGCAACAGACTTGAGCCGAAATGAGAAGGAACACGGATTCGATAATCAAAGCCCTAGTAATTTCAAGGATGATACGGTTCTTCGCTCGCAACCCCATTTTGTTCGGTGTGTGGGGACAAGTAGTTTGATGGATTAATCCGTTATCGTGGAAGAATTTGGACATAGAGGAATTCACAAATTCTCCCCCGTTATCGGATCGTAGGGTCTGGATGTTAGTTTTGAACTGTTGTTGGATCATAGTGTAAAACTGGGTGAATTTAGAAAACACTTCAGATTTATTATGCAAAAATAAACCCGTGTCATAATGAGTGTGATCATCAATAAATAACAAAAAATATTTGAATTTCTGTCCTCCAGTAACGGGAGCAGGACCCCAAATATCAGAATGTACTAAGGAAAACATGGAATTCACACGAGTGTTACTAGGTTTAAAGGTTTGTCTATGACTCTTGGCCAAAACACAAGTTTCGTGAATGGAAATCAAGAAATTAAGTTTGGGAAATAAAAGTTTAAGGTAACCCGTAGAAGGATGCCCAAGTCGGCGATGCCAAAGCCAAACAAAGATGAGTAGTAGTCCCGCATCAAGATCACGGCGCCTTTTTGAGCGCTCATCCACGTAGTACAATCCACGCCGCTCGATTGCCACGTCCAATAATCTCCCCGTCCGGATATCCTCAGAATACAAAAGTAGGATGCATTAGCACTGCAATTGAGTTCCCTCGTGACATGGCTAATAGATGCGAGTTTATGGATAATGTGGAACATAGAGACAATTTGTTATTTTCGTAGTAGGGAAATTTCTATCGTTCCGCCCTTTAACGGGAGTAATTTCTCCATTAGTGTTGAACATAAGATTTATCCGGTTTCGAATATGTACGAAAATCGCTTAAATCATATGTCATCAGATCGTGGCACCACAATCAAATATCCATGCCGCTTTTCATCGGTAGATATTTTGAGAAACATTTGCTCGAGCCATAGACAAATCATAATTTAAGCACATACTATTGCACTGTCGAGAATAATTATCGGGTGGGTTGGGTATTAAAATACCCAACCCATTACCTTCAAAATCCAATGGGCCGCCGCTATCAAACCTTTGGGATGGGCCTGAATTTATTTGAGGCTTCGCCTCTTTTCTCCCTTTCCGACGCAGCCGGCTGTAGCCTAAGATTTTCCCTTTGCTCCATCATTCCTCCTCCGCGATTGACGTCGTCGCCGCCCCGTGATTCGGCGGCGCTGGTCTCCGGCGCCACCATCGCGGCGGTGGCGCCTCTCTGATTTGTCCTTCCCGTTTTGTGGTTGTCCTCCCACTATTCCGGATAACCCACCAACCGAAAACACATTTCTTTGGTGTGTTTCGCCATTCCATGATGGCTACAACGAAGCTTGCTCCGATCAATCCTCCCGGGATGATGAGCCACCATTCTTGGTCGGGCGACCGGTTCGATGTCCAAACCCTCGCTGCCATTGCTTCGCCTCCGGACTACAAGTCCACTTCCGATTTCTGGTTTGTGGGAGTCACCGAGGTTTCGAACTCAGATGCCTCGCCGGGCTGCTCCCCGTCGAATTAAGGCGACGCTTCGTTTGATGAGGGTCCGTTTAAGGAGGTCTCCGCTCGTGTTCGTATTTCATTTATTCCGCGAAAGTTGGAATAACCGAGTTTCGATTGCAATTTTCGGTAAACCCGATGTCCTTCTCGCATTCCATCGGATTTGGTTGGCCTTCACAATTTACGCCCATATCCTTTGGAGAGAGCTGTAGAAATTTTCGATTGTCCCCTGTCCTTGTTTGATACTGTTAGCTTGTACAGTCAACTCGAAAATTTGTGCGGAGTCCCTTTTGATGCTGTATGTAGTCGCGAGTCCTTTCCATAAATTGTAGGCTGTTTTGTATTGGACATAGTTGCTTGCTAACGCTGGTTCCATGTTTTGGATGATCCAGGAGATGACAGTAAGATCATTTTGGTACCATCTGTTGTAACTTGGGTTACTTGTGGTTGGGGGAGGAGGATGGTCTGTGATGTGGTTGAGGCAACCCCTCCCCCCAATGGCGAGGTGCATCATTCGGGACCACAACGAATAGTTGAATTCGTTTAATTTGATGCTGACCGTGACGGTTTGATTTTGGCTGCTTTCTGATGGCTTGTTGTCTGCTGATTGGCTATACTGTTTGAGAAGCATAGCCAGTTGTTGGGCGAGAGCCTCTGCTCCCGGGTCTGTGAGACTGCTTTCTTTCGCCTCCATTTCGGCAGGTTTGTAGGTAGATGATGACGCAGAAACAGCAATGATCCGAATGGATCGCTACCGCTCTGATACCATGTTTAAAAGTATGTAGAACATATGAAACATAGATGTGTAATGACTGGAGAATGTTATTGTATTGCTTGATTGATCAGTTTACAATAAACACTAATATATAGATTACAAATCCTGTAGGTAAGGAAAGAACTATATATATGGTAGCTAACTTATTGTAGGATCTGTGCAGAGATTATGGCACTAATCATGGAGGAGAATCGAGCTATTCTTGGACGAGCATCAAGCTATATCCGGAGGATAATCATCGAGGATCTCTAACAATTGCAACAATTTTTATTTTTATAAAAGGATTAATTATCACAAATAATACAGGATTTAATTTTTACAAATAAGCTACACATTACTAGTTGACAAGATTTTATTTATAAATGTTCGTGCATCCTATCACATATTTCCTTTACTCGACTCGAGTATTCTTTGTCATATATGGTTTATTTCTTAATAACTATGTAAAAATTTGTAGATATTTTTATTAGCTCGTATTTTGCATGGGATTATTAGTGTTATATATCCCCTCTTTAGCTAAGGGGGTAGTTAATTAGAAATTTATTATAATTATAAACATGTAATAATTTTTTCAGAAAAAAAAAACTGGTTAGTTTCGCAAGTAACACAATATTGAATTTAAATATTCGGCGGCTCGATCCCAAATTGAACCAAACCTGAAAAATATGAATCCGAATTGTTTAAAAAATTTAAATCGAACCAAATCTTTTTTCACTCAAACGTATGGATGTCAATCGGGCTAACCAATTCAGGTTGTCTAGCTATTCGAGTTGATATATTTTTTCTTTTTTCAGATTTAGAAATGTTCAACCCTAACCCTAAATTCTCGATTTCCAGCTAACCCGTCGAGTCAATCGGGCTAGAACGCTAAGGGAAAAAATAAACTATATATATGTTTTCTTGATAATCATATATTTACACCAAATATTTTACATTAATCGTTGGAGTAAAAAGATAAGGAAGTGAAATAATAAATATAACTTTCGAATATTGAACAAAATACATTCCACAATTTTATTTCAATTTAAATCTTATTATACTAAATTCTAAGAGCAGATAATGGAGTTTGAAAACCATGTAATGAGAAAATTTCAGTTAATCAGGGAACCCACACAATTTTCGGGCCAATCCATTCGGGTTTGGACTACTTTCGAACCTTCTCGGGTTATCAGGCTATTCGAATTGATATTTTTTTCGGGTTAGAAATTATCAACTCTAACCTATCGGATTGTCGGTCTATTCGGCTCAACCCATGGGTTTCAGACTAGATTGACACCCCTACTCAAACAGAACCAAACTGAATCGAAAATGAAAATCTAAATCGAACCATATCTTTTTGCTTATTCAAACGAACCGAATCGAAAATAAAAATCTAAATCGAACCAGATCCTTTTGCTCACTCAAACTAAACCAAATCGAACCGAAAATTTCCGATTTGGTTCAATTTGATTTGGTTAAAACTGAATTTCCGGCAGCATCACCAAACTAATTCCAATTAATCTGAAATCTGCAAATTGAGTTCAGACATAAATTCTCCAAAAATCTGCAAACGATTTTCCCATGAAAACTATTACTAGATCAAAACTCAAGAATGAATCGCATTCTCTCTTAATCAGTGCATGCTGTCGAATATTTTTCTACGGAAATTTGATCTTCTAGAGTTAATTATCTCACAATAACAACACATATCAAATGATTCTCGTAACCCGCCAAGCAATAATAAAAGTATGACAGGCGCCACTCGAAAACAAAAATGAATTATGTGATCAAACGAAAATCGAAACAAATTGGAAAAGGAGCATCCGAATTTGACAAAGGCTTGGTTTCGATTAGCCCCAACATTGCACTTGGAGTTGACAATCTTGGCTAATTGTTTGCAGAGCTCGATGAGCTCCTAATCGATACATTCCCATGGAAGATTCCGGAGGTGGAGGATTTTCGATGGCGTCTGCATGTACCGGAACTGCAGCTGCCCGAAGTCGACATGGCTAAGTAGAGGTGTAAACGAACCAAGCTGCTGGCGAACTATTCGGAGCTCAACTCGAAAAAACTGATTCGAAATTTGATTGTTTACTAAACGAGCCGAGCTCGAGCTTGACTATGTTCGGCTCGTTGGCTCGTGAATATGTTCGAGTTCAAGATTAAATGAGCCTGTTTGCGAACATTTTGTGGGCCTTAAAACACAATATATATATATATATAGGAGAGGGTTAACGAGAACCATTTTTATCATAAGAACGTGAGAACCAAAAAATGATGAATTCGCTGTGAAAGCTATTGAATCCGTCGGGAAAGTTAATGAATCCGAAGAAATCCAAAAAAACAGAATTTTCGTCCTTCATGGGATGCGAACCCGGGTGAAAAATATCGAATTTTTGGATTCAGTAACTTTCCCAACGGATGCATCAGCTTTCATAGCGAATTCATTTTGTACAATGTGAAATTTTGTGGTTCTTCGTTCTCACGTTAAAAATGGTTCTTATTTGAACCTAATTATATATATATATATATAGTTAGGTTCAAATGAGAACCATTGTTATTCTAAAAACTAAGAAACAAATGAATTCTCTATGAAAGTTGATGAATGCATTGTGAAAGTTACTGAATTCAAAAACTTACAAATTCACCCAGATTCGAATCCCATGAGGGGCTAAAATTTTATTTTTTTGGATTCAGTAACTTTCTCAACGGATCATCAACCTTCACAATGAATTCATCATTTTTGGTTCTCATGTTCCCACGATAGAAATGGTTCATATGTTAACACTCTCATATTATATATATATATAGGGAGTGGATCAATGAAACCACATCTTTTTTAACTCTGCGAACCATGCATAAGACGTTGGAGATGATGATAAACGGTATAAAGTTGTGCATAATGAAAACTTTCTAAAATTATTTTGTTGTGCAACAATTTTAGAAAGTTTTCATTATTCACGCCTTTATACTTGCTTTTATGCATCATCTTCAACGCCTTATGCATGGTTCTCAAGTTCTCAAAAGATGAGTTCTCATCGATTCAACCCTATATATATATATATATATATATATATATATATATGGGATGGTTCACTGAGAATACAAATATTGGTGAGAAATAAGAGAAGATTTAAAGTATAAAGTTGTTGCACTAAATGTATAAATTTGTTGCACCAAATTACGTGCAACAACTTTATATGTTAAATTTGATGCAACAAATTTATACATTTAGTGTAACAACTTTATACATTAAATGTTGCATTCTTATTTCTCACCAATATTTGTATTCTCATATGATCCATCCCCTATATATATATGTGTGTGTGATGGATCAGGTAGGAAAGGATAATTTGGTAAGAAATGAGAACGAATCTGGACCTTTGATTTACTGGATCAATGGTTGAGATTTAATTTCGGTTGCCCTAAAGTTTTGAGTTTTGTATGCTACGCGATTGCTGTGTAACACTAGAACTTTTTTGTGCTACGTTGCAATGAAAGATGTACTAAACTAACATGTGCAACATAGTAATTCTGATTGTGCTACACAAATATGAAAGATATGCTATATTTACATATCTACTCCTATTTCCTACACTAAGGAGCTTTCTCATCATAACTCACCCTCTATATATATATATATATATATATATATTGAGGGAGGTTAACGTGAGAATCATTTTATCGTGAAAACGTGAGAACCAAAAATGATGAATTCACGGTAAAGTTGATGAATCCATCGGAAAAGTTATCGAATCCAAAAATAAAATTTTCGCCTCATGGGATTCGAACCCGGATGAAAAAATTTGAATTTTTGAATTCAGTAACTTTCTCGATGGATTCACTAACTTTCATAACGAATTCATTTGGTTCTTAGTTTTTAGGATAAAAATGATTCTCATTTGAACCTAACTATATATATATATATATATATATATATATATATATATGTACTCACTAACCTAAACCTACCAACCTAATTACTTATTCCCACCGCTTTCATCCCAAATTTTCATCATGTTGCCGCCCCCAAGTTCTGCAGCTCTCTCATCCATTTCTTTTTTCTCGTCACCCATGATTCCTCTACTGAGCTTGTAAAACTTTGAGCTCCATGTTTTTACTTCGCTCTTAAGATCGGCAAACTCTGGTTGCCCAGCCTTTCCTTTGGTTTGGGCGGCGCATCTATTATAGCATCAGCGATTCCATTGAAAATCCATGCGATCTCCTTTCCAGCTGAACGAATTTCCCTCATCCTTCAATTTTCATATTATAGGCAAGCATTAGCAATCATCAATCATTATGCAGTTTTGTGGCCTTGCAGAAGACTATTAGCCTCATCCTTGAAGTTCTGCAGTTGCGGCGTTTGCTTCATCCTAGACTCAATCCCTGCAGATTCGCCATTACTTGACTGTGGGTGATCGTACTGAGCCGAGCTCAAGCCCCTCGTGAGCTCAAAAATTTTACGACGAACCGAGTTCGAGCTTAATTTAAAGGTCGAATTCCAGCTCGAACTAAACTAGAGCTTAGTAAAATTTTGATGAACCGAGCTCGAGCCTGTTGGTATTCGGCTCGGCTCAGCTCGTATACACCCCTAGTCGAGCAATTGTCGATTGGGGTTTATCAGAATTCTAAGGTTTTTCGATATGATTGGGGATTGTAGATTCGATTTTTGGTGTTTAATAATAAGAGTCCTGTTTTTGGACTCGACTATTGCTATTATACCATTATCGTGAAAATCTAATTTATTGTAATTTGACCCTTAGTATATTAGTAATTTGGTTTCAAAAAGAAAATATTTGTCTTAACCAAATCGAACCAGACCAAACCGTCAATTTCAATTTGATTAAGTTCGGTTTCTCGTTCCAAATCGGGTTTGCTCACCCATAGTCTTCCTGATCACAAAATTGAGCTCTCTTTCTCCCTGATGCTTTGAGATTGGCGCTAAGAACGATGTATGTTGCTTCTAACTTTGTCGACTCGTTATGACTGCTTCAAAGCTTGAGGTTTATCCTCTTATGAGTAAAGGTTCCGTCTGAGTTGGTTTCCCACTAGACGTCTTCAGCTTGGTTTCTTCTTTTACTAAAACATATTTAAGCTAAGTTCATGACTACCTAACATATGAGTTAACAAACAGACAATTTTATGTGATTGATGTTTCCAATAGATCATGTAAGACTTCCAAATTGGAGTCCCATTAAACTCATAATAGGACATTCCTAATATAACTGTCCCCACATTCTGTTGTAGTGTAAAATCCTTTGGTTTGAAATTGATGTCTAAATCCATATTTGATTACATTTTTTAGTAAATCTAAATTAAAATAATTAATAAGGTATTGCTTTTGTTAAAAGAATTTGTAACACCCTGTTTTTTGCGTTACGGGAAATCGGTTTAGAAACGCCAACAAGAATAGTAGGTTCCTATACCGGATTAAAAAAATTGTTTTAAACAAACGGACGTGTCAATTACTCTTCCTCTGTAAAAAAGAAACGATTTGATGCTAGATTTTACTTGGAAAGGAATTTAAATAATTTTCCTTCAAAAAAAATCTAACACGAGCTCGATCGAGAAATTTGTTTTAAATTCTATGACTTCCCGATTCTCATTAAGCACGTGCATGCATGCATTTTTCTAAACGAATTATATGTTTTGATGTGATTCTATAAGTAAAGGTATGTGCATGTGCGTCTGTGTGTTTATGTGATTCTAGAAAATTTCCATCTTCCTTGATTTGTTAATAAAATAAGATAATTGAGTTTTGAACTAAATCATCATAGCCTAAGAAAGTGTGGGCAGCTAGAGCACGGAGAATAGAAAAAAGAAGAAAGAGAATGTAAGAAAAAATGATGGGGTGTTAGAAAAACAAACACATGCATTAACTTGTGTCAAATCCTTTGCCTAACCCCATCTCTTGGTATCCTCCTTTTCTTTTCTTCTTTGATTGGAGTTGAACCATGTAAATTATATGTATCACCCTTAAGAAGGTGTTTAATTATGGTCGTCCTTGTGATGGATGATGAGTTTTGGGGATGAACCTTAGGTTTTAAGTTAGGTTTTCGTCCATTGGTGTTGTTGGAAATTGTTTGTGCATTTATGGTTGCTTGTATGTCATTTTGGAGCATTTTGTTGTGTGACTTTTCACTTTGGTTTCTTCTAGAAAGTTTCTCATGCATGTCTCTAACTTAAGATTGTGTATTTTTATTTTATGTTGAAGAAAAGCATGCATATGAATAAGAGATATGCATTAAAACATAACTGCTACATGTTGTTATTAACGTACTGTTTGCGTTAAGTTGAAGCCTATGGTTGGTTCTCTTGCCCCGACCTTTTAAAACCAAAGCCACAACCATTTAGTCAATTTACATGCCAACTTAGGATCTGGAAAATTTGACCCTAAACCAAGTCCATTTGCTACGTTTTTGAACCCTCGAACACCATGTTTCGACCAGCCAATTTGAGCCCGTATAGCTCACATCTCAGTGAGTATTTTGCATGATTCTTTTTGGAGATTGTAGAAAACACTTAAAGGTTTTTAAAATGGGGTCTCACTCACTCATATGAGTTTTAAGTCACTAGTTATGAGTTTTTGAAAATCCCATCTTACATGATAAAATCTGGAAATTTCTGGTAAACATTTCAAGTATGGGAGCTACTGCGAGCATCCTAGTTTGGAGCTCCATATCTTTTGGACCTCAATTCTTTTGGAGTTGAGTCCTTCTGTGAACTTGTAGTATATGTATCAAGGTTTCCAAGATAGGATTTTGTTCTCATCTTGGAGTTATGAATCAAGAGTTATGGTCGTTCAAAAACCCCTACTTCACAGACAAATTCTGAAAAAAATTATAAATTTTGTTCCCATCTTGGAGTTATGAATCGAAAGTTATGATAGTTCAAAATCCCCTACTTGACAGACTAATTCTGAAAAAAGCTATAATTTTTTCCCATCTTGGAGTTAAAATCGAAAGTTATGGTCGTTTAAAGAAACCCCTACTTTATAGATCAATTCTAAAAAAAACTGTAAATTTTTCGGTGTAAAATCCAAACTGCAACTAGCTAACTTTGAGAGTATGTATCTCCCAAACCACCCTTCCTTTGGATTTTATTTCTCTATGTACTTATAGAATGTGTGACAATGTTTTGATAATGGGTCTTGGAACACCCGTGCATATTTTGAGTCCAAATCTACAAGACCCCAAAGTGGGTGCACCACTTATCAAATTCTAGAAAATTTATCCGAGTCTAGAAACTACTTTGAATAGCCTATTTTAAGGCTCGATAACTCTAGAACCGTAACTCTTTTGAATCTGATTCCTTTTGTGAACTTGTTATAGATATATGGATGTTTCCGGAATGTGTCTTTGTGCACCCATAAGTTTCTCGAGATAAAAGCTATGGAATTCCAAAGAGAAGGTGTTGGCCCATAAAATCTGAAAAATGCTGAAATTTGGCCCCAAGTATAGAAATTATATTTGGTGCATCTATATGTGATATCAAAGTGCATGTCGTGACTTGATTGATTATGTGAATACCAAATCATACTAGGATGCTAGAACGTCACCCTCAATAGAGTAAATCAACAGAACATGGTTTGAATATTGATTGATTTAAAAAAGATAGATATCAAAGTATTTTCTCTTCTTAAAAGATAAGTTGTTTTAAGAAAATGTAGTGTGGTCTTTATAATAGAAAAATGGATTCTAAAACCCAATAAATATTTTACAGGATGAACGATGGGCGGGAGGAGGACTAGGCAACGGTCTCCCTATGGTTGTGGTCTATCTTAGCGTGTGTTCTTATTATTATTTTTCTCTTTATGTTTTGCTTCATATGGAAGCCTATTGATCGGGACATATAGGTCAGAACTTGAATCTAATCTTTTGTATGTTATATCACATATACAGTAAATTTAAATTCTAAATTGTTAAACATTTAACTTTCACGAGAATCGAAGTCATCATACTTCGGCGTTCGTTTTAAGTAAATAATATGAGTATTCCTTAAAAATATTGATCATAGTTCCCTTATATCCGTGAAAGTTTAATTAATTGTTATTTTATTTTATTTTATTTTATTTTATTTCATTTGATTGAATTGAGCAGCCGCGGTTTTGGACCCAGACCCCCAGTTTTTACATAATTCAAGCACGAAAAGATATCAATAATGGACTAAAGAATGATTTTCTTCGGAAAATTGGTTAGATTGATATGCATAGGACTGAGATTCGGTTCGGTTTCGGTTAACCGAAACCGAAATCACCCAAATATACTAACCGTAACCGATACCAATCGGTTAATCGGTTAACCGATTCGGTTAGTCGGTTCGGTTATCGGTTAACCGAAATTAAAATTAAATTTTTTTAAAAAAATAAAAAATACAAAAATTAACCGAAGATAACCTAATTAACCGAAAATAACCGAAATTAACCGAGATTATTTCAAATATTACAGAAATTATAATATAAATTAAATAATTTTTACTTAATAAATAAATAGATTAATTAATTAATTAACTAATTAATTAATTTCGGTTAATCGGGTATAATCGTCGGTTAATCGGTTATACCCGATAACCGAAATTCACTTGCAATGGGTAACCGATAACCGAACCGACCGATAACCGACTTTTTCGGTTTCGGTTATCGGTTAACCGATAACCGATACCCGTTTAAGCACCCCTAGATATGCACATGTAACAACAGTAATCTTTTTCTTTTCCTTTTTCATCCTATATCATCGATATATATCACATTACATGCAACATCAATAGTGGTAGGGTCCTGTAGGATGCGACAAGAAGCACTGATATTTTTCCATTACATATGTGTGGATCACCGACTGTCTAAATATATACATCAATAGAGGTAGGGTCCGGTAGGATGCGACAAGAAGCACTCATATTTTTCAATTATATATGTGGATCACGATATGTCTTAAAAACTTATATTTTTCAATTATATATGTGTGAATCACGGGCTGTCTAATATTGATATTTTTCAATTATATATGTGTATATAGGGAGACGATTAGGTAAAAATCCTCCTTATTTTAGTAATTACTTGTAGTTCGGAAATTTTAATTGATGAATAATTAAGATTGATCTTTTTAAGTAGAAAGTGAATTTTTAAACATAAGATAATATTTTCTTCAATACTATAATTTTTTCACATATAAAACTATATTTTTCTCTATTCTTATGTTTTTGTATGTATAAAATAATGCGTTTTGATTCTTATAATTATGTTGGTTCTAGTTATTAGAATAAAGATATTTCTATAGATCCACTCCATATATATATAGGGAGGGGGAGAGAGAGAGTGATGTTTAAATAAGAATAAATTTTAACATGAGAATTGAGAACCACGAAAATTTGCTATGAACAAAATGAATTCGATATGAAAGTTAATGCATTTGTTGGAAAAGTTACTGAATCCAAAAATTCAAAATTTTCATACAGATTCAAAATCACATAAGGGGTGAAAATTCTTTTTTTTTATTCAATAACTTTCCTAACGAATTTTTCATTTTTTGGTTCTTATATTCTCATGATAAAAATGATTCTCATGTCAATTCTACCCTATATACATATATTAGAACAGTACTTTTGGTTAATACTAAAATCCGCGATCATTCAAGCATTAGACAAAAATGTCCTTATGCTCGAATGCTACATTCAAGCATTTCCTAATGATGGATAAATTACTAATGGTGGGTATTTTTTTTATTATTGCTCTATCTTTTTATATATTCTTATAATAATAGGTATTTTTTGTATTTGTTATATGAAAATGGATGTATTCCACTTTCATTCTTTTCTTTTTCATCGATATATATCTCATTACATGCACAAAATGATAGAAACATATATTATCCCGATCATCAATAGTTGGTAGGGATGCGACAAGAAGTATAATACTTTTTAATTAAAGTATCGGTTACGGGCTGTCTAACTATACTCGAATCTCAATACCATGGGCTGTCTAACTATACTCGAATCTCAATACCATCGACCAATATATATTACAAAATGGCTTATATATGTTCGTTCATCCTTATCCTCTCTCTCTCTAAATTATTTTAGTATTTTTCACCTTCAATGGAAAAGATTGATCCAGACATGGATTTATCATCTCTCCCAAAAGAAAAATGGTGGGGAGATGACTATGTCGTCCAACTTGGAGGCTTTTGGTATATGCCTCAATTCATCAAGCCAGTCAAAAGAGTGATCAACCATTTCAATCCGCTTCCTAGTGATGTGATCTTAGCTACATTTCCCAAATCAGGCACCACTTGGCTCAAATCTCTCCTCTACTCAATCGTGAACCGCTCATCCAAACATAGGTTGGCCGTCGAACATCCCCACGAACTCGTACCCTTCTTGGAAGTACAAGTGTTTGCGGAGTCCGACGAGCCGCCACTTCTGTCGGCGCAATCGGACTCGCGTCGAATATTCGGCACGCACATCCCTTATCAGCTCCTAGGCAAAACCCTAGATTCTTGTCAATGTAAGGTTGTTTATCTGACTCGGAACCCCAAGGACACTCTCATATCCACATGGCATTTTGTGAATAGGTGGAACATGGGGAAGCCTGACCAGTCTTGGTCCCTAGAGGAGGCCACTGACACGTTTTGCCGTGGTGTCATCCCATGCGGGCCCTACTACGATCATGTGATTGGATACAGAGAGCTGAGCTTGAAAAGACCAGAGAACGTGATGTTCGTGACTTTCGAGGAGATGTTGGAAGATCCTCATCGTTATGTTAAGAAATTAGGCGATTTCTTAGGATGTCCATTTGAAGAAGAAGACGAAGTGGAAGAGATTGTGAAGAATTGTAGCATCGAGGTACTAAGTAGTCATGATGTCAATAAGTCTGAGGAATCTCCGATATGGTTTCCGTTGCCGTATAATTCATTCTTTAGGAAAGGCAAAATTGGAGATCATCAAAACTATCTTAGTCATGAGTCTATTCAACGTATTGACAAACTCACTAAAGAGAGATTTCATTCCTTAGGGTTCATGTATGGGCTTTAGCTCCGTCTTGCTTTTGTTATTTTCCTATGAAAGTCCATATTTCCTAATTATTGTAATTTGCTTTTTTACTTTACCTTCTATCATATCATTGTTATTGCATTAATATACTTTATATTATATTACTACTTGACGAGATTTTATTTTATAAATTTTCAGGCACCCGATCACATATTTCCTTTACTCGACTTCAGTATTCTTTTTCATAAATGGCTTATTTCTTCACAATTATGTAAAAACAATATCGCAATTTTTATTAACTCGTATTTCTATGAGATTAATAGTGTTATATATCCCCTCTTCAGCTAATTAAGGGGCTGAGTTAGTCAGAAATTTAATATAATTATAAATATGCAACAATTTTTTGAAAAAAAAATATTAATTATCGCAAATAACACAAAATTTAATTTTTGCACAATTATTAAACATTGCAATTACAACATTACCTTTTGCAATTAGAACACCCTGAATTCCTTTCATTGGTAACATGACGTCATTTAGCAATACAGTTGGTAAAAATACAATATGCATATTCAATTTGTTCAAAAAGTTGAATTGATTGAATATATATTAGCCTAAGTAGTTGAATATATTCAATTTATACAATGTATTCAATTTTGATTTTGGACCCATTGGCTTTGAGCAATAAATTCTTATGAGTGGATCGTACGATTCATTTCATTTTTGTAGTAATATTCTTCGATTTAATATATTTTTGAATGAACTATTGGATGATTTTTCAAAAGTTTATATAAGAGTATGTAGAGATAAAGGATAGCCAAAATATTATATTGTAAAGATCACCCCACAATTTGTTTAATATTTCGATCTTGAAAAGGTACAATGAATGTAAGTAAAGAAAGCTACTTTATATGTCCAAAGCTGATACCGAAAGTTTACATTCTGATAGAAAACAGAAAAGGAAACTAGAAGACAACATTTGCACTGAAAAGGAGCTGCTTCCATTAATTGCATAAGGCGACATACATACAGTATTCAATGCATGGGTATATATAGTAACCCATTACACAAACCCTAATCATCTAGCATGTGCTACATCTAGACCCTTCTTTTATGCTCTTCACTGTGAGCCCGTAGAACAGCCACGTTGGATTCTTTATTAAGCTGACAAGGGACGCCACATCGTCCATGAGGAATGGCATGCGAGATATCCTCTGATGATCTAATACATTCTAACTTAATTAAAAAATTAATTAATTAGCTACCAACTTAATGTTTCCTTCATTTTGTTTGTATCGATCTTTAAACAATTGATAAAAATAACGATATAATAAAGCAAAATAAAGTGTAGGATGTAATTTAAAGTTTCAATCCCCTTTTCAATAATGTCAAAATGTTTTTTAGGGTTCATTGTGTTACATAATTGTTTGGTTTTATAATAAATATTAGTAAAATAATAAATTTAGTAATGGGAGGTAGGCAGAGGTGGCAAAGTAGCGGGCCGGGTCGGCCCGACCCCAGGCTCATCGGGCTTTTATATTTTTCGGGCCGGCCCGAAATTTTTTCGGGCCTAGAAATGTGAAGCCCAAACCAACCCCGGGCGGGTTTTCGGGCGGGCAGGCTTTTTTTAGATTATTTTTTAATTTTTTAATATATAAAATTAATATTTTAAATTTCAAAAAAATAAATAAATTAAATACATAATTAAAATCTTATAACTCCAACTTAAATAAAGAATAAGTGATAAGAACATATTAAGCTTACTTATTCTTATGATAATGCTTCTTGTATATTTTGACATATTTATGTATTCATACGATGATATTGTAATGCGAAGATAATTTTAGTTCTTTAATTTAAGGAGAAATAAATTAGTAATTACAAATCAAATGTAAATGATATTATTAAACGTCAATTCCACTTATAAGCCTAAAATAATAAATAAATATATAAATTATACAATATATATTTAAGATCAATGATTCAAAATAGTTTTTACATATTATAAGGTCATTAATCATCAGCCTATATATTTTGGAGATAATTCTTTTATGGATTATTTTTGAATGATTTATAAAGTTATTATTTTTGAAATTATTATTTTTTTTCAGAATTTTGATGTGTTGCAATTCAAAAAAAAAAAAATTCCTGACCAGTATGCGAATTAGTAAGAAACTTTTACAATAAAATATAATTAATATTATTAAAAAATTATAGATATGTATATTAAATAATTTATAAAATATATATATTTAATAAAATATTAGTGGACTTTTTAGCCCAAAATCCCGGCATTTTGGCTCGAAGCCGGTAGGCCGGAGTTTTTTTGGTGGCTTTTTATCTTGATTTTTTCTACTTTAATTTTAAAGCCCAAACCAACCCAAACCCCGGGTACCCCGGGCGGGCTTTTTCGGCCGGCCTCATTTCGCCGACTCTAGAGGTAGGTGAGAGTCGTGAGACACAATATAAAATACTGGGGTAGAGGATTTGAACAGTATTCAATGAGCCAGTACAAAACCGAGGGCTTGGTCGATTAAATTTATCGCATTATAAAACAGAGCACCAACATTGTCGCTCACCAACCACCGCTCACATTTAGTCAATGTTAGAATATATATTTTTTTTCAATATTATTATTTATTCTAATACCTCATAAATTATTATTGGATTCATTAAGTTTAAATATTACAAAAAATCTCAATTTATTCATTTTTTCCTTTAACTTCAAAGAAATTAATAAAATAACTCATCGAGCTATAATTATTATGTAATCCATAAATTTGATGTTCACTATATTAATAGTAAATTTATTAGAAGAAAATTATTAAAAAGAAAAAAATAAACTAAATACTAGCAGTACTTATGTAAGTGGCATGTCATTCTCAAACAATTTTTAACAAGTTTGAGAAATAAGTTCATGTTGGATAATATTATCATCGGGTCCGGGCCGGCCCATTACAGCAACCATTTGTTTAATAGAGGTGTAGAGGTTCAATGTAGAAAAACAAAACTTACAGTGTTTGGGCTTTGTCAGGAATTAATTAGGGGTACGTAATCAGCTTAGTGACCCATAACCATTTTAAGGAATTGAAATATATTAAATTGCACAAGATTTTGAATCATTCGAGGCGCTGAAAAGTACAACCCTAAGCTCGAATTCTGGTGTGGCCCATGAAACAGTCTAAATCTGTCGAAAGCTCCCCGGCGGCCAGTTCTATCTTGGGCCGTGTGAGTCCACACGACATAGAATTTCTTGAAGAGATTGCTGGGCAGAACTGGATAGCATACTGTACTGTATATGCATTCAACTCAGGTTAGCCCCAAAATAACTAAAACTATCAAATATTCGTGCCAAGGCCGAAAATAGTTAAGGTCCCATTTTTAGGAGATGTAGGGCCTAAGCAAATATTTTTGACCAGGCCTAGCCCAAACTCTTTTCGGGCCATGTGTGACTCCTCTAAAAATAACCAAAACATTGTGAAATTCTCTATCACAGGAACAATTTCAAGAGTGGCAAAGGGTGAAACTGTTGAGTGTCATTAGGCCTACTACAATGTGAAATCTTCATTGTCCAACCAATAAAGGTTAGTAAAAACTCGTGTAGGCTCGACTACGTTTCATATATACTTCTCGTTCAGAAGCACTACTACTCGAATATCGTAAACAGACACTCAAAGGTAGCATCGAGCTTGCTCCGATCAACATATACAACTCCCGGGGAGCAGTCAAAGAATGCGCGGTCATCAACGACAGCAAAATCAGGATCAAAGCAAGAGGGGGTAGAGTTTTTGGAGCCTATTGCAGCATTAAACCAAGTTCTTGCAAGGTAGATAAAAAAGCTGAGGAGTTTGCATACAGCTCTGAGAATGGACTATTCACAATCTATCTTCAGAGTGATGGCAGTTTCAAGGAGATTGAGATTGCATTTTGAGACAATTTTTAAAAAAATCGTGCAATTTGTCAGTAGTTTAAGAGATTTTTATATTAGTGATAACATAGTATAGTAGTGTCATAGAGTTTCCAAATGTTGAGGAAACCTAGAAATGTAACAAACTTGTAGTTTATATGATATAACATTATAAGTACTCCGTTATAGCATTCACAGTGATGGGGTTCTTACATAACTGTCATGTCAACAAAATCCATAGGTTTTATCTTTCCAACAGTTGTAGGTTCTTATGTGCCACACCAACAATTCATGGATCTCCTATCAAATACTAACTTTTAATTTATTTAATACAACATATTGATTAATATTTCTCTTAATTACTTATATATACATTGTGTGTGTGTGTATTTAATATGCATATCTTATTTAACATTATATATTAATTTAATAAAAATAAAATTAAATATGTTATATACTAAAAACGAAACTATGAAAGAAACTAAATATAAAAATAATATATTAAAAGTATAAAAATTGATAATTATACTCCTCCGTCTCAAAATTTAATTACACACTTGCCAAATTGGGATGTCCAAAATTAATTAAGTCACGCCAAAATGGCAAAAATTAAATCCATTAATCTACTCTTTCTCTCTCCAATCATATCTCTCCATATTCTACCTCTCTCTCTCTCTCCAATTCTATTTCTCTCCTACTTTATTAACATTAAATCTTGTGGGACCAACACCATTAAACCCTTAACCCATTTTTCTTAATATTTGTGCAAAAGTGTTGTCTTGCCAATTGGTAGGGACGGAGGAGTATGAAATAAAGGAAAAAAAGAAACAATAAAAACATAAACAAAAGAAATTAAAAAAATCAAAAGAAAATTTATATACTATTAAACTTTTCATAATAAATTTAAAAAATGATTACTATTAAACATATCATAATCAATATAAATTAACATAATATATAAAAAGTAAAAAAATAAGAAAGGAAAAAAATAAATTAAAAAGGAAACAAATGCAGCAAAAATGTAAAGAAAGAAAGAAAAGGAAAGGAAAAGAACACGAAAAAAGCAATTGGGATCCACAATAAAAGTGCAATAAAATAGGTGAGCATTTTTCTTTTATGTAGTAAAAGTTGAAGCATGTGCAATAAAGAAAATATTCAGCATTATGAAGTGTCATCTATTTAATTATTTGTATCTCTCTATAAAATCTCATTCTATTAATTCTTCATACTAGGCCTCGATTTGGATGTTGCAACTTGATTAACTACTTGTTATAAATAAAAGGGATAATTGTCTTATCAACTACTAAAATAATGGACTTCACTTATCTTGAAATTAACGTACCGTGAGATTAAATATAGAGAAGGAAATTAAATTACCCAAACTCATAAATGGTATGCAGTATATATCCAATTTGATAAAAACATGCATGATATATCCATTCCATTAAAATATTATTATGCTACAAATTTCGAAACTGAAAAAGCTGAAACAATGTGAAAAACTGAAAAAGAGGGACAAATTAACTGTGAAAAACAGGGAGAATCTTGTTGACTATAATCAATTCTCCCACCCACTCGAATACTACCAAATAAATTCTGCCACCTACCAAACCACCAATAATTCACTCTCACATTTCTATCTATTTATTCAAGAAACCGATCGATCGGTTTCTCACATTTTCATCCTCAAATTTTTCTTGTTTTCTCTTCAAACTCTCACATTTCTCTTCATCCTCATAATTTCGGTTCTTTCGATTTTATATACAAAATCCCGCAAGCAAGCAGCTATGTCTCAACAACAACAAGTAAGTTTATTCGAAATTTTGATGTATTTATGTAACGCCCCACTTTTTTTTTGATTTAATTTGTTTTAAATTTAAATCTTTTGTGTTGGATTTGTGAGTATTTGACGTGCTAGAATTTGTATTGGACTTGAGGAGTCCGTAGTTGTGCCCCTCAAAAAAACGAACTTCACAATTTATTTTAGGGCCTTCAAATAAGTTTGGGCTTATATAATTGTCAAATTATATTATTTATTCTCAAATTGGGCTTTGTAGAATATTATTTTGTTGAGCCCAAAGTCTATCTTATATTTATCTAGGATTAAGGTTTAATTAACAAGAGTCCTAATAGGATTGAGAATCTTATTAGGGTTAAACTTGTTTCATTCTTTTTTTTCGTATCTAAATTGTGATCACATCCTATGAGCGACAATCTTTCGTTAACCACATCCAAATTATTTCAAACCAAAATTCTTATCCTCTCAACATTAGTCGAAAATCTGGAAATTAAAACTTTCGTTCTACTACAAGTTGTAAGTCTTGGTAAGATTTCAATTATATATAAAATTTTGATGTGTTTCCCATGTATGTTTCGTAATGTCATTCTTATCATTTACTTTTTAGTTACAATTTCTTTTTATTTATTTATTTTCCTTCTTCGTACGAGTACATACTATTATGTATAGGAAATCTTGAGTCCTTAATTAATATTTTTCTCGGTATGCAAACTTAATTTTTTTTTTGTTTGCAAAGAATTAATTTATAATTCATTGTTAAGCATTTGATATGTTTACTGGAGAATAGCTAAAACTAAATATATGTTTTAGAGTAAATGGGACCATGTTGATTTATTGAAATTTGAGAAAGGAAGAGTGGCTCCAGGATCAAATTAGCTGCAACCTTGTTCTGTTTTGTTTTTTTTTTCGTAAATATTCGAATATAAGAAGTTGGCTATAGAATTTAATTTATTGTTGTTTAAATTTTATTTATATATTAGTTTTATTAATTTTATGCGAATTGTCCAGTAACCTTTATAAAGAGGAATTTTACTATTGTTTGAGTTTTGGAACAAATTAAGTGCAGTAGGTCACATTGTTTGTTCTAACTTTATTTTTTTGGTTGATGAATTATACCGGTTTAGTTCTAGTTTTAGTAGTTAATTCAATTTATTAATTGGAGTAACCTTATGCTATGAAAATTCAGTCTTTGTGTAAGCTATATTATTAAAATGGTTTGATTGATTTTAAGTAATTGTCAAATAACCTTATCAAATATAGTTTTGTTAAAGAGTATTATTTAAAAAAAAAATCTTTGATTAAGCCCTTATAAATTATTATATTTATTGAACTAGGTGCGGCGCAACTAGGACCCTCGTCCCAGAATTTATTGATATTGATTTATTGTGCTCGACAAAACAAGGTGGGTGAAATCATCTTTAACTTGCAAATATGTAATTTGGAATAAACATATTTATTGTGAAATTTACTTTATCTGTAAGTTTATGATGATAATCATTGTCGTGTTTTGTTACATCCATGGTGAAAGCCTGTGTGGCGTATTATTGCTTGTGTATTATTGCACGTGTGGCATAGCACGTAATGGCGTAGCTGTGTGGCGAATCATAGCACGTAATGGCATAGCACGTGTGGCGAATCATACCTTTGTGTGGCGTGTCATTGCACGTGTGGCATAGCACGTGGGCATAGCCGTGTGGCGAATCATAGCGTGTGTGGCGTATCATTGCTCGTGGCGTAGCTTGTGTGGCGAATCATAGCCGTGGCATAGGCGTGTGGCGAATCATAGCACGTGTGGCGAATCATAGCACGTGTGGCGTTATCGTTGCACAATGGCATAGCACGTGTGGCATAGCACGTGTGGCGAATCATAGCACGTGTGGCGTATCATTGCACAGTGTGGCATAGCCTTTGTGTGGCGAATCATACCGCGTGGCATAGCTCGTGTGGCGAATCATAGCACGTGTGGCGTATCATTGCACGTGTGGCATAGCTCGTGTGGCGAATCATAGCACGTGTGGCATAGCCGTGTGGCGATATCATTGCACGTGTGGCGAATCATAGCTTTGTGTGGCGTATCATTACCGTGGCGTGAATTCTAAGGCGGTGAGGTTGAATATGATTGACTATTACTTTCTTGCGATATATATCGTTTGACAAATAAAATAATGATATTCCTTGTTCCCACCACCGAGTACGTTTTGTGCTCACCCCTTTTATCTAAAATATTTTCGGTCGGTGATCATGGAGCGGCGTGACGGTGTGGGTGTGCCTAGTGGTGTCTTGTCGCTTTTAATTCCTTCCAAGACTTGTGTTATTTTTGTTTAAATTCTTTTCCTTTATTATCGTTGTTGGATTTGAGTTATTAGAACTTCAACTTATCTCATGCTACTAAGTCTTGCATAGTTTGCTTTGGGTCGTTGGTTGGCGTCAGTTCTTTTGCAAAGTTTAGACTTGAGTTTGTTGGATTCATTATTTGATAATTTTATTCAAGAGATTTTATATATAAAAAAAAAATGACATGCTTTCGCTTTAGCTATTTTATTTAAGAAAATATAGCATTTTTAAATTATGAATTTAGGGTGTTACATTTAGTGGTATCAGAGCGGGTCTACGTTTCTGTAGACTTTAAAATTTTTGAATAATTTGTTATATGATGTGTTATGACAAAGGCACCACCCATTCCCGACACGCGTTCCTGATTGAGGTAATTTATGTTGCTTTGATATGATAAAGTATTTTGTGAGCACTTATTAGTGATGATTCTCTCAAATATTATGAAATGTGGTGGAGATTGTATATGGCATTATGTGAGAGTTGTGCATCCTTTTGTGAAAATTATTGTTGGACTTGAGCATGAGTTGGTTGAAATTTTTACTTATTGGTCCTCGAAATTAGAAGGAACTTAGCTGCTTGATTATTAGGCATCACTTGTATAGGTTAGATGGAGAATGACTATAGTATACCTCCGGTTTATGAGCATACACTTGTCGTAGTCCGATTACGCAACGTGCTTGAAATCTCACTCTAGGCGTCGTAGAGAACTTTGTAGCTTACAGATAGTTGTGGCGGCAGATTGTTATGCACGGACCATCAATACCTGAATATGAAGCTGGTTCTAGTGTCATTTACTTAGCACTCAATGAATTTAAAGCTATCGATGGAAAGGCCTCTACAGATCGAAAGACAATCTTGGAGAATGCTCAGCGTCATCAATTTTAAGGATTTCATGATCACCTTAATTCGTAGATGTAACGATCTTTTCATGGCATAACAATTATAGAAGATGACGAAGGTCCCGTGTCACTACTCTCACAGTAGAATATGAAAGTACCTCAAGAGAATGAGGGAATAAAAGAGGAAGATGAGGATTTTGAAGAGGAAGAGAATGGGTTTACGTTCTACGGAGCAAGAATTGGAAAACCATTGGAGATAATATCTGCAATGGAAACAGTGAAGATGTTAAGAAAAGAAAAGTGCGAAGGGTTCTCGGTAAATGTATTGGGTTCAACATCGATGGAGACAACAATAGAGGATGTGAATGTGGTTCGAGATTTTATCGATGTGTTTCTGAAGAAATACCGGTTACCACCGAATCGACAAGTGGGTTTACCATTGACCTTGTGTGCGGGCAAGACCGCCTAAGGCTCCATATCAAATGACACCAAAGGAGTTAGAAGAGTTGAAGACGCAGATTACAAGAATTATTAGATAAAGGGTATATTCGATCGAGTGGTTTCACCATGGGGAGCACCAGTAATGTTCATAAAGAAAAAGATGGTAGCATGAGGATGTGTATCGATTATCGAGGCGTGAATCAACTTCAATAAAGAATAAGTATCCTCTGCGAGAATTGAAGACCTCTTCGATCAACTACAAGGTGCGGGAGTTTTCTCAAAGATAGATCTACGATCTGGATACCATCAATTGAAGGTGAAGGAAGATGATATTCCAAAGACAGCATTTAGGATAAGATATGGTCACTACGAGTTTGTGGTAATGCCTTTTGGATTGTCCAATGCCCCTGCAGTTTTTATGGATTTGATGAATATGGTGTTTCATCCATACTTGGATAAGTTCGTGATCGCCTTCATCGACGACATCTTGATATACTCTAAAAATCAAGAAGAGCACGAGTCGCGTCTGCGCACGATCTTTGAGACACTAATGAAAGAAAAGTTGTATGCCAAATTTACAAAGTGTGAGTTTTGGCTGAATCGGATTAGTTTCTTGGACACGTGGTGACCTCGGAAGGAATTGAAGTGGATCCGACAAAGGTTGAGGCGGTAATTGGAAAGTGCCGACAAGCGCCGCAGAGATCTGAAGTTTTCTTGGTGGCGGGATATTATAGAAAATTTATCGAAGGTTTTCAAGGATTGCGGGACCACTCACTCGGTTGACACGGAAAGGAATACCATTTGAGTGGACGGAGAAGTGCGAAAGAAGCTTTCAAATATTAAAAGAAGTTGGTAGCTCTCTCGGTCTTGACTATCCTCGATAGTTCTAAGGGATACATAATCTATAGTGACGGCGTCAAAGCAGGGGTTTGGGATGTGTGCTAATGCAAGAAGGAAAAGTGGTGGCTTATGCATCTCGACAGTTGAAGCCACATGAACTAAATTATCCTACACACGATTTGGAATTGGCGTGATGTTCATGCTTTGAAGATTTGGAGACATTACGTTTATGGGGTAAGTGTGAGATTTATCACGACCACAAGAGTTTGAAATACTTTTTCACGCAAAAGAGTTAAACATGAGACAACGAAGGTGGTTGGAGTTGGTTAAGGACTATGATTGTAAGATTTTGTACCACCCCGAAAAGCAAATGTTGTGGTAGATGCACTTAGCGAAAGGATGGATGCAAATCACAGAAGAAGGTTAACTCAACAAGAGGAGTTGTTGAAAGATTTTGAAAGAATGAGTCTTGAAGTAGTGACCACACCGAAGAAGCGGATGCTATTATCTCAACTTTGGTAGTACGTCGACATTACGTGATAGAATTCGAGAAGCTCAAAAGGATGATGAGTTCCTACAAAGGATGCTAGCTAAGGAGGTGTCGATGATCCAAGAGGATTTTCGATTCGCATGATGGGACACTTACTATAATAAGAGAATTTGTGTGCGGTGGATGAGGAGTTGAGAAAGAGATAATGGATGAGGCACATCGAACGGTGTTCTCAGCACACCCTGGTAGCACCAAGATGTACCAAGATTTAAAGAAGAGTTTTTGGTGGTATGGCATGAAAAGGTCAATTGCAAAGTATGTGGAGCGATGCCTGGCATGTCAACAAGTGAAGGCTGAACATCAAAGACCCTCGGGATTGTTAAAGCCCTTAGAGATACCAGAGTGGAAGTGGGAACACATCACTATGGATTTTGTAGTTCGACTTCCTAGGACTTTGAGAGGTAATGATGCAATTTGGGTGATTGTTGATCGTTTGACTAAGTAAGCGCATTTCGTGCCTGCACATGACGTTCTCGATGGACAAGTTTGCACAGTTATATGTTCGGGAGATAGTTCGACTTCATGGGGTACCGTCATCCATTATATCTGATCGAGACCCACGTTTTACGTCAAGATTTTGGGCCAGTCTACATCTTGCTTTGGGTACAAAGCTAAAGTTTTCGACATCGTATCATCCTCAGACAGACGGCCAGTCAGAAAGAACGATTCAAACCTTGGAAGATATGTTAAGAACTTGTGTCTTGGATATTGGAGGAAGTTGGGAGACACACTTGCCGTTGATAGAGTTTGCTTATAACAATAGTTACCATTCCAGTATTGATATGGCTCCTTATGAGGCACTCTATGAGAGAAAATGTAGATCACCCTTTTGGGATGAAGTTGGTGAAAGAAAATTTTAGGACCGAGATGGTGGAAAGAGCTCACTGATGTTGTCAAGAAAATTCGAGATAGGATCAAAGTAGCTCAAGATAGAAAAAGTCTTATGCTAATAAAAGAAGAAAGGATTTGCATTTTGAAGTTGGTGATAAAGTGTTTTTGAAGGTAGCACCAATGAAGGGAGTTTTGAGATTTGGTAAGAAAGGAAAGTTAAGACCTCACTTCATTGGACCATTTGAAATTTTGGAAAAGATTGGAGATGTTGCCTATCGTTTGGCGTTATCGCCCGAGCTGTCATCTGTGCATAATATTTTTCATGTTTCGATGTTGAGGAAGTATATGCATGACTCGAGTCATGTGGTGTCTTATGGTGGTATATCGCTTAATAAGGATTTAACCTACGAGGAAGAACCCATCACAATTTTAGATCGAAAAATCCACGAGTTAAAGAATCGACGCGTGACTTTAATTAAGTGCGGTGGAGTCATAGCGGACAGAAGCGACTTGGGAGCGTGAGGATGAAATTCTAGCTAAATACCCGTCCCTAATAGCACCTGGTAAGACAAATTTCGAGGACGAAATTTTTAATAAGTGGGTAGGGTTGTAACGCCCCACTTTTTTTTGCTTGATTTAATTTGTTTTAAATTTAAATCTTTTGTGTTGGATTTGTGAGTATTTGACGTGCTAGAATTTGTATTGGACTTGAGGGAGTCCGTAGTTGTGCCCCTAGCTAGAAAACGAACTTCACAATTTATTTTAGGGCCTTCAAATAAGTTTGGGCTTATATAATTGTCAAATTATATTATTTATTCTCAAATTGGGCTTTGTAGAATATTATTTTGTTGAGCCCAAAGTCTATCTTATATTTATCTAGGATTAAGGTTTAATTAACAAGAGTCCTAATAGGATTGAGAATCTTATTAGGGTTAAACTTGTTTCATTCTTTTTTTTCGTATCTAAATTGTGATCACATCCTATGAGCGACAATCTTTCGTTAACCACATCCAAATTATTTCAAACCAAAATTCTTATCCTCTCAACATTAGTCGAAAATCTGGAAATTAAAACTTTCGTTCTACTACAAGTTGTAAGTCTTGGTAAGATTTCAATTATATATAAAATTTTGATGTGTTTCCCATGTATGTTTCGTAATGTCATTCTTATCATTTACTTTTTAGTTACAATTTCTTTTTATTTATTTATTTTCCTTCTTCGATGCAGTACATACTATTATGTATAGGAAATCTTGAGTCCTTAATTAATATTTTTCTCGGTATGCAAACTTAATTTTTTTTGTTTGCAAAGAATTAATTATAATTCATTGTTAAGCATTTGATATGTTTATGGAGAATAGCTAAAACTAAATATATGTTTTAGAGTAAATGGGACCATGTTGATTTATTGAAATTTGAGAAAGGAAGAGTGGCTCCAGGATCAAATTAGCTGCAACCTTGTTCTGCTTTTGTTTTTTTTTTATCGTAAATATTCGAATATAAGAAGTTGGCTATAAATTTAATTTATTGTTGTTTAAATTTTATTTATATATTAGTTTTATTAATTTTATGCGAATTGTCCAAGAACCTTTATAAAGAGGAATTTTACTATTGTTTGAGTTTTGGAACAAATTAAGTGCGATGAGGTCACATTGTTTGTTCTAACTTTATTTTTTTTGGTTGATGAATTATACCGGTTTAGTTCTAGTTTTAGTAGTTAATTCAATTTATTAATTGGAGTAACCTTATGCTATGAAAATTCGGTCTTTGTGTAAGCTATATTATTAAAATGGTTTGATTGATTTTAAGTAATTGTCAAATAACCTTATCAAATATAGTTTTGTTAAAGAGTATTATTTAAAAAAATCTTTGATTAAGCCCTTATAAATTATTATATTTATTGAACTAGGTCTTGCGCAACTAGGACCCTCGTCCTAATTTATTGATATTGATTTATTGTGCTCGACAAAACAAGGTGGGTGAAATCATCTTTAACTTGCAAATATGTAATTTGGAATAAACATATTTATTGTGAAATTTACTTTATCGTAAGTTTATGATGATAATCATTGTCGTGTTTTGTTACATCCATGGTGAAAGCTTTGTGTGGCGTATTATTGCTTGTGTATTATTGCCTGTGTGGCATAGCCTGTGTGGCGTAGCCTGTGTGGCGAATCATAGCCATGTGGCATAGCCTGTGTGGCGAATCATAGCCCGTGTGGCGAATCATAGCTTTGTGGCGTGTCATTGCTGTGTGGCACGACTGTGTGGCATAGCTTGTGTGGCGAATCATAGCACGTGTGGCGTATCATTGCACGTGTGGCGTGCTGTGTGGCGAATCATAGCCAGTGTGGCATAGATTGTGTGGCGAATCATACCACGTGTGGCGAATCATAGCACGTGTGGCGTATCATTGCACAATGTGGCATAGCACGTGTGGCGAATCATACCGTGGCATAGCACGTGTGGCGAATCATAGCACGTGTGGCGTATCATTGCACAGTGTGGCATAGCACGTGTGGCGAATCATAGCCGCGCGGCATAGTGTGGCGTATCATTGCTGTGTGGCGAATCATAGCTTTGTGTGGCGTATCATTGCACGTGTGGCGGGAATTCTAGGCGGTGAGGTTGAATATGATTGACTATTACTTTCTTATATATATATACGTTTTGACAAATAAAATAATGATATTCATTGTTCCCCACCATCGAGTACGTTTTGTGCTCACCCCTTTTATCTAAAATATTTTCGGTCGATGATCATGGGCGGCGTGATGCATGGTGTGCTAGTGGTGTCTTGTCGACTTTTAATTCCTTCCAAGACTTGTGTTATTTTTGTTTAAATTCTTTCCTTTATTATCGTTGTTGGATTTGAGTTATTAGAACTTCAACTTATCTCATGCTACTAAGTCTTGCATAGTTTGCTTTGGGTCGTTGGTTGGCGTCAGTTCTTTTGCAAAGTTTAGACTTGAGTTTGTTGGATTCATTATTTGATAATTTTATTCAAGAGATTTTATATATAAAAAAAAAAAAATGACATGCTTTCGCTTTAGCTATTTTATTTAAGAAAATATAGCATTTTTAAATTATGAATTTAGGGTGTTACATTTAGGTTGATTAAATTTTGATTTAGGTAAAAACGCATGGAAAATTATGAAATTACAAAAAATCTATGAAATTGCCAAAAAACTGGTCGAATATTGTTGTGTATATGGTAATACCGATCGGTATTACCATATACACGATCGATTTTTTGGAATTTAGATAAATTATTGTTGTTTGTGATTTTTTTTAATTTATTATTGTTTATGATATTTATTTTGTTTAGATTTATTATTGTTAATTTTGTTTAGATTTATTATTGTTTCAGTTCGAATTGTTTAGATTTATTATTGCAAAAAAAACCGATGGGTATTGTTTAGATTTATTATTGCATAATTTGATAATTAATTATTGCGTAATCTAGATAATTGGATATATGTAATATTTGATGCAAATTTCAATCCGTATTACTAATTGGATATATGGCATATTTGATTAATTTCGATCGGTATTATGGTTGTTTAATTTATTTAATGAAAGTGAACGATCGGTTTTTTAATTTATTGTTTAGATTTTGTTTAGATTTATTATTGTTTCTTTTGAATTGGATAATTCTCTTTGGATAAATAATTAGATAATTGAATATAATTATTGGATAATTAATTATTGCATAATTTCGTTTAGATAAATTATTAACGTTATTGGATAATTGGTTTAGATAAATTATTAATTTCGTTTAGATAATTAGTTATAATTATTGGATAATTCGTTTACATAAATTATTGCTTGCATAATTTATTTAGATAATTGGATATAATTATTGGATAATTCATTTGGATAAATTATTGCATAATTCGTTTAGATAATTAGATATAATTATTGCATAATTTAGATCGGTTTTTTAATTTATTGTTTAGATTTTGTTTAGATTTATTATCGTTTCTTTCGAATTAGATAATTCGTTTGGATAAATGATTAGATAATTGAATATAATTATTGGTTAATTAATTATTGCATAATTCGTTTAAATATGATTATTGTATAATTTGTTTAGATTAGTTATTGCATAATTCGTTTAGATAATTTGATATAATTATTGGATAATTCGTTTAGATAAATTATTGCATAATTCGTTTAGATAATTTGATATAATTATTGTATAATTCATTTAGATAATTGGATATAATTCGTTTAGAAAATTAATTATTCCATAATTCGTTTAGATTAGTTATTGCATAATTCGTTTAGATTAATTATTGCATAATTCGTTTAGATTAATTATTGATTAATTATTCTTTTATTATTTATTGTTTAAAACAGGATCATATATTTTTGAGACCCGACACAATTAATATACTTTCGGCAGTCACTACTTATTATAGAGTTGAATATTTAGATTATGTTAAGACGAGGTTGCTTGAAGTTGGTGGTCGACCATTACTCGATAGATTCTTAGGAGGATGTTTTGGTCACTTCATAAATTATAAGCCGGGGAATAAGTGCGCTATGGTTATACACCATCTTGTTTCCATGAGATAGAGCGTAAGCCAAGAGATGTTATTTTATATTAATGAAAGTAGCGTTGTTTTTCTATTAGAGATTATCGCTTGTGGTAGCCTGCATTTGGGTTGTCTTCATTTGATACATCGAGAATTACGACTTGCGACAACGTGAAGTCTACATGACATTTTGTCGTGGCCGACAAATGACAAATTGTAGAACTATTAGATAGGTTACTGCAGCGACATTAATGACCGGATGGTCATTTATACCTTCGAGTTACACATGTTCTAGTGCTTTATGCCATGGTGTTTGCATATGATGCTTGAAGACCTTGGTACCGGGTTTAGGCCTTAGTTGATGATTTGGATGCTTTTGGCGATTTCGTGGGGTGCATACTCCTATCGATTTTGAAGTACTATTTGAAGCATTGTAAACCAACTAGGAAGTACCATTTTACGGATCCACTTGGGTGTTATATGTTTGGTTGCTTGAGGTCATACCGACTTGGGCGATATAGCGGGAAAGAATGTTAATGGCGACTTGCATCCGAGATTCGTAAGGTGGACGTTCGAGTAACTGACGTTGCTAGATTACGAGCCTGTTTGAGCGAGAGGTATTAAATATATTAGTTTACTAGTTTATTTATAAATTATATATATCATGTTGTTATATATTTATTATTCGATTCTTGATATGTTTTAATTTATTGCATTATTGTAGGAAAATTATTTTATTGAGATCACGGCCGACGAGGCGGAGCTTTTCTCCTCTTACTTGCAATCCGTCTCATATCCTTATCCACTCGGTGTGCACTACGAGGCCGAGCAACCCATTGAGAGACGGATTGCGGTTCACTGTCGACACGTCCGCCCGTGATGGAGAGTTATGAGCGGACGTGAGGCTCCACCTTCGAGACCCGGCCGAGAGGACATCGTCGGTGAGTTCGTTGAGATTGCGATTCTTGAGGAGCCACAAGGCCAATATGTGGATAGTCGTCGATCCGTTGAGAGACGGATACGGGAAACGTGCAAGCGCCGACTTCTTCTTCTTCATCATCGAGAAGGTGGTAGTGAGCACCACGGGCGGCGCCTTAGTTCCGTCGATCGTCGTTGGATCCGAGAAACTATTCGGGAGGGTGAAGACAGTAGTGTCTGCAACGATCGAGAAGTCTATCGAAAATAAGTGGATTCTAAGATTAAGAAATGGTTTGAAAGTTTCTTAGAAGACTCGATGTGGTTGCACATAGCATCTTGAACGTATACACCGCACCTCGTGCCCCACATCATCCGACGACGGCGACTAGAGATGTAGATCGAGAGCAGCAGCCAGTCCGGATGTCCATCGAGGCGGTGGACACATTGGCGGTGAGCCGAGCCCCTACATCAGCCCGATGATACCCCCTCGCTACTCTCCCCGGATCCATGGTTCCAATCTCGGAACTACATCTCATCATTCCATCTTGGGATGGACCTATTTAGTGATCGGCGCCTCGAGCGTAGTGAGGCGATTTTCGAGCCTATACTGACAAGAGTTGGAGCAACAGGTAACTATTAAGTCTCATATTTGGCAGTTCATTATATTTGTTATGTTTTCATTTTATAGCGACTCATATGCTTAAATGTTTGTAGTTGGGCTTGGGAGGGTGAGCAGACACGGAGACCTTCGCCTACAATGAGGTCACCATATGTGAATAGCCCGTTCCCACGTGGATTATCCGAAGATGTATTGATAAACTACCACCGTTTCTTGATGATGAGAAATGACACAGTGGTGGTTGTTCGAATCTTGACCGTCAACTCGAGTTCGATGGTTCATGTGTATCGAAACGCCGAGAGGCCTTTGATGTTCGGGTAAATGCGTTTTATACAATATGCTTCGTTTTTGAAGTACATCTACTTATATTGATATGTATCCTAAAATAATTTTGCGGATGGTCGATCTATTCATGATGTATTTGAGGACGAGACTCGATACCGGATCGACTTATTGGATGGGGTGGATTCTCATAACACAATCATCCTCGATCTTGATTTTTTCGTAAGTATTATGTGTTTAATACAATCAATATATATTATATATGTGTAGTATCCGAATTAATTAATTTTCAATGTTGAATAGATGTTTACGCAAAATTCATGGTCCGAGGTATACGCAACGCTTCGTCTCTACATTACGAGGCGTGCGTGAGGCACCATTGATCATTACCACGAGAGCATTGCTTCTATATGGCAGCCACCAGCGCATTGAATAGGTTCTCCTTGTGGCTCCACGAACACGAGCAAAATTTTGATCTCTATATAAGAATCACCAAACCAATCGACGACGCCAACCTACGGATTTGTTCGATCGACTCATCAATTTGGTGACAAGTGCACTATTTCCATAGGATGAAGTGTGAGGAAAATCGAACGAAGAACGTAGGGTTCTTGTTGTGATCCAAACACTTCGTTAGTAATAATGTGAACCACATATACCGTAGGATATGATTCATTTTCGCACAATTGAGCCAATTGATTATGCATGCTCAATAGAGATTTTACTAATCGACCATATCGAGACATAGATATATAAAATAATTGGAAATTTGTGCTTAGAAAATTTGATCGCATCAAGTGGTGATCTTGTATAAGAGGTTTAATATGGACCGATTATCAATTTGAAGAACATGCTCAACGCCATGGTAGATACACCCATCAAGTATCCCCGTGATTGACATTTATCAATTTCCACCTCCATCTATAACAAATTAAAATGAAGTAAATATCGATTCTTCTAAATGAAAATCCAACCGATATCAAACGATTTGAAATTACTAAAATAAAACCTATATATTACCTCAAATTGTGTTGATCCCGAAATGCCTTCACTTGCACTTGCTATCAAATTGTATGTGTGCTTGTGTGTCTTGGTAACTAATTGTATATATGTTGTGTGTTATGTTGATTTTATTACTCTTTTATAGATTGTAATTCACTCTATTGAACGATGAATTCAAATGTATGAATGATGAGAAATGTAATATCCCACCGACCTGTCAGGTCGGGACAAAGGGATATCACGAGGTTATGAGTGAAATAAGAAAAATAACAAGGGAACAAAGGAAGATGGTCGCACATATAATATCATATATATATTGAGGTATTATGACATATATGTGTCAGAACAGCAAATTTATGACGAGATCCTAGTAAACAGACAATTTAAAAAGGGAATTAAATTCGAATAAATAGTTAAATATTAAAAATCTTGACACGAGAACAGGGTGGTGCAAATGTCATCCCAGATATAGGGGCCTATGCGTTTTTGATTAAGCAACTTGAAAGCAAAAATCAAACATTTGACACAGTCAGCGTCCAGGTTTATAGCTTTAGAAAAATATTGGAAACTAGACTATCAAGAGTTTTAGATTTCTTGACCAGTCAGTGTCCAAGTGTCATAGTCGTCTCGCTCGGCCATGCTAGCTCCTCAACCTGAAAACATTTGAAAAGAGTTTTGGGCTAAGTACTAGCGTACTCAGTGGGATCTAGTGCCCCATTTTAATAAAGAACAATTCATAATCAGTTGAGAAAAGTGCATGCTAAACCACATATCATAGGGAGGTTTTAAAAGTAAAATAATTTATCTCTATATATGCAAAACATAGTTTTCTCCGAGCAGAGCTCGTATCGCGATATACTTCCTTGCTCATCACATCTGTGCTACCTACTTGACCATAGGGGGAAACAACGTTCCACTAATAGCCGCCTTCGCCAAGACTAGGGAACTTGGCCAAGTTCACCCAGCCCGGACTTCCGTGTACACTACCCCAGCCAGTACTTAGCTCGAGGCACGATCGTTAACTACTCCCGGCCGAAGCCGTAGCGGTTTAACCGCTCCAAGGTTAGCACCAAGCAATGAGCATAAAAACAGCATGCAATTCTCAATTTTAATAAACATCTTGGGGCTTAATAACCCGAAATACATTGCAGAAAATAGATCCCACCTGTCACCGAAGTGGTACCAACCGTTCATGTTACTCGCACGCATCCACTGGTTATCCCTTGATGGACCTTAACCAGTCCTACAAGATAATTCTAGTTCTTAAATAGATTTACTATTAATGATTTCTTGGAATGCAAGTCCTAAGCTTAGCCTATCTATTCCTGGCCTTAAGGTTTTGGAGTTGAAATATTCATTGGGTCTTAGAACTCATATTTCTACTTTAGTGCATGTCATGAAATGGTATGCAGTTAATTGATCATGTAATAGCATGTGGTCAAATATTCTCAGTTAAGGCATACTTCTGTAAAAATATATGTTGTATTGTTTTATCATTTTCCTAATGTCTTATTAATGCTCTAACGTGCTTGTGACATAACATGTATGAATAAATCAATTATTAGCATGTTAGTCACATAAGACATTTTTCCAATAGTTGAGTTCTAATACTTAGCCAAATTTGAAGTATTTAACTTTCAGTAAAATTGTTCAAGAAAATTCACTGGGATATGTTAACTTCGAAAATTCACCGAGAGCTCATTATAAATAATCTAGGAACAAGACCTATAAATTTGTAAAGCCATTTGAGTCTAGTTTACTGTGGAAAAAGACTCACTCAACGATTTGCAATAGATTGAGAGCTAGACTTACTTTACTACAAGCTGTACCTACTGTGACAGTTTTGAGCAGTATATTTGTAAATTCAAAAATAAATAGTAAATATTTTTAGAAACATTTGCGAAGTTACAGTAAGGTTCTAGACACCTTAAATAAGGTTTCCTCCAAATTTTAGGATTTTCCTATAAGCCAAACTCTAGACGGAGCCTAATGGCCGTGAGTATTGAACAGGGGAAATTTTACAGTATGTGCAGTGAATTTGGAAAAATCTTTTGAAATATTAAAACACCTTGGATTGACTTGAAATTTTACAGAGACATGGTAGACACGTTTATTTACAACATAGTTAAATTTTATATTCATCTGACCCCTAGAACCTAGTCAATTAATTCCACGAATTTACTGTTCACGCAGTCAACTTCCAGTTTTCATTTAAGCTTATGTTTCTTGCAAGCATTTCGACAAGCAGTTCATGGGCATAGACATAACACACGAAAATAGTTAACTTATCACCCTAATTCACATCCAAGCTCATCAAGTTATCGTGCATATATCCCAAGATAAACATGCGATATGGTAATATGCTATAGTTACACAATTTGAAAACATATATCGTCAACATAACACCTCATCCCTTCACTATATTACCAAGATCAAGCAACTAAACATTCATGCATGTTCACTTATGGGTTCCTACATGTTTCAGGATAGGAAAATAACCTTGAATACAATTTTAATAAAAGCTGAAAGCAATGGCTCACGACTGGAGTAAGCTTCTGGGCCCTCCCCCTTGAAATAGAGATCAATTCTTCTTCAAGCATGGTGGACAGTGGCTTTAGAAACGTCTAAGTTGTCGGCCTCCGTGCTTGACCGAGAAGGATCAACGAGAAGGGGCGAGAGAGAGCTCCACATTTGTGGGGATTGTCTTGGGTGTAAAGCATAGGGACAAAAAGTTGGACTTGCAATGTAGAGAGAATAACTAGAGTTGGATTGGTGCATCTGGGTGGTGGCGTTGCAAGAGAAGAGTAGAGATTTAGAGTTAAGAATAAGGAAAGCTAACAGAAATCTTGAATGTGAAAGTGGATATGTAAATAGAAGTGGTGCCAACTCACGGTGTTTAGAGAGAGGATTTGGACACTTCATGAGACAAGTGTCCCACATGCCTTTCCCCATGGTATTAAGTCGACACATCCCACGCCTTGTCCCCTAATGCAATTATGCAAGCCCACCAAGTAACTAGGCGCACACACACTCAACAACCATAATACACAACACATACACAAACTCATAGTCACACTTACAATCTCATTACCACTCACATGCATACTAGCACACGCACACACCTTCATGCATCTGCGCACACACTTGCAAACATATTATTTATGTAAATATATTATAATACACTTACACTTATATGTTAGGCAACACCATGGGCAGACATGCACTAACTATTTATATAATTATAAGTAGTTATGTATATATGTACGCTTTATTTCCTGATTAAGCTATGCATCTTAGTTTACTTGTTACATATTCCAAGTCGTAGCACAGAGTTCCCATAGGGAGTTCATAATTATATCACCTAAGCATATGCATGTTATTTTATCTAAACTTTTAATTGTCAAGTAACAGATCTGCAACACGTTAGTGATTTAAATAATATGGACCCAATTTGCATAAGAATTAGGTGCTCAATATATATATCTTATATTTCTATTTAAGAGGTAATAGTTCTCTACAACAATAAATACTTCCATATACAATTAGGTAATTGCTTCTTGTAGCTATATATGCTTTATTGTTATTATATTAATTTTATTATTATGAGTTACATAGTGACACTTAATTCAATTAATCAACCAATGAGATTTATAGTTTCAAAATTTATTCACGTACCATAATAATGCATGTCAAAGAGAAATTATTCGAGCTCTTAATTGATTTTAAAGAAAAGTTTTCCTTATAAAAAGAAATTTATTATTAGCATCTTTTATTAAGGCGAGTTTTCAAGCAGGTAGCTCTCTGGGATATTACAAACTACCCCCGTTAGAAAAAATTTCGTCCTCGAAATTTCGCGGTGTCTAACGGGATAAGTCTAGTAAGACTTCTTAGAGTTCGGTCTTTATTCTCTCATTATCCTTCGTGGTTCTTAATATCCTTTAAGAATTCACTAATCGGGTCTCCTTCCTTCCGAACAGTTAAATTGGTCTCTTAGTTGACCCGGTTTGACCCTTCATGCTTTTATTGCGCTACTCTTATCAAATTCCATGATCACGGGCCCTATCATGTCGCGTCTATATATCTCAAATAAAACCTCATTGTACTATGTGCCCAGCAGCTTAGGTCGATTACTTGTGATTGTGGCAGCATCGCGCTGCAACTCTCTATCTTAGATTAGGGAGAAACCTTTACCTTAGAAGCAATAAGGTCATCGGTCGCCTTATCAAGAAAAAGAAAATGAGGTCGTCGGACAGTGAGAGACTTTGAAGAAGAGCTCGAGATAACAAAGGTGGAAAAGACTTGGAAGAAATTTCAGCTTTGAACTTATGGTGGTTGTCAGTCACTTGATCCGACCGCAAAATTGGGGACACCAAGAGGTGCGAAAGAGGAGGTGAGAGTCACATAACTAGATTTCGAAAAGAACATCATCTTTGTTGCAGATGAGAGGAAAAATCTTGGAAGATGTGGCTATCCCCAATAGTCGGGTCATAGAAATGGGTCGAGCAATACTATGATAGGGAACATAAAGTTCTTGTTCGAGGGGGGAAAGCATCGCCTCGGGGCGTATTCTTTAAAGAAATTTGTTAGAAAGATAAGCTAAACCGGGTGATGGGGATGTGTTCCTATATTATAGTATTGGTCTATAGCATCGTCCGCGCATGCAGTGCTGGGATACAAATAGCGAAATTGATGTAAGAAATAGTGATGGAGAACGACTTATTATTGTGAAGGGTCCATCTCGGGGTCGTGGGTTCTCGGGCAAGAACGTAGATTTTTCATGGAAAAGGTTAGTGGCGGATTTCTTTGAGGGATCCAACAACAGCAACATAGTCTAAATCCTCGACGAGAGAGGTGGTTGCTATAATGAAAGACTCAGTGTCGTTCTTATAAGGACATTGGAATCAACTTCTTGAATTCCTGTAAAGTGCACAAAAAGGGTCGATGTAATCGGGAAGATGTTGAGTGCAGACATATCACATGGCTGCATTGAGGATTTGAGATCTCCAATTTTTCATGTGCATCAAGAGGGTCATCATGGTAAGGGTGAGATGCATGTGCACCGAGGTAAGTTCTTAGTATGAGCTTGGTAAGGATGGATAAATATGGTGCTAAGTACGTCTTTACCTATATATGATCTTAGCTTCCGCTTGTTCGCAAAAATACTCCAAGTTCTTATGGATTCTCGCACTTGGCTTCATATAGGTAGTTTTGTCGAATCTCTAGTACATCCATGTTTATTTCAAATCGGGGTTGTGTAATTCACCTCGTGGAATCATTGATGCCATGTTGCGTATGCTAGGATTTTCCATCCTTTCGTCTACACACATCATGTCCTTGTTTCAAGTATCGACGTATGCAGCATATCCTTCCTTGAGTGAGTGGTCATTTAGGTTTGCTTAAGTCTGGACCGGTGACATATCGAGTCTTATACTAACAAACTTGGGATTCAGTTTCTATCGGGCATCAAGAGCTATGGTTAAAGATCAAGACGAATAATAAATGTCTTGAAAGTATGAACGTCCAAGCATATTTAGAAATTACTTGGCACGATAGGAGTATCTCAAATAATATGCCTAATGATGACTTTAATCGAATGGGATTTGCCTCACTTGAGGACTTCCAAAACTGGAGTTCATCCCAAGTGAGAATTTGAAAAACAAGTTAGTAAATGTTTTCCTCTTATGAGAGAGGTTTGAACATCGAAAGTTTGAAAAATGATAAAATTTCATAGTCAAAGCGACATGAGAATCCTCACAAAAGATTTAACCAAGTTTTTCAATTGAGGTGGATAAGGGAATGGAAGTAGAGAACAAATTACCTATTTGAGAGATTTGTCATTTCAGAGACTTGTTGAGTTTGTAAGAACTGCCTCTAGGGAGGACTTTTTCAAAGGTGGCCCTACGATAGGCCTCCAATGAGGATTTTAGTACGATGATAACAAGAGTTATAAGCATGAAAGCATTGTGTAAAAAAAATGCGATTAAATTCAAATGCTTCAGCTTTTAAAGACAACAGGAAGGGAGGAGTATGAAGCTAATCGAAACAACATAGACTGATGCGAGGTTTTTGACTAAATGGATTAGTGAAAGAGTAATGCTTAGAGGACACGTAGATATAGTCTCTTGATCCTAGTCCAAGTATCATTCTTCAAGATTAATGTTGGTGCTTTCCTCCCTGAGCTCGTCCTTTGTGTACTCGAATTGATAGCTTGCCTCATTCTTTAGATCCAAGATCTATCCTCTATAGATCGATAATACCTTTGAGCATGGGGCTTCTTCCTTATGTGGTGGGTGGGTGGGGGTACTCCACTAGTCTTAACTACTAATAGGGAAAGAAGATGGCGTATATGCAGGAGTTTGGAAGCCTTTCGCTTTTCTGAGGTAGTCTTGTTTTTTTTTTTAGTCGTCCTTCTTCTGGTGATCAATGAAATCCTATAATGGGGGAACGAGTCACTACAAGAAATTAAGGGTTTTAGCCACACATCCATGTGTGGTGAATAATATGTTTATGTGTGAATATAGATTTTTATCCACACATAATGTAAATGTCAACAAGTGTCACTAATTCCATGTAAAGAAAGAGTTTTCTCTACATATATATGTATGTGTGGATAAATCATCAATCTTTTACCTACACATATATATGTTACCAAAGATATGTCTTATGTGTGATTGAATATATATTTTTGCTAAAATGTAAGAATGAGGTGGAAATGACGTGGATGATGACATGTATTGTCTTACGAGACAATTTGTATGTGTGGGTAAATGCTATAATTTATGTGTAGCTAATAATTTTTAAAAAAAATTAGATATTGAAAAAATTATTATTATTTATTTAATAAAAATAATTAAATGTGGGTAAAACATATATATTGTGTGGAGAATAGATAATTTGTATGTGTGGGTAAATGCTATGATTTATTTATAGCTAATAATTTTTTTCAACAAAAATTAGTTATTGAACAAATTATTATTATTATTTATGAATAAAAATAATTAAATGTGGGTAAAACATATATATTGTGCGGAGAATAATTTTTTATATTTAATATAAATATTTATTATACCTTGGATTAGTCAAATATGAAACTTTTACTAGTTTAAATAAACATCAATTAAATACAATATTTTCAACACACTAAAATATAACAAGGCTATCATAAAAATAACTTAATAATTTTCAATATAATCAAGTACACAATATGAAAATACATATGAAAATACAATTACAAAACCTAAATTTTCTGGATAACTACGCAATTAATCTAGACTTTTGATTTTCTTTTCGAGCCCTTTGATTACAAGCAATCCCATCTAGGAATACTTTGTTAACTCCATCTTTACAACAACTTCATTCTGTTATGATAAGAAATAGAATACTCGCTCGTAATACATAGTACAACATTGCTATGGTTGGATAAATATCAAGTTCTAACAAAATTGCTAAAAGAAATACATAACAACAAAATAATTATAAAATAGAAAAAGAAATAATCAAAAGAAACGATTCTTAAGATATCCCCTAATAGAGTATTGTATTGAACATTAATTCGCATCATCCAACATGAATATTACATGCACTCATTACATAAGAATGAAGTAAGATAAAACATTATTAAACTTAAACTACTAAACTACTATAAATACAGAATGCTGAAGTAAGATAAAACATTATTAAACTTAAACTACTAAACTACTATAAATACAGAATGCTCAACATATTAAACTTGTAAGAGAGTAGAACAAGTGTGCAAACCAAAAGTATCAATCTTCAAGAAAATCAATGTTCAGTAAGCCACCTAGAAAACTCAATCACTGCAAAGACGTAATACTAAAAATAGAATTGTAATTCAAGTTAAAAATGACTTATGCACTAATAAGAGTTATGTTACCAGAAAGGCTGCACCACTCAACCGTGCCGACTTCTCTCAAGTATTTGTCGGAAAGTTGGCATGCGTGCAAATGGTCACAACCGCACGAAGCCGTTGGTGCCTTGCGCGCCTCATATCGTGCATATTTGTGCGCAGTTCTGCTACCAAGTTAATAGAATTGTAATTCAAGTTAAAAATGACTTACTACACTAATAAGAGATATTAAAATGAAGTTTTGGACTAGCAAACACCTAAAGACAAGACTCCATGTTATAACTTATAATTACTTGCCTTGATGAGTCATGGAGTCCATCATTGTCATCTATCTTTTAATCTTCACCGGCTTTCCTTTTCACGGCCATTGGGCATCAATTCTTGACTAAATCTCGAAAGCATAGATAATACCTTAAACAAGAAAACAATAAGATAACAATTCCTTTCCTCAAATCCTCAAGCTCGGTAACATATAATGTTTTAGCACACAATTTTGAAAGAACTACGCTTATCGACTTTCAAGAAAAGGTGGAGCAAAATGCGGGAACCTAAGGAAAGAAAGCGGTGTTGTAGTCACAACATTGACACTATGAAAACAGGCGAGCAATTATAAATCAATCGTGGTAGCTAGTCAACTAATAGACCTGACCAATGGGGCCCATTTTCAGTATATTCTGAAATTGCTCATACATGATCCTCAAAGTAAAATTGCCTTCAGAGAGCTTTTGGAGAAGCTCAGGCTGTTGATCCATCGGAACTTCCTGAATTTTGTCCATGAAGCCAGACCAATCACCGGCCCATACCTGTGGAAATCGATATACTAAAATATGGCTTGTTTGAACAAGACTAGCAACAAACAATTGCAACCATAATTAGGAATATTAACCTAAAATAAGGCTGACAAAACGTTTGACATTAAATATCTCGAACTCGTCCATATGTTCACCGTCCCAATAAATATGATGGACTTTTGTTGCTGCAACTCTGTAAATGGAGTGAAGGATCAACAATTTTCACAAGATAGCATATCGGTAGTTGTTGTTTGCACATCGATAGTTTTCTTTTATCAGTATAATCGAACATTAATCAATTGCATGAAGAAACTCAAGGACACAAGTTATAACATCACTATCCCATATAGAAATATTTGAGACATTCTATTGAGCGGGCTCGTCACGAAGCCCGCTTTGTGCACAGCACGCATCTCATATCGCTCATATTTGGACATTCTATCGTGCGTGCTCATCAAACTTCAAAGTCTCAAATCTAAGATCTTCTCTACAGTCTTCTTTTTCTTCCGTCACGAAACCAAGTGAAACGAATCGACTAAAATTGATTAAACTTAGTTATCATCACGAGCCCTTCATGCTACTTCTCGGTCAAGAAAAGAAAGGAACATTCAACAACTTAAATATGAGATGAACAACTTCACCCATTTTACACAATAACTCTACCATCGAATGATGTCTTAACACTTCAATCGAAATTAGACTAAAATGTTCAAATCAACGATTCAACATCTAACAATACTTATGTATAATATAAACTACACAACACTGGCACATACATCCGTACATGTAGTTAACCAACATTAGTTGACACATATATCTCAATAATAAGAGTGACAAGTGCCTGATAGGTGAAGCACATTCTTAAGAGGTGATCTATACAACTAAACTTGCATACATATATGGGTAATGGAGGTGAGAGGATAGCATAGTAGTTGAGGTAAATGATAGTTGAGGTAGTGGCTATAAAGGCACATGATAGTTGAGGTGGTGACTATCAAAGAACCAAAAAAGAAAAGAGGAAAGGTGTCCATAATAGAAAACAAAGTATTTAAATCCAGTTCTTTGACTTAAAGAAGAAGACATACAAAACTCTAACACATCAATTCATTTACTTGATAATCGAAGGATAATTACATTAATTCTTAAATCTCGAAAGAACTACTCATAAGTCAAAAAGAACTAAATGTCTTGTTTATTATTTATATACTGATTGCTAACATATTTACTTAAATATATTTAAGTTAAGCACAAATTTCTAAGTAGCAACCAATAAGGAATGTATAAGTATCGTAAATATACCGCTAATCATGTACGCTCACGTAGGGCTCAAGTGTTGACATCTACCATCTAGAGATAACATTACCATTTATTATCGAACAAACCGAGCAGAGCGAGTAATTCCAACATAAAACAATCAATAAGCAATTCTTGATATCGATACTCAAGCTCCATACCCTTTAACGCTGTTATCTATCGCCGATAAATCGCAGATCGATTGTCAGTATTATTCTCCACAGCGAACCGCCTACATCGGGCCGCATATCAAGAACCCCGTCATTCAAATTCGTCATTGAAATCTCTTTAATGTGGCCATGTGGTATTGCTTTGAGATGAAAATGGAATGAGAGAGCATAAGCGCTATCGATTAAGGCTCGATTTTTTGTCTAGTTTGATTATGCCGTGAGATTGAAAAAGAAATGAAAAAACTTGCCGCTCAATTTTGGAGGCTGTTTTGGTGTACATGTACGGCGGGAAGTGGAATTTTTTAGAGTGTGATATGTTTTCCATTTTCTAAATTTTTAGTTTTTATCTTTTTATTGTCCTTGCAAAATAATTAATTATTTGTATACTTCAAATTTTTTAGATTTGAATATTAATGATTATTCTATTGTTATATATCACAAAATCAAATCTTTAGTTTAATAAAAAGTAAATTGATCAAAATATAAATGTTATTAAAATGTGTTTGTCACATTTTTTTAAATGTCCATAAACAAAAATTAAACGAGAGTAATTGACCACACATGTGTAATTGTATTTATGTGTGGCTAATAATATTAATTTTTGAGATTAATAAAATTTAACATGAATTTTATTATAATGAATTAGATAGAAAAATATATTAAATTTATGTAAAAATACAAATGTGACTAAATAGTTTATGTCACACTTATTAAATTTTAAAAATAATAATTACGTGAGACATTAACCACACATATATAAACATTTATTATGTGTCACAAATTATTTTAATTAATTTCCACGTAAGCATAACAAATATTAAATGTAAAATCTAAAATATAAAAAAATGTGACTAAAATATTTTTTCCACACATATCAAATGTCGAATAACTATTTAAAATTGTCTAATAGATTCACCCACACATATAGAATTATGTGTGGATAAACTACCACACATAATTATGTGTGGTAAATTATGTGTGGCTAAAACTTCTTTTTCTTGTAGTGAGTGCTTTAACAGTGGAACGTTCTTCGGCTTGACATGTCCGATTGGTTGGGGATTATTTGGTCAGTATAGCTGCATTGTCGTTGGTGTGGAGGCTCCGGGTGTTGTTCATTTTCTTGGAGTCGTAATAGTACTTGTTCGAAGTCATGACGGTTATCCTGATCGAGTAGAGATTACTAGTTGTTAGGTGTGAACTAGAACTGTTGATGTTTTTTTTTTTTTTCACCTTCACTTCATGATTAGTCTAGTGGAAACCTATCGACGGTTGTGGTCGTTATCACGTAGTTATTTTCGATCGAGATCGTCGGGTTAGGATACTTGGTGTGGTGACCACTTGTTTGTTTGCAGTTCTGGAGTTTACGATCGGGATGTAGGTTAGCAGATATGAGTATGGTGTACTGAACGTGAAAATTTTACGATCTACACGAGCAGGATCGAAATAATTGGCTGGAAAACTGCGAAGTGTAAGTCAGAGATGACAACAAATCTTGGTTTTCTAGGAAACGTGCCGAATCTGCAGGGCACCTACATCGTTCAGTTAGGAGTTTACAGTGTGTTGCATGGACTGGAACTGTAGTTGTGGTTATTCGTAATGAGGTTTCTAGTTATAGGACTAATGGTATTTTCGATAACTAGATAGTCGAGATAGTTTGAAAAATATGTGGACTCTAATGTCAATAATTGACGTGGTATATAAGAGTTTTGGGTGCTCAATCTCAGGTGATGCACTAATCCCGTGTTATAGAAGAAGCTAACTATTCCAATATAACTTAGGAATTGTTTGCTAGAGATAGCTTAAATCATCTTATATTCTCATTCACCTCCGTCTAGTTGATAACTCGAGGATCATCTTCATTGCAACTTTGTGTTTTGGTAAACCGTCCTTCTCGGGCTAATTCTCCTCTAGTGACGAGACTCATAACGTATCTCTCTATTGATTCTTTAGGATTCATAGTGTAGTCTCTAAGAAAATAAAAGTGTCCTGCCATCCACAAGGCAGAATTCTAGTTGAATGCTTAAAATGAAATCCTAGAAAGTCAAACAATGTTGAAAAGAACAATAACATAAGGGAACATAAGAAAATTTAGGTTCTCGTAACCTATGTATCTCGACAGTTCTCATCTTAGTAGGACTCCTTAAATTCTAGAGGTTCTTACTTATCGATTTGACATATTGTCCATGATTACTCGTGAGATTTTATTTCTAAATTCGAGGTCCAAACTTAACTTGATCACCCTGAGGGTAGAGTCAATAAGAAACTCTACTTGCTATCCAAGTTTTTTTTCGTTCTTTCTGTTACCACTTCACATGTTACCAGTATCTCATTTAGGATCCACTCCGGTCTCATGGGCTCCTTGGTCCCATTCTGATCATTCCATGATATCATATCAACGTGAAGCTATTTTATCAACCCACCATTAACAATTGAACCATTTTCCTATCTCAAACATTTTCAAAATTTTCACTCCAATTACGTACACAACTTTTTCATGAAAAATTCACTTCATTTCATTTGAGAATTAATTTGGAATCCATCGGTTCAAGAAACATACCTTTCTGAGGGCAGCATGGAAGAGAGAGACGACAAGCGATTGACTGTCCTTCAAGAATCAAAAGATTGTACCCTAACTTTAACAAGGGCCAAACAATAAACTAGGATAGAGTACTATCAAGGAGAGCTTTAAAAGTCTAGACTATTTGGAGGATTAAATTTTGGTAGTCAAAACAAGTCAACAAGTAGACGTTGCGGGTTACACTGAATCGAAATAAAACGTTGGTAGTCAGAGCGAAGCCTGAGCTCTGATACCATTTGTAATATCCCACCGACCTGTCAGGTCGGGACAAAGGGATATCACGAGGTTATGAGTGAAATAAGAAAAATAACAAGGAACAAAGGAAGATGGTCGCATATAATATCATATATATATTGAGGTATTATGACATATATGTGTCGAACAAAGAAATTTATGACGAGATCCTAGTAAATGACAATTTAAAAGGAATTAAATTGAATAAATAGTTAAATATTAAAAATCTTGACACGAGAACAATGGTGCAAATGTCATCCCGGATATAGGGCCTATCGTTTTGATTACAACTTGAAAGCAAAATCAAACATTCGACACGGTCGTCGGTGTTTATAGCTTTAGAAAATATTGGAAACTAGACTATCAAGAGTTTTAGATTTCTTGACCATCGGTGTCCAAGTGTCATAGTCGCCTCGCCGCCATGCTAGCTCCTCAACCCGAAAACATTTGAAAAGAGTTTTGGGCTAAGTACTAGCGCTCGGTGGGATCTAGTGCCCCATTTTAATAAAGAACAATTCATAATCATTGAGAAAAGTGCATGCTAAACCACATATCATAGGGAGGTTTTAAAAGTAAAATAATTTATCTCTATATATGCAAAACATAGTTTTCTCCGAGCGAGCTCAGATCGCGATATCTTCCTTGCTCATCACATCCGTGCTACCTACTTGACCATAGGAAACAACGTTCCACTAATAGCCGCCAAGACTAGGAACTTGGCCAAGTTCACCCAAACTGACTTCCGTGTACACTACCCCACCAAGATTTAGCTCGAGGCACGATCGTTAACTACTCCCGTAAAGCCGTAGCGGTTTAACCGCCCAAGGTTAGCACCAAGCAATGAGCATAAAACAAAGATGCAATTCTCAATTTTAATAAACATCTTGGGGCTTAATAACCCGAAATACATTGCGTAAAATAGATCCCACCACACCGAAGTGGTACCAACCGCTCATGTTACTCGCACGCATCCATCGGTTATCCCTGATGGACCTTAACCATCCTACAAGATAATTCTAGTTCTTAAATAGATTTACTATTAATGATTTCTTGGAATGCAAGTCCTAAGCTTAGCCTATCTATTGGCCTTAAGGTTTTGGAGTTGAAATATTCATTGGGTCTTAGAACTCATATTTCTACTTTAGTGCATGTCATGAAATGGTATGCGCTTAATTGATCATGTAATAGCATGTGGTCAAATATTCTCGCCAAGGCATACTGTAAAAATATATGTTGTATTGTTTTATCATTTTCCTAATGTCTTATTAATGTTTAACGTGCTTGTGACATAACATGTATGAATAAATCAATTATTAGCATGTTAGTCACATAAGACATTTTTCCAATAGTTGAGTTCTAATACTTAGCCAAATTTGAAGTATTTAACTTTCAGTAAAATTGTTCAAGAAAATTCACTGGGATATGTTAACTTCAAAATTCACCGAGAGCTCATTATAAATAATCTAGGAACAAGACCTATAAATTTGTAAAGCCATTTGAGTCTAGTTTACTGTGGAAAAAGACTCACTCAACGATTTGCAATAGATTGAGAGCTAGACTTACTTTACTACAAGCTGTACCTACTGTGACAGTTTTGAGCAGTATATTTGTAAATTCAAAAATAAATAGTAAATATTTTTAGAAACATTTGCGAAGTTACAGTAAGGTTCTAGACACCTTAAATAAGGTTTCCTTCAAATTTTAGGATTTTCCTATAAGCCAAACTCTAGACGGAGCCTAATGGCCGTGAGTATTGGACAGGGGAAATTTTACAGTATGTGCAGTGAATTTGGAAAAATCTTTTGAAATATTAAAACACCTTGGATTGACTTGAAATTTTACAGAGACATGGTAGACACGTTTATTTACAACATAGTTAAATTTTATATTCATCTGACCCCTAGAACCTAGTCAATTAATTCCACGAATTTACTGTTCACGCAGTCAACTTCCAGTTTTCATTTAAGCTTATGTTTCTTGCAAGCATTTCGACAAGCAGTTCATGGGCATAGACATAACACACGAAAATAGTTAACTTATCACCCTAATTCACATCCAAGCTCATCAAGTTATCGTGCATATATCCCAAGATAAACATGCGATATGGTAATATGCTATAGTTACACAATTTGAAAACATATATCGTCAACATAACACCTCATCCCTTCACTATATTACCAAGATCAAGCAACTAAACATTCATGCATGTTCACTTATGGGTTCCTACATGTTTCAGGATAGGGAAAATAACCTTGGAATACAATTTTAATAAAAGCTGAAAGCAATGGCTCACGACTGGAGTAAGCTTCTGGGCCCTCCCCCTTGAAATAGAGATCAATTCTTCTTCAAGCATGGTGGACAGTGGCTTTAGAAACGTCTAAGTTGTCGGCCTCCGTGCTTGACCGAGAAGGATCAACGAGAAGGGGCGAGAGAGAGCTCCACATTTGTGGGGATTGTCTTGGGTGTAAAGCATAGGGACAAAAAGTTGGACTTGCAATGTAGAGAGAATAACTAGAGTTGGATTGGTGCATCTGGGTGGTGGCGTTGCAAGAGAAGAGTAGAGATTTAGAGTTAAGAATAAGGAAAGCTAACAGAAATCTTGAATGTGAAAGTGGATATGTAAATAGAAGTGGTGCCAACTCACGGTGTTTAGAGAGAGATTTGGACACTTCATGAGACAAGTGTCCCACATGCCTTTCCCCATGGTATTAAGTCGACACATCCCACGCCTTGTCCCCTAATGCAATTATGCAAGCCCACCAAGTAACTAGGCGCACACACACAACAACCATAATACACAACACATACACAAACTCATAGTCACACTTACAATCTCATTACCACTCACATGCATACTAGCACACGCACACACCTTCATGCATCTGCGCACACACTTGCAAACATATTATTTATGTAAATATATTATAATACACTTACACTTATATGTTAGGCAACACCATGGGCAGACATGCACTAACTATTTATATAATTATAAGTAGTTATGTATATATGTACGCTTTATTTCCTGATTAAGCTATGCATCTTAGTTTACTTGTTACATATTCCAAGTCGTAGCACAGAGTTCCCATAGGGATTTCATAATTATATCACCTAAGCATATGCATGTTATTTTATCTAAACTTTTAATTGTCAAGTAATGATCTGCAACACGTTAGTGATTTAAATAATATGGACCCAATTTGCATAAGAATTAGGTGCTCAATATATATATCTTATATTTCTATTTAAGAGGTAATAGTTCTCTACAACAATAAATACTTCCATATACAATTAGGTAATTGCTTCTTGTAGCTATATATGCTTTATTGTTATTATATTAATTTTATTATTATGAGTTACATAGTGACACTTAATTCAATTAATCAACCAATGAGATTTATAGTTTCAAAATTTATTCACGCACTATAATAATGCATGTCAAAGAGAAATTATTCGAGCTCTTAATTGATTTTAAAGAAAAGTTTTCCTTATAAAAAGAAATTTATTATTAGCATCTTTTATTAAGGCGAGTTTTCAAGCAGGTAGCTCTCTGGGATATTACAAGAAAGTTCAATAAAAGTGTTCAGTATCAATTCATATCAATTATCGCTGTATGTCGATAGTACAAGATCAATTCATATCAATTATCGCGCATGTCGAGATAGTAGTGGATAGTAGAAGTGATGCAATAATTTCATTATCAAATAGTACCGATTCACATGGTGGAATAGTCTCCATAGTCTCAAATCATATCGATTGACATTAATAGTGAACTAGTAACAATTTCTCATCAATCAATAATAGTTCATGTGAATAAAGTCGCAATAAAGATGTAAATATAAAAATGAATCATATTTCAAACCATATATTAGTAAAAATAAATTGAAATTGATTTTCGATCGTTTTCAAATTGAATTTAAATTTTATTTTCAAATAATTTAAATTCCTAAATTTAAAAATAAAATGAATTGATTTTTCATAAAACGATCGGTTTTTTCATAAAACCGATCGGTTTATGAAAAATCAATTCATTTTATGATTTTAAAATCAATTTAAATTTTATTTTCAAATAATTTAAATTTCCTAAATTTAAAAATAAATTGAATTGATTTTTATAAAAACGATAAAAACGATCGGTTTTATGAAGAATCAATTGATTCTTCATAAACCGATCGGATTTTGAAAAATCAAGTTTTATGATTTTCAAATTGAATTTTTATTTTCAAATAATTTAAATTTCATAAATTTAAAATAAATTGAATTGAATTTTATAAAATCGATTTTCCCGATCGGTTTGAGGAAGAATCAATTGATTTTCATAAACCGATCGGTTTTATGAAAAAACCGATCGGTTTGATGAAGAATCTATTGATTCTTCATCAAACCGATCGAAAAATAAGTTTTATGATTTTCAAATTGAATTTAATTTTTATTTTCAAATAATTTAAATTTTCTAAATTTAAAAGAAAATTGAATTGATTTTCATAAAGATCGGTTTTTCATAAAACCGATCGGCTTTATGAAAAACAATTCATTCTTCATAAAATCAATTTTATGATTTTCAATTTGAATTTAAATTTTTATTTTAAATAATTTAAATTTATTAAATTTAAAATAAATTGAATTATTTTTATAAACCGATCGGTTTTATGGGAATCAATTAATTTTGCATAAACCGATCGGTTAAATTGAATTTAAATTTAAATTTTCTAATAAATTAATTTTACTAAATTTAAATATAAATTGGAATGATTTTGCATAAAACCAATCGGTGTTTTCATAAAACCGATCGGTTTTATGCAAAATTAATTCATTCATCATAAAACAATGGTTTTTCAATAAAACCGATCGGTTATTAATTGTAATTTAAATTTTCAATTTTTGTCAAAAAAAACGATCGAATTTTGTATAAAACCGATCGAATTTTAATGAATATATTTTCAATTGTTGAATCAATGATATTTCGTTAACTTCAAAAATAAAATAAAAATAAAACTATCAATTCACACTGAAATCAAGAAAACGTATTGAATTTTTACTGAAATCTAAGAACATACTGAAATATGTAAGAAATGCAGACTGAAATGTAAGAAAATGTAAGAAAATAAGCGAAAAAGTAAGGGTAAATTAGACCATTAACAAATAAATGGGTATGTACTGCATCTTTTTATGATTTTGGATATTTACGGCATATGTTTTATGAATTTGGTCATTTATTCCTATTTACACTTAAATATATGTATACTCACATCGACATAATGAACGGCCCTATGTTTTGGGGCGGTAAACAAATTAAACTATTCGTGAGCTATTCAGAGTTTCGTTCGATAAAAGTTTGTTCGAATTTATTTAGTGAAACTTGTTAGCTAAACAAATCAAGTTTGAGCATGGTAGTATTCGATTCGTTAATTCGTGAACAAGTTCGTTAACTGATTTAACTTAAGAATATAAAATTATCAACTATATACAATTATTTTATTTCTATAATTAGTACTTTTTGTGTTAAATCTATAACTACTTTTATTTGTTATAAGAAATCAATAAATATATTATGTTATTGTGAATAAAATAATTTATTTTTAAAATAAAATAATTAATATTCTAAACATATACTCCCTTCGTCCCAATATTCATTGTCTCTTTCTTTTTTTGCGCGTAGATTAAGAAAAGTTGTGTTTTGTATGTAAAATAGTTGGTTCACGAAATTTGAGACACTTTTTAGTGTGAAAAGTGTTTCCTTTTTCGGAAACAGGCCAACTTAATGGGACAGCTCAAAAAGGAAAACGTGCCATGAATATTGGGACAGATGGAGTATCTAAATTTAGAAAGTTTGTTTGGGTTTGACTAAAACTCGAATAAGCTCGTGAGCTCGAAATATTCAATAAATAAAATTCGAGATTCGACTCGATACTAAACAAACCAAGCTTGAGCACGATGGTGTTCGACTCGGTTCGATTACACCACTACCTACATTCACATGGACATCTCTCCTCTTCATTTTCAATTAGTCGACATGGTGAATCATGGTATTAATCCAAATATCCCGAAGCTCATGTATCTTCTGCCCAAATTTAAAAGTCGAACACTTCGTGTATTTTACCACAATTATCTCCGTAAAAATATTTTTTTGGCCTCTATTATTTGGGTTTATTGGCTATCTATGAGAAGACAAATATACATAGAAGCCAATCCATAGTTTAATTTATATTTCCTCAATAGTTCAGTTTTACTAAAAACAAAAATCAAGTTTTCATATAATTCTTGAAAAGTTAGTAAAAAATTAAAGAGTTATTAGCATCTAAATACATGAATATTGAATATCTTTTGGTTTTGAACACAAAATTGAAAATTGTGAATAAATACACAAACTTCAAAAATTATAATAATTTGTTCATAATTTGGATATTAGTCAAAATTAAATCTAACAGGTAGTCAATGTAGCACCATTTTAATCAAAACAAAGTCATTTGAATTTCTTAACTCCACCTCACCACCTCCACACCCTTCTCTCTAACCCTCAACATCCACAAACGCCGTTCAGATGCTGTCGTCTTTGCTCGACTGCCTCTAGAAAACCAAAGTGTATAAAAGACTGGAGAGAATACACTCGATTTCTCTATATTTCATCAAGAAACATTACAGAGATATCCCACTTATTTATACATGTAAACTAACAAACTCTAAACAGAAAAATGAAAGGAATAACAAAAAAGGAAGTTATCGTAACAAACATTCCACGTGGCACCATTAATGCTACATTCTTTTATTCAGAAAATCACCACGCAACAATGCGTGCACTACTTCCATCCAGCTCGCTTCAGCGCGTGCACTGCTTCCATCTAGCTCGTTTCAGCCCGTCTTCAGGTCGACTTCGGCAGCTCGTCTCCAGCAGCTCGCCATCCAGCTCGCTTCAGCCCGTCTTCAGGTCGACTTCGGCAGCTCGTCTCTAGCAGCTCGCCATCCAGCTCGCTTCAGTTCGTCTTCGGCAGCTCGGCATCCAGCCACCTCGACCTCGGCCTCGGCTGCCGTAGTATGAGTATCAAGATCTTTACACCCCCGCAAGCTTGGACTGATGAATATCAATCAAGCCAAGCTTGAGTAATAGAACATGGAAACGAGGACCAGCCAACGCCTTTGTAAAGATATCAGCCAATTGAAGATGAGTGGACAAATAGAGAGGTTGAATAAAACCAGCCTTGAATTGATCCCGAGCAAAATGACAGTCAATGTCTAGATGTTTAGTTCGCTCATGAAACACCTGATTTTTGGTGATATGAATGGCCGCCTGATTGTCGCAGAAGAGAGGAATAGGCAAAGGGATGGAGAGAGAGATCACTACTCAAGTATGAGAGCCACAGCAACTCGCGAACTGTAGTGCTTAGAGCACGATATTCAGCTTCAGCTGAAGAAACAGACACCGTGGTCTGCTTCTTACACTTCCAAGAAATCAAGCACTTCCCAAGAAATACACAATATCCGGTTAGAGATCGTCGGGAATCATGACAAGAAGCCCAGTCAGCATCACAAAAACTTTCCAGGCGAAAGGAACTAGAAGAAGGAAAGAATAAGCCAAGGGGGCATCCTTTCAAATATTTGAGAACATGCAGAGCGGCATCCCAGTGATGTTGACATGGACGAGATACAAACTGACTTAGTTGCTGAGTAGCATATGTGATATCGGGTCTGGTAAGATTCAAATAGAGTAGCTTACCAACCAGCCTTCTGTACGAATCTGGATTCACAATGGGTGGAGATGATAAACTGGATAAGGCATGACCACTAGGAAGTGGTGTGGAAGTGGACCTGCAGCCAAGAAGTCCAGCTGAATCAATAAGATCCAATATGTATTTGCGTTGATTCAACGAGGTACCAGTAGATCCACGAGCAACTTCCATCCCCAGAAAATACTTAGCCGGTCCAAGATCCTTGATTGAAAACGCCTTGTCAAGAAAGACCTTAACTTCATCAATTAATGCTACATTTGCTCCAGTAATCAAGATGTCATCAACGTACACAAGTAAGCAAACAAATGATGTACCAGATCCTTTAGTAAAAAGGCAATGATCATGAGGAGATTGAGTAAAACCAAAACTGAATAGTTTTGAACAAAATTCAGCATTCCACTCTCTCGAGGCTTGCTTCAACCCATATAAACTCTTGGTAAGTTTGCATACCTGCCCCCTTTTAGCCTTAGTGTAACCCGGGGGAGGTGTGTCATGTATATCTCCTCATGAATAAATCCATGTAAGAAAGCATTATTGACATCGACTTGATGTAGTGGCTACCCATTAATTGTAGCAACAGCAATAAGAAACCTCACAGTCACAAGCTTAGCTACGGGTGAAAATACCTCCAAGTAATCAATGCCGAATTCTTGATTGTAACCTTTGGCTACTAGTCGAGCCTTATACCTTTCAATGCTTCCATCAGCACATAACTTTATTTTATAAACCCATTTGCAGCCAATGGCCCTTTTTCCACTTGGCAAATCCACAACAATCCATGTTTCGTTGCTTTCCAATGCTTCAAGTTCCCTTTCCATCGTAGCTATCCATTCTGCACTCAAGGTAGCAACTTTATAAGAGGTTGGCTCTTGAATGTTATTAACTTTAATAAGGAAAGCTGCATGTTGTGGTGTAAGACAAGGTGATAGAAGATAAGGAAATGTAGGTGGAGTCTTCAGGGAATTTGAATGAGTGATATGCGATGCTGAAAAATCGCTTCCATGGACAAAATCATTTAACCATGCAGGTGGTTTGATCTGCCTTGACCTTGACCTGTGCAGAATCTGATCAGGAATAGCAGCAACATTGGGAACATGCACTTCACTTGATGTAGGCAATTCCGGTTGAATATCAGGAGAATCTTGAATCTCCTCAGAGCAGGCGTATGGATATTCAGCAACTACATCTCCATCCATTTGACTGCGTATAATTCCCTCTCCTATATGAGAATTTAAGTCTCTTCTCTGCATAGAAGTAGCATTCTGAAAAGGATAAACATGAGGTAGGAATTTCACATCGCGTCCAACAAAAATCTGAGACTTGTCCATATCATACAAGAGAAATCCTTTTTGAAATGCAGCATATCCCAAAAAAACACATTTCAAACATCTACTATCAAATTTTGATCTATTTGGAGATGTGTCAGTCGCATACGCTAAACATCCAAATGGATTGATCTTTTCCAGAATTGGTGTTTTCCCATATAATATAGCAAATGGACATTTCCACTCTAACACTTGGCTAGGCATTCGATTTAACAGCCATGTTGCCATAAGGAGGGAGTACGACCAGAATTTTTGTGGAAGACCACTTTCAAACATCAAAGCACGTGCTATTTGAAGTAGACTTCTATGTCTACGCTCAACAATTCCATTTTGCTGAGGTGAATATACACAAGTTCTTTGATGAATAATACCATGATTTGAAAATAAATCACTCATGATCTTATTCACAAACTCGGATCCATTATCAGTTCGAATGAACTTGATAGATTTTCCAAAATGCATTTTTATCATGTTGATATACTGCTTGATGACAGAGTAAACTTGATCCTTTGTAGATATCAAATAAGTCCAAGTCACTCTACTGTAATCTTCAACCAATGTAACCATATATCTAGCATTATCAACACACTCCACACTATATGGCCCCCAAACATCAATATGCACAATTTCAAACAGCGATGCAGTTCTACTATGTAGAATAGGAAAATTTGATCTAGTTTGCTTGGATCGAGCACATACCTCGCATTCCTTAAATGCTTCAATGTCAGCTGCTGAAATCAGTCCTTTAAACTCATCCATATGCTCCATAGTTTGTATAGATGGATGACCAAGCATTTTGTGCCATTTCTTTATGTTTTCTCCAGATTTTGTTCTCACGGTATTGCATGAGTTTGATTTCTGAATGACGTACAGATTGCCAATGCCTTTTCCTATCCCCATGATACATTTTGAATCCATCTTTTGTATAACACAGTGTGTTCCCAGGAAAACACACCTTGCCGAATTCTCTTTCACCAGTTGGGCGACAGATATCAAATTATGAGTGAAGGTTGGTGCAAGAAGAACATTCTCCAGTTCAATGCTATCATTGATCTCCACATTTCCCACAAATGAAACCTCCTTTAAACTGCCATCTGGAAGATGTATCTTCTGTGGATTCTGGAGTTTTCTTCTAGTTTTCATCAGATCTTCATTACAACAAATATGGGTGCTCGCACCAGAATCAATGATCCAGTTCTCTCTTTCAACCTCATCCATAATACCAAATGCGTAGTGTCCATCAAACTCCTTATGATTTACATTGTTCTGCACCAAATTTGCATTATAATCATGCTTTGTAGACTCAACTTGATTATCATTCACAAGTTTTCCCATGTATTTTGCGATTTCTTCTTTTATCAATTTTCCAATAAGCACATTGGATCCAGTTTTGTCACCAGTATTATCTACATCATCTTCTCTGTTATTAACGCAACTACCTTCTGCAAAATTAACTTTCAATTTCCCTTTTGCATCCTTCTGCCTTTTGAACCACTCCGGATAGCCATGTAATCTAAAACATTCCTTTTCTTCGTGCCCCATCTTGTTGCAGTGATTGCAAAATAGATTCATCCTTTCTTCTCTACTTCGTCTTCCTTTGTAGGAATATACTTTCCCATTGTTAAAACCTTTGTTACTAAATTGATGCACAGCATTCATCGCCACTGAATTACTTGAATAGATTGAGCTTTCCACAGACATTTTTGATCTTCAATCTGTAGAATCATCGAATAAGCTTTATCTACACTCGGTAGAGGATCTAGAAAAAAAATTTGATTCCTAGTATTCTCATATCCATCATTTAACCCATTGAGAAACTGCATTAATTTTTGGTTTTCCTCTCGTTCAATCGTTGTATGCCTCGCATCACAGTTACAGATCAGAGGGGGCAACACCATTTCTAGCTCACTCCACATCGTAACAAGCTTATTAAAATACGTTAATACGCTTTGATTACCTTGGCTAAAGGCGCTGATTTCTCTTTGCAGACGTGCGATCTTAGGGCCATTGCTTTTCCCAAATCTATGATTCAAGGCATCCCATAGATCCTTAGTTTTATCAATGTGAACGAATGAGTCTATCAATTCCTTAGAAATGGAGTTGATGATCCACGCAGATATCATGTAGTCAGCCTTGACCCATGCTTTATAGTGAGGTGAGTTTGGCGACGGCTTCGGCAAGCTTCCGTCCAGAATTTCTAGTTTACTCTTAGCTCCTAGAGCTCGTTTGATAGATCTACTCCAATTCAGAAAATTATTTCCATTTAATTGGAACGAAACTAGTTGCATACCCGGATGATCTCCATTATGCAACTGCAAGATCTCTCGAATTTGATTCTCCTCCATTTGATTAACTTCTTCCTCTCTGTCTGCTGTATTATACAGAGATCTCGAGCTTCCTTCAGCTCCTTCTTCCTCTTCTTCTATGTGTGTATTTTCTTCTTCAAATAGAGTATTCCATGCTACCCTACGATTTTTCACCATTTATGTTTGGATAGAATTAGCCAACATAGCTCTGATACCATGTAGAAAACCAAAGTGTATAAAAGACTGGAGAGAATACACTGGATTTCTCTATATTTCATCAAGAAACATTACAGAGATATCCCACTTATTTATACATGTAAACTAACAAACTCTAAACAGAAAAATGAAAGGAATAACAAAAAAGGAAGTTATCGTAACAAACATTCCACGTGGCACCATTAATGCTACATTCTTTTATTCAGAAAATCACCACGCAACAATGCGTGCACTGCTTCCATCCAGCTCTCTTCAGCGCGTGCACTGCTTCCATCCAGCTCGTTTCAGCCCGTCTTCAGGTCGACTTCGGCAGCTCGTCTCCAGCAGCTCGCTTCAGCCCGTCTTCAGGTCGACTTCGGCAGCTCGCCTCCAGCAGCTCGCCATCCAGCTCGCTTCAGTTCGTCTTCGGCAGCTCGGCATTATTCACCTCGGCCTCGGCTGCCGTAGTATGAGTATCAAGACTGCCGCTGTTCACAACAGGAGATATCTCTCTTTCTTCTTCTGTAGATGCGCGCGCGCGCACTGCACACATACTCATCAATCAATCAACCTTAAACTCAGACCGGGCTCTCCCACATCAGACCATACGTCTCGGGTTCGACGTAATTCGGAGCATCGGGCTGGATTCATGCAACGGGGCGCCACAACCGTAACAGCTAGGACCATTGATGAAAGAAGATTTTGAAGGCTTTTCTACGTTTTTCTCCTTCTTTTTCTTTATTTATGCGAGAACGGTGGAGGAAGCGGCTGAGAGTGGTGGGTTTGGATGAAGTCGTCACCTTTAGTTTAGGCAGCGGCGTCGGTTGGGATGGATTTGCAAATGATGGGGGGTAGGGAGTGGAATATGGGAGAAATAGTATTTCATTTACAATCATTATTCTATTTTACAGTAAAAAAAAAACTATTTCAAAATATTCATCTTTATTTATTCGATCTTAATAAATTTTAAAATTATATTAAAATAAATTTAAAATATAATTATCTTATATAATTATATAAAAATTTAATAATATATTAATGCAAAAAAAGATATAATTAAAAGTTATATTTAGTGTAATTTTAAAATTATTTTGTATTTCAATTTTGTGTATCTTTAGTGAATTTTTAATTTTAGGTTATTTTGTAGGGGTGGGTATTTGGTATTGGATATTTGGGTATCTATATAACCGAACCGAACCAATGGATATCAGTTAACCGAATAACCGATATCATTGGATACGGTTTGGTATTTGGTATGTGATTTTCAAAAAATTCGGTTATCGGTATACCCGATAACCGAATGGGTATACCGATAACCGAAAATAATTATATAAATATATATATTTATTTAATTTTATAATTAATATTTTAAAAAACTGAGTATATTTTAAAAAACTGAATATATTTATTTAATTTTATAATTAATATTTTAAAAAACTGAGAATATTTTAAAAAACTGAATATATATATTTATTTAATTTTATAATTAATATTTTAAAAAACTGAGTATATTTTAAAAAACTGAATATATTTATTTAATTTTATAATTAATATTTTAAAATCGAATATATTTATTTAATTTTATAATTAATATTTTAAAAAGCGAGAATATTTTAAAAACCGAGTAATATTTTTAAAAATTGGGTTTAAAAACCGGTTATTGGTTAATAAATAACCGATTGGTTAAACCAATCGGTTATTTGTTAACCGAATAACCGATTGGTTCGGTTATCGGTTAGTATCCAAAGTGCATAATCGGTTTCGGGTAACCGAAAATTCGGTTCGGTTAACCGAACCGAACCAGATACCCAACCCTATTATTTTGAACTTCATCGACGAACACTTTTCGCTCGATAAATAAAATAAATGTGCATCAGCCTTCCCTATCAACAAAATAGAATAAACAAGCATTCATAATAATAATTCTTGAGGTTTAACATAGCATCACAATATTGTTGTATTTTTATACACAACGTAGTATCGTTGTATCTTCTGAGCAACACAGGTTTTGTAGCAATATTAGAGCAAGAAAACGGCACAAGATTGGGGAGGAATTCAACTGCAAAATAGTGTTATGTGTTTATTTACAAAAGTGTTGGAGATGCTTTTAATATTCGAATTGTGGAAAATTTATAATAATCTTTTAAATCTATATATTCATTCACAACTTTCAAAATTCATATGTAAAATCAAATTACATCTAATGTTCATGTACTTAGATTCCAATAATTCAAAATTTAAAAAGCCAAGTATTTGCTCCCATGGGTTCATTGTCATCTAAATGTGATAAATATCTACTTTTTAGGTTGGACGACTGAAAGAGGAGGAGGGAAAATAAAATAAATAAATAAAATCAATTTCTATTAAATAAATAGGAATAGTTGTGCCCTTATCCTCATTCTTGAAACCCTTTCAAAAGCTACCCATTCACCACAAACCCTTCTAAACCCCTTCCTCCTCTTCTCTCTCTAAAATTTCTACAAAAACGATGGCTTTTGCAGCTAATACTGCGTTGATTTCTAGCCCAACGCTCTTCACTCCATCAAAAATCTCATATTCCCACCCTTATCTCTCTATTCCGTGTAAACCCGCGAAGTTCCAGCTCTACTGCAAGCCCATATCCTCACTTTCTCTCACTTCTTTATTCTCTCTCAGTAGGAAATTGAAAAGCGTTGTGTCGGCTCTAGGTGATGATGTTCCGTCAGTTCTTGAAGGAATTGAGGGAAATTGAGCTGGGATGCAGCTGTGACTGATGAAAGTGGAGCCGAAGGTGAAGAGGGTGAGGGCGGCTTCGTCGTCGAGCCGCCGGAGGGGGCGAAAGTGTATATAGGGAATTTGCCTTTCGATGTTGATAGTGAGAGATTGGGTCAGCTCTTTGAGCAGGCTGGAGTTGTTGAGATTGCTGAGGTATAATTGACTTTTTGGGGTGGGGGTGGGGTGGGGTGGTTTGTTGGAATATTTCTTTTATGTTGTGGTTTTTGAGTGGAAAAAGTTGGGCCTTTTTGGTTAGAATGGGTTTTGATGGAAAATGGATGAATTTGATTAGTTTTATATGTGAAATGTTGGGCTGAGTTGTGATGCAGATAAATAGTGAAAATGATGGGATGAGTTTGTTGTGCTTCAATTTCCTTGATTGTTTGTTGGCTTGGAAGATATCTTTTATTTCATGATTTTGAGTGGTTGTGATGTATGAATTTGATGCGTTTTCTATGTGAAATGATGGGATGAGTTTGTTGTGTTCGATTTTTGTATGAGCTTCTCATACTTGGAGGATTTCTCTTGTCTTATATTTTTGAGTGGGAAAATAGTTATTTTAAGCATGGGATGTGATGCAGATGAAAGGTTGATGCGTTTTCTATAAGGGTGTGTTTATTTGTGTTCGAATTTCCTGATGGTTTGTTGCTTTATGCAGGTTATCTATGATAGGATGACTGGTAACAGCCGCGGCTTTGGTTTTGTGACAATGAGCACTGTAGAAGAGGCTGAGAGGGCCGTGGAATTGTTCAGTCGTTATGTAAGTTTTATAGCTTTTTGAGATTGATATTTGTTATGAATATCTATATACTGTAATTCATCAAACATGGGAACAGTGCAAATTGCAATAGATTACATTAGTTTAAAAGTCGAACTTTATCATTATACTAATTTGATATGATGGGCACAAGGTTGCAGAGGTTTCTTGGTTCATTGTTTCTGTGGAAGCTGTTAAAATCGCAATGTACCTTAAAATGTGGTTACCGATATCATATGATACTGCACCACATGTCTTTTTCTAACGCTTCTACTATTTGTATTTTCCAATCACTGATTTTATACCTTGATTATTTTCCGTCAGTGTCGTATGTGTTTTGCTGCTTGAAGTTTCTCGATGAATTTGATCATGTATAATCGTTGCAGTTACCTCAAAGTTCCTATGGCATTCATATTTATGAATGCTGCACCCGGTTTCAGCTTTCCTTGTTTTCCCCTTCTTGAACAGGATATGGACGGCCGATTCTTGACCGTTAACATTGCTGCTCCTAAGGGATCAAGGCCCGAACGTGCCCCTAGAGAGCCTGGTAACAGAATATACGTTGGTAACCTCCCATGGACTGTGGATAGCAGCAAACTTGAGGAGCTTTTCAGTGAGCATGGGGTAGTTGTTAGTGCCCGGGTTGTCTCTGACAGGGAAACTGGAAGATCGCGTGGTTTTGGCTTTGTGGAAATGTCGACCGAGTCTGAGATGAATGATGCCATTTCCAGCCTTGATGGAGAGGTGAATACTTTCCTTCTCTCTCACTTAATACAAGGCCACTAACTATTAAACTATTAAAAGAATGCGCATACCTTGGATTGGAAAGTGATATTTACTAATCAATTTATATAGTATTGGAAAGTGATATTTACTAATCAATTTGTATAGTATGTATTTAGCTTTGAAATAATTACTAGTTGCTTGCTATTGAGCTAATCTTCTGCAATCGCATTGCTGCAGAGCTTGGATGGGAGGCCGATCAAAGTAAATGCTGCCTTAGAAAGACAAACTCGCGGCCGGTTTTGATCTCTACGAGAACTAAGCAAGTAGTGGTGTTACATGCCTTTTTGTGATGGGATTTTGAGTTAATTATATTCGACTATCAAAATAGGTTTGGATTCTGATGACGCCTCGGGAGTTTATTTTACTTGTCTAGTTCCTCTTTTCTTTTGTCTAGTCATACTTTGAATTTGAAGAACTGTTACAGAAAAGTTCATCCATTTATGATGTGTTGTTAAGTACTCTCTAGCTATGTTGATCTTTCCTCGCTCATCTTTGCTGTGTATGGGGAAATATATAGGACTACACACTTTTGTAAAAGTGTGTATACAGTATAGCCATTTTCGAAATTTGATGCACCACATACCCATTTGCTTTTTTTAATATATATTCAAGTCATTCAAGTCAGTATTCGTTGACATGCCACTGAGGAATAGTATTGTTTTTGTTTGTTAACAAACATGTGAATCAATTAATGATTACGAAATTATTTGTTAAATTACTTTATAGTTATAGAGCAAAAGTGCGAGAAAATCATGAAATAATTTAAATTATTTTGTTAAATTACTTTATAGTTTTAATTAAATCATTGAATCATGTTTTTTTTAAAACATAAATGAATCATGTTTTTTTAAAAATAAAAAATAAAAGAATCAAAATATTTAAAAATAAAAAATAAAAGAAGACTTTTTCGATCGGAAACAAGGATTATTGATGAAACAAAGAAATTAGTCTAATTTCCTTGTTTACGATAATCATTGTTTCGATCGAAAGTCTTCTCCAAATGACCGAACAGACGTTAGTCGATCGGAGAAGACTTTCATTTGGAAACAAGGAAATTAGACTCCTTGTTTCCGATCGGAAAAGTCTTCTCTCCGGTCGACCGGAAACATACAATATTTATTTAATAGAATGGATATAGGTTGTAGTAAATTTTACAAATAGATATGAGTTGTATATATATTATCAAAGTTGGGTATATAAGTTGCGGTCCCTTGATGTATTTAATGACTTTTTGGTTTCAATTTTGAAGATAGACTAGTTGTCTTGGGATGTAGAGCCGACAAAATTAATTTGGCCTAATAGGTCAGCCCGGGGTACCTAGGTTTTAGGGTTGGACTAGGAAAATAACGGTCCGAAAAAAAATAAAACTTAAAAAGCCGATCCAGAGAGCATATTAGGCGAATCGGGTTTTGGGGTTAAAGGGTTTTGGGGTTAAAAAGTTCAGGGCTATCAGAATTAAAAGCATGACTAAGTATTAATTGTTAATTTAATTTTATAATAGTCTAATAAATTATTGAATTAATATTAATAATTCCCACAAGTATAATAAATTATTATATTACTATTGTCAGATGAAGATTTAAATGTGGTTGATATTTGATGATATTTAAGACTAAATTTATTTTATTTCCTTTAGAATGTTATGTCTAGATTACGTCTGCGGATTTTTAATTTGTCTGTCTTTGATGTCTATTGGAATTAAAGTTTTCAATTTCTTTATTATTGTTATGATGATTATGGAGTTTTAATTTATTTATCGTTATTATTTGAATTAATGTTAGTAAACTTAGGACTCGTTTGGTAGCCAAGATAAGATATATTGAGATAGATAAAAGTAAGATATGTATCGTAGATAATGTGAGATTGGTATTATATATTGTTGTTTGGTAGATAAGATATAAAATATAGATAACATAAATTACTTGTTTGGTACACTAAATTCAAATCTAGATTAAACAATAAATTTACAATTATACCCTTCTTCTTCTTCATTCCCCTAACTCACAACAACCTACACGATAAAATAAGTTTCAGCCAAACACCAAACCTAATTTTTTTGTGAAATCAAATCAATTCCAATAAAGGTAATAAAATAGAGAAAACTGGGAGTACTGTTGTGTGTGCAGAGAGAGAGAAATGGATAAGAGTTGTGTGTGGAGAGAGAGAGAGAGAGAGAGAGAGAAGAAAGTGCAGTGTGTGCAGAGATAGAGAGAGGGAGAAATAGATGGGTTGTGTTTGCAGAGATAGAGAGATTGAGAAATAGATAATGGAGGATGGAGAGAGAGAGTGAGAGAGGCAATGTACAGAAACAAAAACACCTTCTTCTTCTCGGTGAAGGTAGAGAAACAAAAACACCTTCTCGGAGAGAGGCAATGTACAGAAACAAAAGGGTAAATTTGTCCGCTGCTTGATTAATCTGGTTTACTGTTGAATAAAGCTTGCATATCAGAGGCTGACCTTGAGTTGTGTTTACTAAAGAGAAACAGTATTTTATAAACGGGCTTTGTCCAAAACCGGGCCTGGAAGCTTAATAATAAAGGATACCAAACAAGTGGATAAGCCAAGATACGTTTCCTATCTTAGGTCTATCTGATCTACCAAACAAGCACTTAAGGTGTTTTGGTTTGATTGATAAAACTTGATTCATAAAATAATCTTATTCTATCATATATTTGGTTTGCATGATTAAGTTTGTGATGACTAATTAGTCTGTGCTTGACTCATTTATTTAGATGATAATTTATCACCTCAAATTCTGATTGATTATTTAATCATCTTTCACTCCATAATATAAAATTTCAAAAACATCCTCACAAAATTATTATTGGTCATCATTGACTACACTTTTTACATTTACCATAATCGATATTATACATATTTTAGTTATAATCCTTCAAATTATCCTATAATGTAGTCAATCAATCAAAATACATGACTAAATTATCTTTTTCTATCTTATCAATCTCATCCACCAATCAAATACTCCCTTAACTTATTAATTATTATCTTATATTTTCATTATTTTAGAATTAACAACATTTTTTTTAAATATTGCAATTAGAACATATTGGGATCTTTCGGGTAATAGGAAAAAAGTCCAACAGGCCAGGTCGGTTCTCCTGTTGTCAGCTCTATTGGGATCTTTCAAGCAAGTTTAGTTGGCAATTTTTATTGGTTTTGAATTTAAATCATAATATATACTGATAGAAAAAATATTTTGTTTACAAAATATTATAATTATATCTTGATTATATATTTAATTTTAAGAAAATTTATGTAAAATAAGATATTATATCTTTAGAATAATAATATATGAATTCATTGATATACATTGTAAACTTTCCGGGATGACTCTTGGCTTGATTGGCCACTCTAGGAACCGTTGGTTTTGCCGAAGAGTTAGCATAAGGGTTTAGCTAATGTAGATATTAACTATTTTGGAAACAGATGCCCGACCGATATTAGTACCGGCTCTTGACAAAAAGAAGTCAACGAAGAACTAGAACTCGTGGGATAGGGTCATCAAGCACGAATAGAACGATCTAAGGGGGTCAATTCCCACCCTCTTAGCATCTCAGTTTTGAGACGAAGTAGCTCTACCTACAGAGGGAAGAATATTGGAAAATAAGTTTATTTTGAGAGAGCATTGTAATTCCATCACTAACGGTAGAGCAGCTAGGTCATGTGCAATATTTGTTCTAACCTGACTTGCCCTTGTCCTTCCTTTCAAGAAATCTCAAATCAGTGAATCGCATTGTATTCTATCTAGATCCAGATTCTGATCCACCACTTGAGCCATATGCTGAGGAACTGCACATGTAGCTCTAGACGAGTGGCTAATTGATAAATCATTTATCCGTCTAGTGGCTGGCAATGGACGAGCACACTAGCGCAAAAGCCATTGCACGATGGGGATCGAACTCGCGCATGGGATTTACAATCCATTGCCTTATAAGTTCTTCTTCTTTCGTAAGATGAATGAGGAGAAGATGCTCTTGTTTCTTTGATCTCTTCAAGAGTAGATTAAAGAAATTACTAACCCCTAAGTCTTCATATAGCCTGAGAATGATGCACCCAAGTGTATCACAAGCATATTATAGCATAAGTAAAAAGAATGGATGTAGCTAGTCTACGTTACACCCTTATTACTTGTTTTCTTGTTAAACCTTATGAGTAACTAACCTCTAACCCTTCCTCCGTTAGTGATGGACTCTCGAGTGACATACCAGAACGCTATAGAGTAGCTATGAGTCATGTAGCTAACCCCCTTCGTACTACAAAAAGGAGGAAGGGGGAGTTGTTACGAATCCTATTTGGTTTTTCTTCCAAAACAAATAATATATTATATATTTAGAATAATATATCAAAATTCTATTTGATTTCATTTTTAAGAATTAGATCTGAATCATACTATAAAAATATATTAATTCATAAGATACACTCCCACCGTCCCATTATTGTTGGCTCGTTTTTCATTTCGAGTTATCCCGCTATTGTTTGTCCGTTTCAAAAAAGAAAATAATTTTACACTAAAAAGTGCATTGAATATCATATCACGTACTACTTTACATACAAAACATAACTCTCCTTAATTTACGTACAAAAATAAAGGTATCAACAATGTTAAAACGGATGGAGTATTTTAAAAATCTATCTACAGTTTTATACTAACAGTGAAAAGAATGGTTTTTCAAGTTTCCAATGTGAATTACTACATACCTCACTGTGAATTTCTTTACAATTTTTAACTTCATTAATTGATTAATGTGAAGTTCGTGAATAGTATACAGCGCACACACACAGGTAGTAATTAAAAAAATGTGTCACAGTATTTGACTGGTCAGAATTGGTTAAACGGTTCGATTCTTATATCACGATATTAATTCATACCTAGTGCCATATTATAATTTTACAGTATTTGGTTTTGACTTCTGTACACAACCAAGATAGAAATATAAATATGCATCACTTGCATTGCCACATAACTATACCTAGTATTAGTGACCTCGGATCTGAGCTTCTCGGCTTGTCAGTGGAACGTAGCGTACTGAGGTCTCACTTCGGACACTTAGACTCCCATCAGTGTTCTTGTCCACGACTTTCAGGTCTTGGAAGACATTCCCCACGGGGATCACCAATCTGCCACCGGGCTTCAATTGTTCGATAAGTGCTGGAGGGATCTCCGGTGCAGCTGCTCCAACGTGAATAGCATCATAAGGAGCATGCTCCGGCCAGCCCTGCCTGCCATCTGTTATCATATAATTACACGAGTAATAAATATAGATGGAACAATATAATTTGATTGGAAAGTGATTACGAGACAAAATTGTGTTTTTATGTGAGTGATGATGATTTGAAAAATCAACAACAGCTACCCTATATTCATAATGAATGCAGTAACATTTGCGTATAAACTTACAAAAGAAACGAAGAAATACCTGCAGCATGGATTGAGAGGGAACCTTCTTTAAGTAGGGGAGCTGCAGCACTCTTATGAATACTTTTAATAGAAGACTCGACTAACTCTGGAATATGTTCGACTCCAACGGCATGGCCTTCTGGTCCAACCATAAGGGCAAAGCAAGCGGTCAAATAACCGGTCCCTACAATATGAGCTCGATGAATCTGGAAATTTCGACTAGTGTCGAATACAAAATTTCCATATCAAAGATACAAGCTTCTCATAACCATTCCGTTACCATAACTAACAATGTGGCCACAGTTTAAAAATATACTCCCGAATCCCCAAATAAGTGTTCCAAGCCGTCAAAACACATGCATACCAAGGAAGTTTTACTCTTTTGCCCTCAATTATTGAATGTAAAAATGAAAAACTAAAGAATTTGTAATGATTATAAGGGTAAAAGAAGTTTTGCATCTTTTTACCATGAAATTCTGAAATTGGAAATTTATTCTGGGACAATTTATTTTCAAAAAGGACATTTATTTACGAAGGGAGTAGATGTTACTCGATTATGTAATTTTATCTCGCAAGATCATGATCGATACGAAATGATGGTAAATCTTAACCAAAGGAAGCGCCAAAAGGACCTCAACTATAATATAAGAAACCTCATAACATGAAGCGACTGGAACAATATATATTACCCGAACCAACATCGAGTGCGCACATGCCGGGCTTCAAATGGTTCTCCAACAACTCGAGGCACATTGCATGCATATGAGGAGCAGAAATCGTAGCGTTGTGGCCTATCGGCATAGGGCTATCAACATAGGGTTGTGCACCTGCCGGCACAAATAAAGCTCGATCAATTGTTTCCATTACTTCTGCGACTTTCTTTGATCTTATCACGCCTGAGTTCTGTAAACGAGACACCATTTCTTGGTTCCTACCGATACCACTTCCAGCCCAGAACCGCTGTTGGGAAACATAAAACAATACTGAGATGAGACTTAACACACAGATCTGCCTCATAACCTGTCACAAAATCAACAGAAAAAGGGAAAAGAAAGAAATAGCAATATCAAATAAAGTAAAAATTCAACTTTCTAGTAAATCGACATACTTATTCAGCTACATTCTTATCGGGCCAAGGCTTCAGCATGAACATCAAACCACTTGGCTTGTAAAAATATCTATAGGCAACAAACAGGCAGAAAAGGCATCTTTACCAACACAAAGCACTTTAATAACTCATAGAAACAAAAAGAATGCGAACATCTGTTTAATGCATTTATTATTACAATATCTTCGCAGATTCAGCATATTACTCTGTTCGTTTCCGAAAAAGTGCCCCCAACCATCAAAACACACATACCATGGTAGTGGGTCATTTTACCTTTTTTTACTCTTAATTGTACTCTTTTTACCCCTAACTATTGAATGAAAAAGTTGAAAAAGTAAAGAATTTTATTTATTTTTTAGATAAGTAAAGAATTTGTGAAGATTATAAGGATAAAATGGAACACTTGTTCAGGACTAGATTAATTTCCAAATAGGACACTTATTCGGGACAGAGTATCTCCTAGTCCGAGCTCAACTAGTAGCATAACTTGCATCAACATTGAGCAAATCACAAATTCATAGCTTTGAATAACTCGCAATGTGCACCTTCTTCGAGCCCGAAAAATAATCAAACAATATGATCCATAGCATGCTTGTTACTATCTTCCACCACTATACCTTCTTCAACACAGCTAGAGTGCCAGAGAAATTCGATTCTTCAACTACACTATACATGCTCCAAATCAACAGCTATTAAACGAAATCTAAAGAGCTCCAGATGTTATTTACTCTAAACCAATCAAATCGCACTACTTTATCATCATATCATATTCATATGAAACTAAGACATCTTACACCACCATAGAAAGCTCTGTAGCTACACATATCAGGTGCCTAATTCTATAATTCATGAACAGCTCATGCATAACTAACTCCGCTTCTTTGTGACGTAATTTTCTGTAAAAAGGCTCTCGAAAATTTTATTCAGATATTATTGCAACACGAAGAGATTAGATCGCCATATCCAAATTCCTGTAGCCGCAGCATGAAATACCCGTTCTCTTCAAAAAAGGAAAAACACGAAACACATCTCCAGCGAAAAAACACACACAGAGATAAACGAGAGAGTTTGTGAGTGTGTGCTGGTTTGCGTACCTCCATGCGGGAGAAGAGAGAGTTCCCCGTGAGGAGATAAGGGTGAGCAAAGCGGCAGCGGCGGTAGGAGAAGGAGGTGATGGCGGCGGCCAGGTTCGGCGGAGGGCGGCGGCGGAAGCGGCAAGGAGTGAGGTACAAATAGGATAACTCGAGAAGCGTACTATAGCCGCAATGGCTCTCAATAACTGAAAGTGAAGAATAATGAGACGAGGAATGCATTTTTAAAATATATTCCTCGAAAGTTCTGCATTTTTCTGTACCTGTGCTTCGTGGCACTCTCTAGTCTCTACCACCTTCCTCCCCCAAACATCAAATTTTTGGGCTGGGCTTTTTAGTACTCTTGTTAGGTCTATTCCAGCTGTAGCCTATATTTTGCCAGTTTTGGTGTGTAAATGGGCTAAACTTCTTTTTTCAAGTTTCAGTGGGCTTCATTGATTGTATTGCATTTTGGGATTGGGCCAAAGTTAAAGGGCGATTGTTGCCGGATGGTTCCGGAAAACTACGGAGTTGAGCGGAAAGGTCTTGTTGACGGCGTCCGGCGCGCTTATAGAAGTACAACAATGTGCATGAAGAATATCTAGTAGAATAGTCTGTGCTGGAAGAAAATTCTTGCAGAGGAGAAGAAACAGGGTGAATATGTTCAGACAATAAGAGACATGATTTGGGCAGATGACGACAGTCCACGTAGACGACCAGATAATATTATATATATATAATACTTTCTGTGAACGATGGTTCTCTTCCACTTATATCTGGCCTCGACAAAACCACAACGGTGGATTTCTTGAATCCAAAATATTAATCATATTTTTGACCTAATTTATTTAGGATGTGAACAAAGGAAAAAGTATATATTTTGATTCTTCTCTATGATTAATTTTTGTTTGGAGTAGTTTGAAAGATATGTCAATTGTTTATCTAGGATCTGAAAGAAAAATACTAAATTCTTGAGGATGTGAAGTGAACTACTAAAACTAATGAAACTAGGGGGGAAATCACATATTTTTTATCTTACATATGAGTAATTTATGTTCGTGGTGAGTTACAAGATATATTAGCTGTGGATCTGGGATCTGAAAGAAAATTAATAATTAATTTGAATGTGAACAATTGGAACTGCTGTAGTTAGAAAGGAGAAAAACTTGATATTTTGATTCTTAAATTCTGTTAACATTTCCCGGTTAATAAAGAGTAGAAAAGAATAATGAAAAAGCTATAAAAAAGAATTGGGATATTTGATCTTTTACTCTATGGAAAGAGTTCCCCAAGTAAAATAAATAACCTATTTTTCGGATGCTAAATCCATAAAGCTAGCTCTTTGTGTTATAAGTTCAACACCCAAGATATCTAAAAAAAATAAAAATGATAATTCTTGACTATTATATCTTTGTCTGTGATAGATCTAACTACGTGAGTGTAAGAGATTTAATGAAAGTAGCAAAGAACACCAAGGCTTTTACGTGGTTCGACCGTTAACGAGGTCTACGCCCACGGGAGTGATTCCTCAATACTTTTCACTATGATCCGAGTACAGGTGAGTTTAGTTACATGCTCTTAGTATTCAACGAGTTGTCAACCCTCTACCGCCGGTTCCTTCTATTTATACATATCCGAGACCCCAAAGACGTGTTCTATCCCCTTCCATGTAGGATTCTTCCTCGGCGTATAGGACTCTTCCCTCGGCGTAGGGACCCTTGCCTTCCATGTAGGGCGGTGCACGTGACCAATGAGGAGGCCGGACGAAATGGGGTTCGAGGTACTGGGCCTTTCGCTTAACCGCTGGCCTTCATTCGATCGGCTCACTCGTATGGCCACATTAGTGGGCTGGCGGTTGGACCGTATCCCATCATAGCCTCCCCGAATAGTCGAGTAGCAACTATGCCGGGGTGGGGTGAGGATCGAATTTCGGGCCGGTGTCGCCTACCGAGATTGTTGTTGAAGGTGCTGTCGTTTTGACGTGAGGGTTGGATCTGACGATCTGGGTCCGAACCGAGTTGGGCTGTCTGTCGTTGGGCAAAGATGTCCGGCAGAAGAATGTCGAAGTCCATCCTGGGTGGTGATACCTGTATGGGTAATATCGAGGTCTGACCTGGATATAGAGACCGAACTGACTTGGGTGATTTGTCGGAGTCCGGATTGACTTAGACGACGTGCTGAGGTGGGTAACCGGGCTGGAGCTGAGCGGAGACGTCCTTTTGTAAGTGGAATGCCGAGGTGGTTGACCGACCTGGAGGCGGAACGTCTTCATAAAATAAGAGGGCATCGAGGTCCGGAGTCAGTCGTCTGACGTTGGACGGCGATGTCTGTTGAGAAGACGACGCCGAGGCGTTCTGCCGAGGTCGAGCATATGACTTCACGCTGAGGCGATGGCTCGGGAAGCGGCGAAGAAGGAGGCCGGGGCTCTGATGGCGGCCGAGGTGGCGAAAGCCGGGGTGGTGAGGGCCGAGGTGAGGTCGTCCTGCGGAGGACCGAGGCGAAAGAAGCTAGGTATCGAGAAGCCGAGATGGCGAAGGCCGAGGCGAGGTCGACCTGCGGAGGGCGAGGGCCGAAGGTAGCCATGTATCGGGAGGCCGAGATGGCGAAGGCCGAGGCGAGGTCGTCCTGAGGAGACCGAGGGCCGAAGGTAGCCATGTATCGGGAGGCCGAGATGGCGAAGACCGAGATGGCGAAGGCCGAGGCGAGGTCGTCCTGAGGAGGCCGAGGGCCGAAGGTAGCCATGTATCGGGAGGCCGAGATGGCGGGCGGCGAGGCGAGGTCGCCCCGAGGAGGCCGGAATCGACCCGCCTAAGACCGCGCCGCTTCAAGAACCTCTGAGTAGGTTGTGACGACGCCGATCGAATAGGAGGTACCAAGTTCGTCCTGTATTTATCGCCGACCCGAGATTTTGTTCGAACTGGTGTAGCTTCAAGTGATTCGTGGCGGGTGGAGCTCGGAAGCCCGAATAAGTCAGATATAGCTTAGTACTTTGTATGTAGTCGTACATGTATTTAGACTCGTTCAAGTGTATATTTTCCCTCGAGAGGTACAAACATAGCTTAGGACTTCGCTTTGGTCGTAAATGTATGTGAGATCGTATCTGTATGTATATCTTCCCAAATAAAGGGGGATAAACGAGCTCGGAAGCCCGGTTAAGTTTGTATATAGCTTAGGACTTTGTATGTAGTCGTAAATGTATTTAGACTCGTTCCGAAGTGTATGTTTTCCCCCTTGAGAGGTACAAACATAGCTTAGGACTTCGCTTTGGTCGTAAATGTATTTAGATCGTATCACAGTGTATATCTTCCCAAATAAAGGGGTATAAGTTGGCGAGATCGGTCTGGATGTCGCGTGCATGTAGACGTCCAACTTAATGGGTAATCTGTATGCTTTGCATGTAGACGTTCAAATTAATGAGTAGTCTGTATGCGTACCCTACTTAGTGGGATTTTCATCTTCGTAAGGGCGTCCCCTTGTGAAGCTTAAAAAGTAGTGTATCCAAATGGATGTTCACATGTGTATAAGACGAGGCGAAGTGGAATACTTAATCAGAAAAACAAATGTTTTATTGAGAAGTAAATAACATCGCACTTCGGCAAGGTAATAAAAGGACTAACATGATGCTGATCTGAAATCGAAGCTATGTAAAGTACCTCTTTAAATGAGTGATATGCTAGGCCCGGGGTATAAGTGCACCGGGTAGGTGAGCAAGCTTATAGACCCCTTTGCCGAGGTCCTCGTGGACGTGGTACGGGCTTTCCCATGTCGGGTCCAGTTTGTTGAGGCGCTCGGCTTTGCCGGCTTCGTTGTTCCCAGGACGCAGGTCGAGTGTGGAGGTTTTCACCTCTCGTCGTACTGGGGCAGTCCGGTGATGGCGTGAACTTGCTCCATTGTGTTGGGGCGTCGCCTTCTTCATCGTCGAGCACGTCGTCGCCGAGGTCGGCCCAGCTATTGCCACCTCCGCTCTTTCTTCTGCGTTCCTTGTTCCCCGCTCAGTCGGCCGAGGTACTTCGAGTGTCCTTCTTTAACGAGCTCGCCTATCTCCGAGCTCAAATCCTTGCGATCGTCGGTATCGTGACCATATCCCCGTGGTAGTCACAATATTTGTCTGTCGACCTCTTCTTGATCCTCCTTCATGGGAGCGGCCTCGGGAAGAGCTCGGTGGAGCTCGAATATCTCCGCCTCGATTTGAATAGGCGAGGCGCTGCGCTGTGGTTTGGCCGAGGTCCGATCCACGACTCCATGGGCCCTTCTTGATCCTCTCGAACGCACTTGCGATCGGCACCTCGGCCTCGGTCCTCCGGCTTCTTCTCTCGACCCTCCGCTCGTCCTGCATCTCTCTTCCGGGTCGACTCGTCCCTTTGGACGGTTGTCGACCGTGGTCCAGGCGACTAGCCGTCTTCGACTTTCACGGGTGATCTCTATTCGCTACCGGTCGGATCCCGCTTCTTGAATGCATTGATGATGTAGAGATCGTTACTCTCATCTATTTTGAGAGATTCCTTGATGAACCTCGAGACAAGTTTGACATCGCCTCGCCCCGCCTGGGCGGATTGTGAGCGTGTCGGACGAAGGCTGCCGAGGTGGCATTTTCCGATAGGCGCCATTTGAATCGATCCATGAGGTCCTAGAAGCGGTGTATACCGCTCGGCGGTGAGGTGAACCAACGTCGGGCGTTGGAGATCGGCACCTCGGGAAGATTTTGCACATGTGAAAATCCTCCATTCCTCGATTCGCCATGTTGGTAGTGTAGGCGAAAAGGAAGTCTGAGGATCCCAAGGCCATCGAGGCGAATATTGGGTGCCCTGTATCACGGGGCGGCGTGTCTAGAATCTCCCGAGAAATGAGAGATTATTCTTCCGTACCGATCGAACCCCGGAGATCGTTGTCATCTCTCTCTCGAGGGTGGAGATCGGTAACGACGCCTATCGTCCCTCTGAGGAGTTCGGCTTCGTCTCTTCTCCCTCCTTTCCCGCTCAGCTGCGTGAGTGTTGCGCCGAGGTGGTGAGCGGCTCCGCGGGTGGCGCTGGGGCAAGTGGTTGCGGTGGTTCGTCCGAGGCGATCGGCTTCGGGCGTCAGGGCGACTTCGGCTATCTTGCCGAGGTGAGCGTTGGTTGCCTCGGAGGGAGGGGCGACCTCGGGTGCCCGTGGCCTCCAGTTCGGGGGTTCTCGAGGGGCCCGCTCCATTTGTCCTCTGGTCGAGGAAGTTTTGAAATTGGCCACGGTTGGCGTTGAGGAACTCGGTCACAGCTCGGCCAAGGGCCTCGTGAGACGAACGAACTGTCTGTTCGTCATCGCTGAGGTCGGCCTCTTCTACCTCGTTGGGGATGCGGTCCTGAGGGTGTATGGAGGCGTCTTCCATGTGGCCCTCGGGTGCATGGCCGCTGGCAGCGTCGGCGATCTCCTTCCCACGGCGCTGGGTGACCACTTGGTTGTCTTCTGCACGGTTGTTACCGGTATTGTCGGCGGTGTTAACGTTTGCACGTGTTCTTGCCATTTAAATTGTAGAAAACAAAGCTTTTCGTTCAGAGAGGTTCCCACAGACGGCGCCAATGATAGATCTAACTACGTGAGTGTAAGAGATTTAATGAAAGCAGCAAAGAACACCAAGGCTTTTACGTGGTTCGACCGTTAATGAGGTCTACGTCCACGGGGGAGTGATTCCTCAATACTTTTCACTATGATCTGAGTACAGTGAGTTTAGTTACAAGCTCTTAGTATTCAATGAGTTGCCAACCCTTCTACTGTCAGTTTCCCTTCTATTTATACATATCCGAGACCCCTAAAGACGTGTTCTATCCCCTTCCATGTAGGGACTCTTCAAGCGATAGGGACTCTTCCCGTGTAGGGACCCCTTGCCTTCCATGTAGGGCGGTGCCTGTGACCAATGAGGAGGCTGGACGAAATTAGGGTTCAGAGGCGGCTGGGCCTTTTGGCTTAACCGCGTGGGCATTATTCGATCGGGGCCCAGATCGTATGCCCCTGTTAGTGGGCTGGGCGGTTAGGTCAGATCCCATCGCCTATGTCATCAGATAAAAGAAGACAAGATCATATGTTTGTACGATGTGAAAATTACGATTGGATTCAAGATTTTGTCACGACAGCAAAAGAGCTCGCAGATGTCGCTGAATCAAGCTAGAGATGGTGTACGTCGGCAAGAACACGACGAAAGAGTGCATCAAAAAGCTCACCGAAATCTTGGCTGGCCGCAATCTTCTTTGGGACAGTCCTGTATTCACTTGGTATTTCTGGACAAGAATCGAGAGCATGATGTACTCAAAGATCCACCACGGCGCCAAAGTTGCGACTGCGAAGGAGACCGGTGATTACATCCTCGTTGAGGTGCTCAACATGCTCACCCTTGGTGGGAGCGACCATGAGTGGGGCCTGATCAGTCAAGGGGCGGGTTCGGGGCCCGGGAAGATAGCTGTGGCTAAAGGAGATGTGATACTTAAAGCATTAGTGGAATTCAAGACTTGGGGCGCTGAGGTGAAGCAGAAGGGGTTTGTGGGGACGCTCAAAGGCTATCTAGCTGGGCGCCACACCAAGGAGCATTGCAACCGGCTAATTTTGTCAGGGGTCGATGACATTCCAGAGATGGTCATTTGCACGGAGTGTCATCGCCCCATGGAGAAGTACATCATGTACCGTTGCTGCAATGAGTGAGAGAGGGGATGGGGCTTGTTGATGATGTCCTAAATAATGAGTTAATGTTGATATTGATTGTATCGGTCTTTGTTTGTCGTTATTGTTTTTCTTGCTTTAATAATTTGAATCGGGCTATCATCTAATTGAGTTCCGAATTCCATAGTTGTTTGTTATCATGAGTGTTTTAAGATAATATTCCAAGTGCGATTTGAGATTTCATACTATGTTATCGTCTTATAAAGTTTTACTTTAAGTAATGAGTCTGGTGCATAAATTAAATATTTAATATAACTATATTAAATGACTTAACAAGTATATGATATGAATTGATAAAATAAAATATGAAAAGTGACGTAATATTAAACAATCAAAGTGTATATATTAGAAATTTTCTCTCTCCAAAATAAATGCTCGTAAAGGTGCATAAGTTTAATCATAATTTTCTTTCAAAAAAAATGTTTAATCATAATTTTGGTAAGGATGTACATTTGAAAAAGGTAAAGTTTACTATAAATTATATTCAAGGCTTATCATATATATCTATATATCTTGTGTCGCTCCCTCAAACAGAAAGATGCAAATGTTTCAATCCAGTTGGACCCACCAAAACAAATACTTGGCATATTTTAACGAGAAATAATTTGTAAAGCAAGACGTCAATAACAACGAGGTGATTCTAGTATATATTAATTTAATATATATTTATTTTTATTTATTTTGACATATGGACGAGAGTTTTGTTTTAAAAAAAAAATAGTGATAAAATATATCTACTTTGTGTGTGTTTGTGTATATATACATATATATTATTTAAATTCATGTAATGCATGTTCCATTAGCTAGTAATTATTAGTATATATATGCAAGAGGAGGTTGTTGGGGAAAAAAACACGACTTTAAGACTAGGGGTGAGCAAAACTGAATTCAAACCGAATAACCGAATCGAACCGTAGCAATTTGGTCGGTTTGGATCGGTTTTAAAAACTTTAGTTCGGTTTGGATGCAAAAATGAAACCGAACTTTTTCGGTTTGGTTTAGAATCGAAATTTCGTTCGGACCGAACCGAACCAAGTTTATATATAAATATAAATATATATATATATATATATATATATATTAAACTAAATTATTAAAATATTAAACTCTATTAAATTAAATTATATATATATATATATATAAACCCTATTAAATTAAAATATATATATATATATATATATATTAAATTATTAAAAGTTCGGTTAACCAAAAACCGAACCGAAGTTTAAAATTCGGTTCGGTTTGAGTAAAAATTCGGTTCGGTTCGGTTCGGTTTGAATAAAAATTCGGTTCGGTTCGGTTCGGTTGAAATTTTTGAACGGTTCGGTTTTTTTGATTTTGGATTTTCGGTTCGATTTTCAACCGAACCGATCGAATGCTCACCCCTATTTAAGACTATTTTAAATTTCGTGGATTGTTATTTGTTAGTGGCGAACGTAGGGATGTCAATGGATGGGCTTTACCTGACCGATCCGGAACTGCTCAAAGCCCATTAAATTTTAAAGTGCCGACGGCCTTGCTTTGCTTCTGCTCTAATTCGCTTGGACCGGACCTGTCCAGACCGACCTTTTGGTCCAGTTCCGGTCCGACTAGGGTGGTTTTTTTTTTTTGCAGTTGCTTCAGTTGTGTCTCTGACTATCTTGGCATCTCCCAGTTGGTCTTCAAGGCACTTCTCATCATTTTCACTACTCTTACCTGTCATCACACCTGCAACAATACATGAATTTATATACCTGTAATTTTTCAGATATGGATATGCATGTACAAAAAACCATGCATCTTTCTCATTTCTCTCTCTATATATATATAGATATATATATATCTGTATCTACAGCTAACCACTTACTTGATTGAAGATGTATATGAATGCGTCATTCAATGCTTCTCTTTTCCCATAGTTGCTGTTGACTTGCACCTTTCTCTCTTCCACTTCTCCAAACCCTTTTTAACCAATAGCATAGAAGTAAATTGTCACATATTATTAATTAAACCCATCTAATGGGAAGTAATCGCAGTCAACATGCTAGAATTTATAATCAATAGCAGAGAAGTAAATTTTCCTAATGCTAAGTGTAAATGGAACTCAACTTAAAAAATTCACGAACAATAATGTCAGTTTTTCTTCTAATGGTATAAATTATAGACTTCAATCCACACACATAAGCTAAGAAGACGGGGACAAAATACGATACGATACGGGGATGAAAATACGTTAATTTTTCAAAAATCAAAATACGACTATGTTCAAAATACGTTTATATTTATTTATAATATATTTTATATTTTAATCCAATAAAGATTTTTCCTTTGTTGAAATTTGAAATATGAAATTGAAAATTTTGGGGATTTGGGTGTAGCAGCCCAACGGGTAACCAATTGGCAATGGGTAATACCCGATCCGGATCCATAACTCATGGTCCTGATCGATATTTAATGGTCGGTTTTGCAACCGTAACCAATACTAATTTATCGATTCTCATCCCAGAAAGTTCGTCCATCGACATCCCTGTGCTTAACGCAGAGTTTTTTTTCTTTTCTTTTTTTGAAAGGGTGGGTTCTTGTTTAATGTATTTTTGTCCAAGTAATTAGATAATATATTTAAAGCAATAATACGCTGAAATATCTAATAAAATAAAACTACAATACTGGTTGACTGATAGAGATATTATAGTCGTTTGTGAAAGAAAGTTGTGGTATAAGTCGTGTTCTTCTAGACGTACATCGTACATGTAGCATCTCGAATTCAAAATAAATACTAATAATAAAGTTCGAAAAAAAATAAAAAATAAATAGAGGAGGGTTTTAAAAAAGATTTGGACTTTTTTACCCCGAAAGGAAAGAAGTATCATGATTCCATGGATAGAATAGCCCAAGACCAAATCTAGCCCACGTTCTAAATCCCCCAAATAAAAACAACTTGCTCCCTCTTAATTCTATAAACCGACATTTTTTTCGTCTTTCCTTTTTTTTTTCGTCTGCATCCCTAATTCCATGCTACGATTATATGATAGAGAGAACCATTTCCGTCAATTGATCCTCGTCGCATTACAACCACATTTTCACTCAAATCCTAACTCCGACATTTTATCCATCTCAATCAGTCGACATAATGGAATCTCCCTTATCCATATATGTAGATGAAAATAAATATTTGTGACACAAAAATAACAAAAATAAGAGATGACATCAATTTAAGACCAAATGAAGGCCTCACTTTTGATATTAATGAAGTAATACCTAATATTTTAATTTCATTTTCAAATCGATATCAAGCCTAAGAGAATTTTCATAGAACATGTAGGTTTACTTTTTTCCCATTCACATGATAATATTTTATTAATATAATTATATTAATAAAATATTATCACGCGTATTGCAACGTAAGACACCCATACGTTTATATAAATTCACTGCCCAATTTTCCAGTACTTGATTGGTCGTGTTGGCAAACGAAAAAGTTGATCTGTGCTATAATTTGAAAGGAATCAATTCACTAAGCATTATTAAGTCAGTATCACATGAAGGATCTATTTACAAAAAAAAATGGCAAATTTTGATCTAGAAAGTGAAGTTAGCCCTAAAAATAAACTATACTGCTGGATTGAGAACTGAGACAAAGATTCATTTATTGAATACCCCTTCGTCTAAGTTAAGCAGGTGAGTCAAGAGCCGAGTAGCCCTTTAACTCTAGGAAGAAAAGGAATTCATAAGTCATAAATATGATAGAAAATCTCCATCTTAATTTTGTTTTGTGAGTGATGGAATGAACTATCGACACCTCACGCAACATCTCATCATAGTTTTGATTTGAGGAATATTAAAGTTGAATTTTTGGAATTCTAATTGTTCATTTTCTTTTTTTGAATTCATCTCAAGAAATGTCTAGAGAATGAACCACTAATACTAGTTTTCTACAATATTAACTTTGTAGCTAGTCTCTTTAGATTCTTTAAGGTATTAGTTAGGGTCTAGATCATAGATGTGTTCTTTGTGTAATATAAACATTTGATTCACTTGTGTACTTTGCATCAACAAAAAAAAGCAAATATAAGTCTTTCATTTGTCACTGTTTATCAATAATGTCTTTACTCTTCTACAATTTTTTAGGATTTTCTTATTTATTTAATTGTTTTCTTCCAATATTTGGTTGTTGATATTGGGCCAATAATAGATACACGTTATGTTGTTACTACTTTTTTACTTCCTCTGTCCCATACAAGATGATCTATATTCCTTATGGAACTATTCCACCCAGATGGTATGTTTCATTTTTAGGAAATAATTATCTCTTTAAAAGTTATGGGACCTACCTACTTTTTATCAATTTAATTACTTTATATCATTCTTTTAAATAACTGTGCCGAAAAGAAATGGACCGTCTTGAATTGGACAGAGTATGACCTCAAAAAAATAATCCGGGTGGACGTGTTAGTGAATTGGGAATAAAAAATATTCCGGGTTGTTAGAAGCGTTCTTATATAAGTTCCTTACACACATAAAGTAGGACATGAATAAAACGAAAATATAGATTTATAAAATATACAAATTATGGAAAATATTTCAAAATTATGAAAAATGCATACTGATAAATCTAGCTACGTGAGTGTAAGAGATTTAATGAAAAGCAATAAAGAACACCAAGGCTTTTACGTGGTTCGATCGTTAATGAGATCTACGTCCACGGAGGAGTGATTCCTCAATATTCACTATGAATTCAGTACAGAGAGTGTGGTTACAAGCCTTTAGCATTTAGTAAATTGCCAACCCTTCTATCACAACTTTCCTTCTATTTATACAACCTCGAGCACGCAATCAAGGCGTGCTCAACCTCCATTGGTCGTGACTCTTCCTCCGGCGTGCCTCCATTGGTCGGGCGGGGACGTCACTTTACGTCGCCACGTGGAGGATGGCGCGACTTTGGTTCTGGGGCGTGTCCTCCATTGGGCGAGGGTGGCGCCTGGCTTTGATTGTCCTCCATTGGCCTTGGGGGCTGATTAGGGTTTGAAGGTTGGGCCTTGGGCTTAACCGCATGGGCCACTACTAATGTCAGGCCCAGCTCGTTTGGGCCTGTCAGTGGGCCTGAGCGGTTGGGTCATATCCCATCATAGCCCCCCCCGAATAGTCGAGGAACAGCCATGCCGAGGTGACGTGAAGAAGGCGCTTTGCCGAGGTAGAATGTTGCTCGGCTGAGGTTGCTGTTGAAGATGTTATGTTAGTGACGTGAGGGTTTGCCTGGCGGTCTGGATCCGGTCTGAGCTGAGTGGTCTATCGTTCTGGGCATGCGTCGCTTGTCGAAGACCAAACTGAGTCGCTGTTGTTGGAAAACATGTCCTGCAGGGATCTTTGGGTCCGACACGATAGTATGGGTCGATGCAGGCAGCTAGCCTCACGGACGGTAGAGTCTTGATGCGGATAGAGATATCTTGTTGGATGGCCGATGGCCGATCTGAACAGCGTTACCTGCCTGGGTAGCGCCGGGGCTTGATCTAGATTTATCGGACGCGGGCGGCGAGGTTGGTTGGGCTCGCGCCGCTTGCCGAAGAGCGATCTGAGATGCCCGTCATCGAACGGAGTCGTTCTGCAGGGAGGGCCGAAGACCGATCTGGATAGCGATATCCTTCGGGTGACCGAGGTCCCATCTTGGTGGCATTACCTGCGTTGGCAATGCCGAGGTGCGGAGTTAAAGCGATGATTGCGCTTCTCTAGAGTGTCCCCGTCGGCGCGCCCCAGGATACGCCATCGTGGCGGCGGTTGTTGTGGGCTCGAAACACGCGGGGTGTAGCCCACGCCCAATCTCGATGAGGCACGTGGAAAGCTTGAGGACGGTTTTGGGCGCCCATCGTACTTTAAATACGCCACGCGCTAGGCCACTGCTCATCTCCTTTCAAAACTTTTCATCTCCTCCATAGTCGGAGAAAACTTTCAAATCGTAGAAGTTCTCGACCATCTTCCGATCGATGCAGGAAAAAGTAAGTATGTCTTCTTCCTCTTACTCCGATTCCCCTTCATCCCGGCCATCTCGCATGAAGTTTCCGGGACGAACCGATCGTCTTCGTCCCCCGATAGCGAAATCGAGATTAGGGATTACATGTGCCATACCTTGTCGGGTAAGTCTAAGATGCTTAGCGCTAGGATTCCCGCGATATCGTCTGCGTGAGACTTGTTCACGGTCAGGGACGCAAAATCGTCTCTGATCTTTAACGATATAGTAAAGATAGGGAGGGAATGCCGCATCCCGGTAGACGCCTGGTGGTGTGTTCCCCACCCTGGTGACAGAGCGGTAGTCCCTCCGGAGGGTTTTCTAACGGTGTACGTAGATGCCTCGCGCGGTCTTAGGTTCCCTTTAGCCCCATTTTTTGCGTATCCAGAATATTTCCAAATTCCAATCTGTCGCTTTACCCGAACTCCATTAGATCGATGGTCGAGATGGGCTTTCACATTACGGCGTGGCGGAGAATTCACCTTGAGCCCTCGATGCGATTTTAGCGTCGAGTTCACGAGAGGACGTCTATTTTCTCCTCGTCACCGCTTAGGGTTAAGCAACCTTCGAAGGTGCCGCGGTGGCAGAATAAATTTTTCTTTTTGAGGGCCGAAGGGCATCCGATCTATGAATGGGGGTTGGGTATGATGAAGGATTTGAAATTGAAGCCCTCGCCGTGAGGAAGAATGAATCACCGATGAAGTTTCTGTTAGATTCACCGAGGACGGCCTTAGTAAGGCCGGGCTGAGCGTGCATGGGTCGAAGGTCCCTGGGCCGGGGTTCGAGCTGGGTGAGGGCACCCTTCTCCTTCTTATTCCTATAATTCCTGCCTCATTGTGTTAAATGTGGTTTTTCTTCTGTCTTGCAGTGCAGCTTGATCATGAGAAGGAAGCCAAGGCGCCAGCCAAGTCTCGCCATGCTCCATCTGGGAGGAAGTCGCCACCTAGAAAGAAGGCGAGGCGAGGTGGACCTACCAAGCAGCCTGTGGTAGTGGAGCGCCTGAGCGAACTGATGGCGGGTCCTCAGCCGATCCGGAGCTCGGGCATGGAGATTGAGGCTCGCGCCGGTGACCCGCGCGAGGTACCGATCTCCAACCATCTTCACTCTTTTCCTAGGGTAGTGTTTTCCTTGTTATCGCTACTGACCGTTTTGATTCTCAGGACGTGCCCTTGGCAGCGGGTGAGGTACGCCACCTGGCCGACGTCGTCGCCTCCGGGTATGAGGAGCGAAGTCGGCATCGCCGAATCCTCGCCGGCCGCGCGAGGGCAGTCGGGTGGCCCGTGAGGAACGGGCGAGCGAGGGCGGCACGAGGCTGCCACAAAGAAGAAGGACCGGGCTCGCAGGCTCTGCAGTGCCCGCGCCGAGGTGGAGGGTGCTCGGTAGGGAGGCGGCCGGCGGAGAGGAAACTTGCGATCGGGCAGATGCCTTCTTTGGCGGGCGGGGCGAATGTTGAAGGCCTTCACCACCAAGATTGTCGAGTCGAGACCTTCTCCGCCTTTATCTCCGATCCGCCGCCGTGATGAGGCGCGCAGTGATATCTACCTACCGGAGAAGTTGGCGGCCGCGATGCCCGACTTTGATAAGGTCAATCTTGGCCGGTCCGAGGTGGACCCTGTGGCGGTGTGCAAGAGAGCGCCAGCGTGATGGCCGAGGCGGCCCTTCCACTGTGGTGGAGGCTTTGGCTTCCGACTCGCTCCCGACGCCGAGGCCGTATCCAAGTGGGGTGGACGAAGATCTGAGCTTGAGAGCTTCTTCAAGCACGGCTGAAGCCATGGTGGTTGGGGAGGAGTGGGAGGAGGAGGAGGAGCCGAGCTCGGAGCTTCCTTCCGGGGACGGTCGGCCAGCAGGCCAGCAAGAGCCGGAGCAGCAGCAAGAGAAACCTGAGGTCGACGAATCCGGCAAGGAGCCTGAGGTCAGTGGACCAGATGTAATAGGCTGATTTGCCGGGGTCGATAGGACCCGGGGCCTTGTAAAATTTCTTCGATTATGAATGAAAACATTTACAGCTTTCTGAAATGTGTGTTGTCTTTTTACTTTAGCACTCTGATTCTCGATACGCCGGGCTTGATCATCATCTGCTGACCAAGTTGAAAGAGGCCCGAGGTGCCTTAGCGAGAAGAACGAAGAGGTCTTTGCCTGGAGGAGCCGATCCGCCGAGTCGACGCACCTTGCCAACATGGAGATCGGCTCGGCATCATCTCGCCGAGCTAAGGATGAGGCCGCAAGAGGTCGACCGAGAGGTGGCCCCTCCTTGCCGAGAACGAGGCTCAAGCTAAAACTCACAAGTTTCGAGTTCGGGCGGACTCGTCCGCCGATGTCGCTCATGGGCGCTGATGCGGTGCGAGGAAGAACTCGAGGTGCGTGAGAAGTCGGTCTAGATCTCGGGAGGAGCACGCTGAGTACGAGATTTGATCCGCCGAGTGGCGGTGTCACCATATCCGAGGTCGGTGAACGAGTCCAGAGCACTGCTCGCCGGGGATGGTGCTAAGGGATGAGGAAGGGCGAATAGCAAAGATTTCAGGCTGCCTCGGATCCTCGCCAAGTATCTCGAGATGTACGAGATCGTCCTTGACCACCGCCTAAGTCCCGCAACGGGCCGCGGTGGTCCCGGTGATTGTTGAAGAACCCGAGGAGGCGGCTCTACGCCGACCATGCCGAGGTATTTTCTTGGGACCCGCTTCAACAGGAACGAGGGCCCAAGGTCGGCAAGGTCGGACGACGGTCAGCAAGGGAGGACCGCCGGTCGGCAAGGGCGGGCGACGGACCGACGAGGCGGGCGCGCAGCACGGCAACGGAGGCGGCAGTCCGAGGGCAAGGTCGCGACTCTAGCCACGCGGCGGGATCCAGGGGCAGGAGTTCGGTTTCCATCCCCGGAGTCTCCGCTTGGTCGGGTACCCCGAGCTCAGGTCGAACCCTCCGGGAGTAGGTCGTGGGGACGACGACCTCATCGACTGGGTGGAAGGCACCGATTTCGTTCCAGGTGTTCATCGCCGACCTGGAGATTTTGTACAGTAATCGCGACGCTTCAAAGTGAGACTGGCGAAGAGGAGGTCGGAAGCCCGAGTAACCTGTATATAGCTTAGAACTTGGTGTATAGCATTGAATGTATTTAGGCTTGTACCGAAGTGTATATTTTCCCTCTAGAGAGGTACAAATATAGCTTATGACTTGGTTTTTTTTTTTTTTTTTTTGCCGTAAATGTATTCATACTGCTTATCAAGTGTATATCTTCCCAAATAAAGGGGCATAAACGAGCTCGGAAGCCCTATTGACTTGTATATAGCTTAGACTTTGTATGTAGTCGTAATGTATTTAGACTGCTCAAGTGTATGTTTTCCCTCGAGAGGTACAAACATAGCTTAGGACTTCGTTTTGGTCGTAAATGTATTTAGATCAGATACGTATGTATATCTTCCCAAATAAAGGGGTATAAACGAGCTCGGAAGCCCTGCTGAGTTGTATATGACTTGGAACTCGGTTTGTAGTCGTTAATGCATTTAGACGTAACGGAGTGCATATCTTCCCAAATGAAGGGGTATAAGTTGGCGAGATCGGTCCGATGTCGGCGTGCATGTAGACGCCCAACTTAATGGGTAATCAGATGCTTTGCATGTAGACGTTCAACTTAATGAGTAGTCAGATGCGTGCCTACTTAGTGGGATTTTCATCTTCGTAAGGCGCCCCTTATGAAGGTTTAAATGTGTGTATCCAAACGGATGTTCACATAGATGTAAGACGAGGCAGTGAAATACTCATTAGAAAACAGATGTTTAATTAAATAAGTAAACAAAGATCGCACATCGGTCAAAACAATAGGAGGGCTAACATGTTGCCGATCTAAAATCAAAGCTATGTAAAGTACCTCCTTAGGTGAGCTATGTGCGAGGTTCGGGGAATAAGTGCTCCGGACAGGTGAGCAAGCTTATAGGCCCTTTGCCGAGGTCCTCGTGAACGCGGTATGGTCCTTCCCATGTCGGATCTAGCTTGTTAAGACGCTCGGCTCGACCGCTTCATTATTACGTGGACGAGGTCGCCTACTTGAGTGTGGAGGCCTCGACTCTCTTGTAGTAGCCACGACACCGCTCTTATACTTGGCTTCGTTTATGAAGGCCACCGCTTCTCTCCAGCGTCAAGGTCGACTCGTGAGGTCTTCCTCGTTGTCCTCCGGTTGAAGTGAAGAGTGCTGGCTCGGTGCACCGATCTCGGCGGTATGACGGCCTCGGTGCCGTGAACCAGTCAAGGGCGTTCTCCATGCGAAGTCCGGGTGTAGTCCCAGGGACCCGAGGACTTGAGGAGGTTCTCGACCCACGCTTTTAGCCCGGTCAGCCTCTTTTCAGCCCTTATGCGATCGTGCGGTTCGTTACTTGGTCCGACCGTTCGCCGTGGGTGTGCAACCGAGGTGAACTGTTATGCGATCCGGAGCTCTTCACACCATTCCTTGAAATTTTGTCAACGAACCGAGTGCCGTTGTCCGAGATCAGAATGTGCGGTATGCCGAAGCGGCATACTATGTTTTTCCACACAAAGGTTTGAATCCTCTTGCTTGTGAGGCTCGAAAGTGGCTCAGCTTCGACCCATTTTGTGAAATAGTCTACGGCTACAACTAGGTATCGAAGCTGACCTGGTGCTCGGTCGAACGGACCGACGATGTCGATTCCCCACTGCATGAAGGGCCACGAACTCTGTAGGCTGCTCAGATCGGTCTGGGGTAGCTTCTTGACGGTGGAGTGAAGCTGGCACTTTGGGCACTTTTTGACGAGGTCAGCCGAATCTTGAATGAGGGTAGGCCAGTAGTATCCTGACCTCAGTGTTTTCTTTGAGAGAGCTCGCGATCCGATGTGGCTTCCGCAAGATCCTCTGTGAATCTCGTTGAGTACGTAGTCGGCTTCTTCTGGCCCGAGGCACCTCAGGAGGGGCTGAAGGTAAGACTTCCGGTAGAGAGCGCCCTCATGTATGAGGTATTTCTGGGATTTCGCCATCATCTTCTTGGCTTCGTGCCGATCTTGAGGTAGCGCGCCATCTTCCAGATAGGCCTTTATGAGAGACATCCAGTTTGGCTCTATCTCGGTGATGATGCCGATGTGGGATTCCACAATGCTTCTGGAATGGACCTCCTCTACTGGTGGACTCGTTGATGACGCAGCTAACTTGCTGAGGATGTCAGCTCGGCTGTTTTCCCCTCGTGGGATTCGATGAATACTGAAGTACCTGAACGAGGTCAGCATCTCCTTCGCCTTCTGGAGGTATTGCTTCATTCGATCCTCCTTGGCCTCGTATCTGCCTAGGACCTGGTTGACCACGACCTGGGAGTCCCCGAAGATCTGGACCTTATCCACTTTTAATTCCTTTGCGGTGGAGTCCGGTCGGTAGCTTCATACTCCACCTCGTTGTTGGTGGTGGGAAGGCAAACCGGGCGTGGGTCACTTCTTGCTTATCTGGGCCGAGGAGGAGGATGCCCGCTCCGCTGCCCGTCTTGCATGAAGCTCCATCCACGTACATCCGCCAAAGAATCTCCGGGTGGGTTGGGGTCGGTTCCTCCGTGCAAGGGCCTAATGATCGAGGCGGAGGCATTGGAGGAGCGAATCTTAGCGGTTGGACCGGCTCAAGAAACTTGGCTTCTACCAAGAAATCGGCGAGCTTACCCTTTATGGTCGGTGCGGGGAGTATGAGATATCGTGCTCATGAGCTCCAAAGGCCCACTGCTATCGTCCGGATGACTCGGGTTTTGACAAGACTTGTCTCGGGGTAAGTCGGTCAAGACGGATGGAGTGAGCCCAAAGTAGGGTCGGAGTCGTCGCTTGGCATTCACCAAGCCAGCCATACCTTTTCAAGGCCGGTGTACCTTGTCTCCGGTCCTTTGAGTGCTCGGTGATGAAGTAGATAGGAAGTCGTCGTCCGACCGTCCCGCACCAAGATCACTGATTGCCTCATCCGAGGCGGTTGTTCGACCAAATTGTTCTACTTAGTCGCCGCAATAGCACGAGGTCCCTATAGCGTGGTAAGGTCGACCCAAGTCGAATCTCTCGAGGAAGACTTAACAGGCTTATGATGTGTTACGATAAAAGCAATAAATCTAAATCCTAAACTTGATTTGGGGTGATGATTAACTAAGATTAACATGAAAATTAAACATGCAAACGATTCAACAATAGCATTCAAGCAGTTCAATCGCAAAAGGAATTCTTCAAGAATGTGAGATAAACTAGGGCATTAGGGTTCTTCGCCTTGATTAATCGATTTATTGCTTGATCAAGAAATCTACCTATTCATGCAATATTCAAACCTCAATCCAAACACTCGACTTTCGTTCCGTGGATTAAATCTAGGTTATCAAATTTCACAAATATATAAACTATTAGAGTCCCGTTTCCGGTAACCTCTAATCCAATCTATTCCTATGATGCAACGTATCTATCTCTCGATAATACACGAAACATACAAATAAAATAATGATTAATCAATTACCAAATTCCTATCATGCACGTATCTATCTCTCGATAATACACGAAACATAAATAATTCAATAGAGATCAATCACTCTACAATAAACCCTAGGTTTCAATTGGTATTCTCAATCAAACAAATCATCAATTAATCAAATTGAATCACCCAACCCTAGAAAGGAATTAGTTCATGCTCGTCTCACGATTCAAACAATTAAAATCGATAGAAATCATTATCCAACAATCAAATGAAGAAAAATCGAATAACAAGTCTTACAATCGTAAATGTCGTTGATGGATTTCTCCAATCAAATGTCTTGAATCAATCCAAAGCAAAAGAAATTACAAGGAAAAATAATTGAGAAAAGTCGCGTGAGACAAAGCTCTCCAAAGAACTGACGGAAATAAAATATGAAGAGAGGTTTTCAGCGTTAAAACAGATTTATAGTCCCGAATTTCACTCCAGCCACGGACGCGAGAGATTCAGGACGGAACAGCCGCAGCAGACCAAATACGGACGGAGCTGCCACGGACGCGCCAGCACATCGACTCACGCCCGCGCGGTTGGGAACTGTGCGAGCGCCGGATTGGGCAAATCATGCGCGGAGGAGGCGGCGCGGCTTCCAGCGGACGGACGGGCCTGCGAAAAGCGCTGGTGAGGCGGGCGCTGGCTTCCGCCGGCGGCGGGCGAAAGCCGCAGGCGCGCTGGCGCCGGATTCCAGCGCCGGACGGAGATGGCGCGGCGCGAGGCGCTGGGCGGGCGCGCGGCTGAGGCGGATGCGCGCACACTGTGCAAGTCTGCGGGCGTGCTCGCGGACGCGAGGCAGCGGGCGCGAGGCGCGCGGGCGTGTGCGGGCGTCGGGCAGGCGCGCACGTGCGTGCGCGACTTCGTTGCTTTGGCCCGTTCTCCTTCGTCTGAGCTCCGATTTGTGAACCGTTTGCGCCTACGAACTCCTGTCGAGATGATCTTCAATAAACTTGATTCTTGGAAGATCTAATTTCTCCTATTTAATACCGATTTTCTGCAAAACATTGAAACGAACGAGGAAAGTTCGAATCGATAAATATTAATCGAACCAACGGCATAAATAGGACAAACCATAGAAAATGACATGCAAAACAATACCAAGAATACGCACAAATTCATACTAAACAGCGGCCAAGTACAGGGAGAGGAGTTCTTTTTTGGGCGGTCAAGGTGGGCAGGTCGGCGAGGTACTCTTTCAGCTGTGTGAAGGCGACGTGGTGCTCTTCCCGCCATGCGAAGTCCGGAGCCCTTCTTAAGATTTTAAAGAAGGGGAGCTGCTTCTCGGCAGCCCGGGAGAGGAACCTACTGAGGGCGGCCAGGCACCCGGTGAGTTTGTGGACCTCGCGGATGATTTTTGGCACTTGCATGTCGAGCACCGCCTTTACCTTGGTGGGGTTCGCCTTTAAGCCTTCTTGGGAAACCCAGCACCCTAAGAACTTCCCGTTTTCACCATGAACGTGCATTTTTGGGGGTTAAGTTTGAGGTTGGCCGACCTGAGGAGCTGGAGGATGGTTCTGAGGTCGTCGACGCAGCCTTCCGCCTTTTGGCTCTTGACTACGATGTCGTCGACGTAGACCTCGACGATCTCCCCTATGTGATCCCTGAATATCGCGTCTACCATCCTTTGGTAGGTTGCTCCGGCGTTTTTCAGGCCAAAGGCATCTTTCGGTATGCGAAGACACCGAAGTCGATTATGAACGCCGCTTTAGGGGCATCCTCCGGCTCATCGGGACTTGGTGGTACCTTTTATACAGTCCGAAGTCAACATCTAAGTGGCTCACCAACGCCCACCTTCTTGTCAATGTCGGGAGGGATAGTAGTCTTTGGGCGGTGCTTGTTGAGGTCGGTGTCGACGGCCTTTGCCACCCCGGCTTTGGACTACGACGGATTGGCCATCCAGTCGGATATTTGACTTCAAACAGATCTTGGCCTTCAAGCCGAGTCACCTCGTCCCTTATGACTGGCCAGCTGCCGCTAACACCTTTTCTTCTCACGGACCGCTTGGTCACGGGTCTATATTGAGGCGATGGGTTATGAGTTCGGGCGACACTCGATCATATCGAGCGGGGACCATGCGAAGACGTCCCTGTACTCCCTCGGTCGCTCGACGCTCCCGAACATTAGTCGGGCCTGGTTGCCGACCTTGACAACTTTGGATGGGTCATCCTCGTAGAGCTGGATGTTCTCGGTCAGGTCGTCCCGAGGCGGCGGCTTCGGGGGATTCTGTAATTGCTATGCTTGCGGCGGGGTTGCGTCCTGGGTTGAGACTCGCCGGCATTCTTTGGCTGTCATTTGGTCACCCTGGATACTTAGCACCCCCACCGGAGTAGGCATCTTGATTGTGAGATGGTAGACCGAGCAGACGGCCTTGGTGGCGTCTGACCAATCTCACCCTGTGATAATGTTGTATGCGAGAGGGGCTTGGACCAGAAAAAACTTGACGGCCTTGGTGACCGACCTGGGAGCCCGTCCCACGGTAACCGGGAGGGTAATGACGCCCTCGGGTTGAACCGCCTCCTGGGTGAAGCTCCGTGAGTCGAGGGCGGGTGTTGATTTGTATCTTGAAAGCGGTTTGGTTGAGCTTGTATACAATGTTTCATGTTACCACTATTACAATCTCCTATCCGATTTGAATACTTGATTGCATATATCGTGTCCCTTATCTCATATATAAGTTAGATCATACAAGGTGTGTAAAGATCACGAAGTCCGTATGATTGGTCGAGCTTAATGAGATATAAAAGTTTCACACCGAGACAACTTAAGGACGAGTTGTCGGTTTAGGGCAGCAGATATAGATAAGAAGTGACTTGACTTAGTTGCTTGTCTATGCCGGTATGCGCCTCGGCGTATCAAGGATCACGATGAGATGTGTTCTTCTTCGACCGTCGTGAAGAACCAAGATCTCGGTGACTTACGATGATCTAAACCTCGATAAGGTATTAGGTGAGTATGAGTTCGACCATCACTTTGACTTGTTATGAGTGAGGGTTATATGTTCTAACCCAAGATTCTCCGCATCTTGGGTGGTGGTGTGTCTTGATGTCACGCTAGTTATCTCAGACGAGTCACCGTATCCGTTAAGGATGATGACGCCCCTTAAGGAGCTCAAAGGTTTATTGTACTAAACCTGCGCAGTTGAGTTAGCTCAAGTACAATAATAAGGTTGAGTGGTACTACTTAAGGAAATAAAGTTATTAATCGCTTTAAGCGATCGATTGCTATAAATGATTAATGGACGTTCGATATCTTAAATACGGGATTCGTAATGTCTAAGTGCAAGCCCGACTCAACTTCGTAATAAAGGGTAAGTCAACATTCTTTCTCTAGTGGCATGATCGAATGTTTATAAATTAATTTATGTTCAACAACATAAGATAATTAATTTATTTGAGGCCCATCTTTATTCCTTGCATTTGATCCCCAGGTCGGCCCATCCAGCCCATAGCCAAGGAAAATCGGCGCCTCATGCTCTCAATTGGCAAGATTTTATTCTCTTTATCCACAAGGATATAATTATATTTATGGTATATGCATAGATCCTTTCCATATAAGATTATGGAAATAATCCTAAGAGTATGGAAATAATCCTAAGAGTATGGAAATAATCCTAAGAGTATGGTAATATTCCATATAGGATTATGGTAATATTCCATATAGGATTATGGTAACATTCCATATAGGATTAAGGTAGTGCATTATAAATATAAGGTATGAGATAAAGTCTAGGTTAATGCTCACATATTGAAAGCAAGAATTTCGGCCATCTCATATTGTGAGAGAGAATTATCGAAAATTCTAGTGAGAGCAAAGGGTGATTTTCCGAAGCATTCTCCATAGATCGCCCTCACCGACGCTTGGAGATTGGGCAATCGGGATACAGTCCGGAAGGTCAAAGCACGAGTCCGATCCGCTCGATCCGCTCATCTCGCTCCGTCGACCTCTTGCATCCAAAGGTAAACACATGAAAACCCCAACGTGTTGCGATTTAATTATATAGACGCATGCTAGGTTTATAATCAATGTATGGTGAATTAAACACCCAAGATGGATCCTCGGGGCGAGGGTTAACATTCGTTTTCCCTACAATTGGTATCGAGCACGGATCGAAATCTTGGCTCTGCTGGATTAATTCACGCTTGATTATTACGCGCGTTTTATAATTGTGGATCCGCTCGCTCATCGTGGCTCGCTTTGTTGTTGTTGTTGGTTTTGTTTTACACCACGAAAAATCCGTGGTTAGATTAGATTTTATTATGTAAATCTTATCCGTAAAGAAGAACGAAGACGAACGAACGAAGAACGAAACGACGGAAAAACAGGTTCTCGGTACCGTGTTCGGGTGGTTTCGCGAGCGAGTCTCGCGATCGCTAGGGCGATCGCGAGGGCTGCGGGCGACGCGCGCTCGCGTGGGATCCTCGGCGCTTAGCGAGCGAACTCGCGGTCGCGAGGATTACCCGCGAGGCTCGCGCGTCGGCGAGCTAGCGGGCGACGGGCGCGCGTTCTGCCGCGAAACCCGGCGGCATGGCGGCTTCATGATCGCGGTATGGCGGCTGGGCGGCGATGTCTTTGAAAGACGTTCGGCGCTTGGGCGTGGCGCGCGCGCTGCTCGACGGTCGCGGTCGCGTTAGCGACCGCGAGGCAGCCCGCGAGGCCAGCGCGGCGGGCGGCGGGCGGTGGGCGCCAAGCGCTTTTGCCAGCCGCTGCCCAAGACTTTTGGGCCGACCACAGCCCGGACCCGTTTTTCCAAATTTCGGTCCGTGCCTGCACGCGAGGCCCATTTGTTGAATCCGTCCGTGCCCGCACGCGAGGCCCGTTTGAAGTTTAATTATGTACTTTGTAAATCTATGTAATAGATTAGATTTAAATGTCGAGTTTCACGATTGGGCGCGATGAACGTTTTATTTTATTTTTATTGTTCATATGCATGTCGTGAATGGTTAAATTATGCAGTAGCATGCTATGTATGTTTATATTACGCTGACAAACCTTTAAGTGTTTTACGAATTGGATGCGCATAGTAAGCATGCTAGTTTATCGCGTTTTATCAAGCATATTTTAGAATTACTGAGCATGTTTTACATGTCGAGTTCTATAGAAAAGCATGCTAGGATTACGTGATCTCGCATGGACAAACCTTTGAATAGAAAGACTAAGCAAGCAACCCGACAAATTAATTTTTCAAATTAAAATGTCAAGACCTCCACTTTTGATCTCTAAACAAAGTGAGACGACCGTGAGTAAACGCCCACACGCGTGGCTTGTTTGCACTGCTTATCATAAGTTTGTTAGATGAGATTTCTAAATAAAACATTTTAAATCTATTGAGAAGTGGGAGTTTCATGTAAACGTCCACACGCGTGGCTTGCATGTGCGATTTTCATAAGTTCTCTAGAGATAGATATAAAATGAGATAACAAAAGAATTTGAATTGGAAGCGGTATGGTCCGTGTGAGTATACCAATTCTAAGAATTCATTCTCTCGTTAAAATTGTGGTCAATGCTTAGACATCACCTCAAGTACAACTTCCATGAAGTCCCTTCTTGCGATAGTGATGTGGTCTAGTAAGGTCCAATCATTAATTTCATTTGTCATAAGGATAAGTTGACATGGATTGAAATTAAACGACTAAAAGGTATATTTTAGTCTGGTCGAGGGGTTCATGTGTAAACGTCCACACGCGTGGCTTGCATGTGGAATTCCTTGGGCGATTGGAGGTTTCATTAATATTGTTTTATCAAAGGTTACAATATTATTATTACGAATTATTTGCGATCGTATGCTTATGTGTTTACATTATCGTTTCGAGATATGTCTCTTACGCCGATTATCAATATGCTCGCACAAAATCCGTTATCCGGTCCAAATTTTATCGAGTGGAAGCGAAACATGGAATATGTTCTTATCGTCAAGAACACATGTTTGTTCTCACTACTCCTAAACCCGATGCCCTTCATCGACGATCGACTAATGAGCAGCGAGAGTCAGCGGACTTTGGAATAAGTCAAACAATACGGCTAAATGCTATATGATGACTACGATGTCCAAAGGCTTGCAGTACAAAGATCGATCGATGGCGACGCGACCGATATTTGGTCAAGTCTCGAGAGTAAGTTTGGGCGATCGGATCGGACGATCGCCCACACAATGAGAGAAATCTTGGCGTGTAAGATGGAAGAAGGAAGTTCGGTCCATGAACATGTCTCCCACATGACTCATCTCATGGATAGTCTTGATCGGTTGGGAGGAGGTATTGACGGCGGCCAAGGTCGATATCATCCTCAACACACCGCCCAAGTCTTTGAGAACTTTCGTGAATGCAATCATGAGCAAGACCGAGTTCACACTTAGTCGGTTGCTTAATGATCTCGTTCATGCGGAAGGGTTATGGGAAAAGGAGCACATGCTCTTTAGCACATCTAAGGGCCCAAAATTTTCATCGCAAAATGGAAATAGAAAAGGGTGCCAAAGGTGGTAAAGGCGAGGAAATAGTGGGAGCAATGGGAGCAAGAACATGGTTGCCACCGGAGGCTCAAGAAGCCAAGGAGAAGGCAAGTGCTTCAAGTCGGTAAGACCGGGCATCAGAAGGCAAGTGCCCTATGCTCAAGGCTCAAGGTACGCTGTTTCCTTTAGTAACGGAAACATGTTTAGCGACTTGTTCTACCCATTCTTGGGTAGTAGATACGGTAGAATCGATCATGTTTGTTACACCTGCGGGGGTTCCGCGACAAGGAGTGTTTGATGGCGAGATAACGATCTCCATGGGCAACGCGCGAAAGTCGAAGTCATTGCAGTTGGAGATATTCTTTATGTTTTGGGACAACAGTTTTAGTTTTGAAAGACGCTTTTATATGTGCCGGATTTTCATGAACCTTGTTTCGCTTTGAAATTATTTACTCATGGATATTCGTTATTTTTGATAGTGGTGTTTCTATCATAAGAAATGACGGTTATCTCGTGTTGGCACCTTATATAATTCGCTTTATACTATTTCGCAAAACATAATACCTATAACTATGTTGCATCTTCATCAAACCCTAAAAGAGAAAGTTTTCTTCGAAGATGACTCTACTTTTCTCTCGCATCTTAGATTAGGTCACATCAATCTAAATAGGATCCAAAGACCGCTAAGAATGGAGCGTTAGGTGATCTCTACTATTCGCTTCCGATCTGCGAATCTCAGATAGAAGGTAAGATGTCGACCCGGACCCTTCAAAGCGAAGGGTTATAGAGCCAAAGAAATGTTGGAGTTAGTCCATTCGACTGTGTGGACCGATGTCCACACAAGCTCGTGGAGGGTACAGTATTTTGTCACTTTCATCGACGACACTCAAGGTACGGATACATATACCGCTTCACCGCAAGTCACGAATGCTTTGAGAAATTCAAAGAATTTAAGGCGGAAGTGGAGACGAAGCTAGGTAAAGTATCAAGTCATCTGCGTTCGATCGCGGTGGCGAATACCTCAAGAACGAGTTTATGGACTATCTAGTGAAGTGTGGGATTACATCCCAACAAGATTTCACCGGCACACCACAAAAATGGTGTGTCGGAGCGAAGAAATAGGACTCTTTTGGAAATGGTTAGATCTATGATGAGTTATGCTACATCGCTTATTTCGCTCGGGATATGCCTTAGAGACGGCGGCATACTTGCTAAATCTAGTACCGCCCAAGTCACCGAAAAGACCCCTTCGAGTTGTGGTTTGGGCGCAAGCCCGGTTTAAGCCACATAAGGATATGGGGCGATCCGGACATGTGCCGAACAAGAAGGCGACAAATTGGAGGCTAGATCCGACGCAAGGTCGCTTATCGGCTATCCTAGAGGAACGAAGGTGGTTTATTCTATAGTCCTAAGGATCGAAGGTCATTATTAGCACTAATGCTCGATTCTTAGAAGAGGACTACATGAAAATCATAAGTCCAAAGTTGAAATCATTCTTCAAGAATTAGAAGATGATCGTATTCCACCACCGACAGGCGAAAGTGCGAGATGTCGAGTCTAGTGGGAGGATCGACACCGATACTTCAAGAAATTGAAGTGGGTCGAGTTCCACCGAGATACCGACCGCATGTGGGTACCTACGACAAGTTGTGCAAGTTAGAGAACCACAAGTAATCGCACCCACCGCCGCCATTGTGCTCAGTAACCTCGTCGTAGTGGGAGGTTGTTCGTCAACCCGAGCGATTTATGTTCATGGGTGAATCTTCGATTTGGTCCCGGAGATTTAACATGCAATAATCGACCCATGGACATACAAGGAGGCGATACAATATTGATGCAAGATCACGGCACACCGCTATGGACTTAGAAACGAGTCTATAACGGCTATGGATGGATATGAAAAGACACCTCTACCGGATGGCAAGGAAGCCATAGGTAGTAAGTGGATATACAAGAGGAAGAGAGATTCGATGGAGAGGTTTCGCTTTTAAAGCCGGGCTTGTGGCGAAAGGGTACACTCAGATTGAGGGCATCGATTTCGACGAGACCTTTTCACCAGTAGCAATGCTCAAGTCCATCGTAATTCTTCTAGCTGATAGCGCCCACATGAACCTAGAGGTTTGGCAATGGATGTTAAAACCGCTTTTCTAAACGTTACCTTGAGGAAGGTAGAGACATCTATATGCAACAACCTGAAGGTTATGTGGTAAAGGTGAAGAGCATCTAGTATGGAAGCTTAAGTCCATTTATGGACTTAAGCAGCCTCCCGATCATGGAACTTACGCTTTGACGAGGTGGTAAAGTCCTATGGATTTACCCAGTTGCCTAGCGAGAGTTGTGTGTATCGGTTAGATGTCAACGTGATGTGGTATTTCTTGACTTTATGTAGATGACATCCTTCTAGTCGGCAACAACGTGAAGTCGCTATCGACGTAAAGAGTTGGCTATCCGATCGCTTTCAAATGAAAGACTTAGGAGATGCGCAGCATTCTTCTGGGATCAAGGTTTACCGAGATCGCAAGAAGAAAATGTTGAGCTTATCTCGGCGCCTTACATCGATATCGTGATTACTCGTTTTAGTATGCAAACCGCCAAGAAAGGATTGCTACCTTTCGCATATGGCGCCCTTTATTCAAAACGCAATACCTATGACCGCAGGAGATAGAGAAATGAGACAAGTTCCTTACGCTCGCCGTAGGAAGTCTCATGTACGCAATGCTATGCACGAGGCTCGATATCTCGCGCGGTGAGCATAGTAGCTAGATATCGCCCAACCTCGGACAAGCTCATTGATCGCAAGAAGCATATACTCAAGCACCGAAAAGGACTCGAGATTATAAAGCTGGTTTACCATGCGATAGTCTAATGCCTTTGGGTTATACTGCACTGGATTTCAAGCCGACCGTGATGAGAAAAAGTCAACCTCGGCTATGTGTTTACCTTGGGAGGTGGAGCCGTATCTCAAGTGAGTGCAAAGCAGCGATGCATTGCGGACTCTACCATGGAAGCCGAATATGTAGCCGCCTGAGGCTTCTAAGAGGTCAGATGGTTCAAGAACTACCTCATGGATCTAGATATGGTACCGGTTTGCCCAAGAGTATCATAGTTTCATCGTGATAACTCGGTGCGGTGGCAAACTCGAAGGAACCACGGACCCATAAGGCGACTAAACACATAGAGAGAAAGTACCATGTCATACGAGAAATCGTTAGACGAGGTGACGTCGATTGAAAAGATTGATACGACGGAAAATCTAGCGGATCCATTCACGAAGAGCTCGCCGCAAAAGTCTACGATGGACACGTTAGAGGACTTGGATTGCGCTTGATGGCACCCACTTAGAAAGGAAACTTTTGTATAAGTGGGAGAAGCAAAGTGATGGTTGTTTGTAATAGCTAGTAGAAAGACACATTGTATACTAAAAGTTTGCTTTAGTATAAGTGGGAGATTGTTGGATTTGTATAATCGAAGCGCTTGGTTGAGCTTGTATACAATGTTTCGTTACCACTATTACAATCTCCTATCCGATTTGAATACTTGATTGCATATATCCGTGTCCCTTATCTCATATATAAGTTAGATCATACGGTGTGTAGAAGATCACGTAAGTCCGTATGATTGGTCAAGCTTAATGAGATATAAAAGTTTCACAAATGAGACAACTTAAGGACGAGTTGTCGGTTTAGCCGCAGATAGATAAGTGACTTGACTTAGTTGCTTGTCTGTGCTTGGCACGCCTCGACGTATTGAAGGATCACAAGAGATGTGTTCTTCTTTCCGACCGTCGTGAAGAACCAAGATCTCGGTGACTTACGATGATCTAAACCTCGATAAGGTATTAGGTGAGTATGAGTTCTTGACCATCACTTTGACTTGTTATGAGTGAGGTTATATGTTCTAACCCAAGATTCTCCGCATCTTGGGTGGTGGTCATGTGCTCAGATGTCACGCTAGTTATCTCAGACGAGTCACCGTATCCGCTAAGGATGATGACGCCCCTTAAGGAGCTCAAAAGGTTTATTGTACTAAACCCCGCAGTCGAGTTAGCTCAAGTACAATAATAAGGTTGAGTGGTACTACTTAAGAAATAAAGTTATTAATCGCTTTAAGCGATGATTGCTATAAATGATTAATGGACGCTCGATATCTTAAATACGGGATTCAGAATGTCTAAGTGCAAGCCCGACTCAACTTCGGTAATAAAGGGGTAAGTCAACATTCTTTCTCTAGTGGCATGATCGAATGTTTATAAATTAATTTATGTTCAATGAACATAAGATAATTAATTTATTTGAGGCCCATCTTTATTCCTTGATTTGATCCTGGGTCGCCCATCCAGTTCGTAGAGCCAGGAAAATCCACGCCTCATGCTCTCAATTGGCAAGATTTTATTCTCTTTATCCACAAGGATATAATTATATTTATGGTATATGCATAGATCCTTTCCATATAAGATTATGGAAATAATCCCAAGAGTATGGAAATAATCCTAAGAGTATGGAAATAATCCCAAGAGTATGGTAATATTCCATATAGATTATGGTAATATTCCATATAAGATTATGGTAACATTCCATATAGGATTAAGGTAGTGCATTATAAATATAAGGTATGAGATAAAGTCTAGTTAATGCTCACATATTGAAAGCAAGAATTTCGCCATCTCATATTGTGAGAGAGATTATCGAAAATTCTAGTGAGAGCAAAGGGTGATTTTCAAGCATTCTCCATAGATCGCCCTCACTCGACGCTGGAGATTGGGCAATCGGATACACCGTAAGGTCAAAGCACGAGTCCGATCCGCTCGATCCGCTCATCTCGCTCCGCCGACCTCTTCGCATCCAAAGGTAAACACATGAAAACCCCAACGTGTTGCGATTTAATTATATAGACGCATGCTAGGTTTATAATCAATGTATGGTGAATTAAACACCCAAGATGGATCCTCGGGCGAGGGTTAACATTCGCTTTCCCTACAAATGGAAGTACTTGAATACCTCCGACCTCGAGTTTATCCAGCACTCGAAAATGATGTCGACGGAGGTCTGGATGTCGACATAGACCCGTGGACGCTCTTGTTGCCCACCACGGCCAGTATGGTGATGGCGCCCGTGCGGCATGATCTTGGGTACCGGGTCCTCCTTGAGAATACTATGTTCTCGCCGTCCCGAGTCGCTTGTTCTTCGACCGCGGTGGCGGCCTCCGAACCGCTCTTCAACGACGCCTGTCGCCTGATTGCAGCCCGGCTATTACATAGACCGCTCCATGACATTGGGACCTTCGCCCGCCGCCGCCGGGTCGGGTCGTTGTTGAGGTCGGCCCGCAGCTTGTTTCCGCCCATTCCTTCGCTTTTATTCCCGCCCAGTCGGCCGAGGTACTTCTTCGCCCCTTCCTCGACGAGCTCGCCGATCCGCGAGCTCAGTTTCGCACTCCTCAAGATCGTGACCGCACTCTGTGGTAGTCGCAATACTTTCCGCTTGCTTTTTTGGACCCTCCCTTCACGGGAGGGTTTAGGAAGAGCTCGCGTGGAGCTCAAATATCTCCGCCTCGGCGAGCGGTGCGAGGTGCGTTGTTGCTGGGTTTGGCCGAGGTCCGAGCCCGGACTCCACCGCCCTTCGATTCTCTCGGCGCTCGGCGAGGAGCCGCTCGCCCTTGGCCGTCTGGTTTTTCCTTTCACCCCTCGCCGTCCCATACCTCCTCTTCTTCCGGCCCGATTCGCCTCGACGGTTGTCGACCGTGGTCCGTAGGCGGCCGGCCGCCTTAGCTTCTCCTCGGTGATTTCTTTGTTCGCCGCGGGTCGGATCCCGCTTCTTGAACGCGCTGATGATGTAGAGGTCGTTGTTCTCATCGATTTTCGGGACTCTTGACGAACCTCGAAACGGTTCGACATTGTTTCGCCCCGCCCTCGCGCATCGTGAGCGTGCCTGGACGCTGGTTGCCGGGCCGGCATCTTCCGGTAGAAGCGCTTATTTGAACCGATCCATGAGATCCTCGGAAGAAGGCACGTTGTTGACGGAGTGAGGTGAACCAACGCCGGGCGTTGGAGATTAGCACCTCGTGGAAGATCTTGCACATGTGGAAGTCCTCCATTCCCCGGTTCGCCATATTGGTGGTGTGGCGAAGAGGAAGTGGGAGGATCTCCAAGACCATCGTAGGGCGCGATGTTGGGAGCCCGTATCACGCTGCAGCGGTGTGTCCGCATTTCTCGGAGAAGGGAGATGATTCTCCGTGTCGGTCGAACCCCGGAGATCGCTACCATCTCTCCCGGGGTGTAGGGACCGTAACGACGCCTGCCGCCTCTTCGGCGGCGAGTTCGGCCGCGTCTCTCCTCGCCTTCCCGCCCCGCCACCTCGGGTGGTATTCCGAGGTGGCGAAGCGCGCGCCGGCGGTGCGGGGCGGGGGTTGCGACCACTTTGGCGGGATCGCTCGGCGGCTCGGCGACGACGCGTTCTCTACTGTCGTGCCGAAAGTAGCGCGCCGATCGATGGGGTGAATGACCCGGGCGCCGGTGTCTGCAGCTCGGGCACTCGAGAGTGCCCGCCCATTCGCCCTTTGGTGGAGGAAGCTCGAACCGCCGAGGTTTGCGCTGAGGAACTCGGACACAGCCGCCGAGGGCCTCACGAGACCGTGAACCGCTTGTTCACCGGTGTTGAGGTCGGCTCTTTCTTCCTCGTCTGGCGGCGATCCCGAAGGTGTATGGAGGTGTTTTCCATGTGACCCTCAAGCGTGTTGCCGCTGGTGGCGCCCTCCACCCTTACCGCGGTTGTTGCGGGTGTCCGCGCGTGTTCTTGCCATCGATTTGTAGGAAGATGAAGCTTTTGTTCGAGATGTTCCCACGACGGCGCCAATGATAAATCTAGCTACGTGAGTAAGAGATTTAATGAAAAGCAATAAAGAACACCGAGCTTTTACGTGGTTCGATCGTTAATGAGATCTACGCCCACGGAGGAGTGATTCCTCAATATTCACTATGAATTCAAGACAGAGCGTGGTTACAAGCTTTTTTAGCATTCAAGAAATCACAACCCTTCTATTGTCAACTTTCCTTCTATTTATACAACCTCGAGCCCGCAATCGGCGTGCTCAACCTCCATTGGTCGTGACTCTTCCTCCGGCGTGCCTCCATTGGTCGGAGCAGGACGCCGCTTACGTGACGCCACGTGGAGGTGGCGCTAACTTTGGTTCCTGCGTGTCCTCCATCGGGCGGTGGCGCCGGCTTTGATTGTCCTCCATTGGCCTTGGGGCTGACAGGGTTTGAAGGTTGGGCGGGGCTTAACCGCACGGGCCACCATTAATGCCGTGCCCAACTCGTTTGGCCACAAGATTCGAAATGGCCGCCATATCCCATCACATACATTTTAAAAACTATATATCCATACAAGGATTTAATGAAGTTTTTGGAGACTGCATAATCCTCATAAACAATAACTTAATATATTTTTGAAGAATAAATATAACAATATCAATATGCACAAAATTGGGATGGACAGTATATGTTCAGATAACTTCAATTAAAATGAAAATATTTTTAAATAAAGTAACAATGAGAGGCTACTTGGAAATTGGAATAGACATTAGAGTATACTTACACTTCCATACATTACAAATAAATAAAATCCAATTTAGATAGAAAATAACTTGTAGTTTTAAAGTCAGTCAATCTGGACACCTAAAATCTGCAGTTTTTAATTAAATTTATTGTATAGTTGTCAGTCATCCACCGAAATTTCACGATCGCTGATCTTAATCAATAAATTGACGCAATTGTCGTCTTTAAAAGTTGACTTGGAAAATTGAAAACATATTACTCGAGCCACAAAATTGAAAGTTGGCCAACATATTAATTATAACAATAAAGGTTGAAAATTATTATAACTTCTAATAAACAAATAATCAAGTCTAATAAAAAACATTTACTAAAACACTTTAATACGAATGAATTATAAGTTCTAATAATACACTGATAAATTAATAAGTAGCTAAAAACTTAAGGTAAATGAAAATTTAAAATTAAAGATGATATAATACACGAGGGTAAAAACAATTTTTCTTTCTTATACTAGGGTAAAACAATTTTGATAGAACACGAAATGAAAATTAAAGAAACAATAAATGCCAATCGAGCATAAAAGTAAGTATTAATGCATAAAATAATTCAATCCATAACTTGTATACTAAAATTTATCCCAAATTTTAAATTTGCTATCAAAATTAACCAATTGACTAAAAAACTCTTATATGCATCGTGGAGAGTTGATTGATCAATGGCTCCAGGGTTCAGGGGATTGGCCATTGATTTTGGAGGTGGGGTTGGCCTCTGAGTTGGGATGGGGAAGGAGGTTGACCGTTGGGTTTTAAAGAGGGAGGAGAGGTTGGCCGCTAGGTTGGGTGTGGAGGAGGGAGGTTTGCCGTTAGGTTGGGAGTGGGGGAAGGGTTGGCCATTGGATTTTGGGAGGTTGGCCGTTGGGAGAGGGTGGGGGGTTAGCCGCTGACCGCTAGGTTAGGTTTATGGTGGCCGCTGGGTTGGGGTGACTGGTGAGGGGTTGGCTGCTGTATTTTAGGTATGGGGTTGGATTTTGGAGGGAAACACATATTTTTCTGTCATTTCATTTAATTTTAAATAATTTTGATAGTAAATTATAAATTAAGAATATTTTTATTATATATATATATATATATATATATATGAGAATAGAAAATATTTTCTCCTTGAAAATAATGGCTCCACATGGTACGTGTAATTTTTTCCTTCCATCTTTGACAAACTAGCAATTTTGTATTGTCACAGGTTCATAAATGCGAGTGAAGATTTTTGTCCTTTTTCTGTTATTTTCTTTTTGTTTATTTTTCTCTCTCTTTAGTTTGATATATTTGGGGTGATCAATTATAGGGGTGTGTAGTGTAAACGAATTGAGCCAAGCTGAGTTGAGCTGAACTTAATTTATTGTGCTAAATCTTAGTTCATTTATTATCGAACTAAACCTTGAACTGTATTTACTCACGGATTTAATCGAGCTAAAACGAGTTTTCTAAATATAGATTTACAGTATATTTAAAATATTAATTATCATTTTTAAAATAAATTAATTTATTCACAATAACATAATATATTTACTATTTCATAAAACAAATAAAATTAAGTAAAGATTCGATACAATCATTACTAGCTATAATATAGAAATATAAGTTGTCTCTAGTTAATAACCTTATAAGTTATAAGGTAAATAACTAAACAAACTTGCTCACGAGCTAACGATGAGAACACTATCAAATTCAAAAAGCTTCATTACAGTCCTAATTAAGTACATTAGAACCTCCTTAAATTAATAATCTCTCTAAGATAATCATTAATTTTCTATGGACCCGATTTGGACTCATTGTATAAATTAATAATTTTGATAAATCAATAAGATAATAGCTTTTCAGAAGACCTTATATAAATCTATGATCCTATAACCATAATAACTAATAATCTTCTAAGATTACAAAGTATTTAGGATAACTTAGTAAAATTTGAATTTATTGTTGTTTGCCTTCTTTTGAAATTTAAATAAAAATGAATTTCATCTCTAACTTTTCTCACGACACTTAAAAGCTCTGGTGTGGTGTCCTCAAACTGCAAAAAAAAAAGTAAAAAAAATTGACGGAATTTCGACGCTACTAATGTTACGTTTCGCGTAACTTGATCTAATAGTACTGTATCATCGTGAGCTTCACCCTTGACTAGATTTTCAATTATGATATCAACGACTTCTTATACAGCTTTAGATCTGATGCATTTTTGTACGTAATTAATTCTAGTTCATTTCTATATTGTTACATTTTAGTTTTTTGAATTCCTATGTAATTAAACTTAATTTTCGCCAAATATAAAACTCTTCTTTTAATTAATAAATTACTCCTTCATCACACCGAGTTTGGCATGTATTCCTTTTGGGTTGTCCCATCGAACTTGTCTCCTTTCATTTTTAAGAAATAATTATCTCTACAAAAGGTATAAGCTCTACTTATTTTTTATTACTTTAACCTCTTATACCTTTCTCTTACCTATTTTTATCCATTCAACTATTTTATACCATTCTCCTAAATAATCGTGTAAAAAATAAACGAGCCATGTTCGACGGATAGATGGAGTATTAATTTATCGATCAATTAATACACTCCAAAATAATAAAATATTAAGATTACAACAGTATTAATTTAAAATTCTACTGTATTAACAAGTTTTCGGATTCTTCTAAAGTCAAGTTATTTTATTCATTTTTCACAATGATATCATATATTTATTGATGTGTCAAAATATGAAAAATCAACCTCTTTCAGAATTTATAGTCCACATTAAGTTAATGTGAGAAAAGTATGTTTCCTGGAATATTCATTCTCCACGTAATTAAAATAATTACATTTCATTTATCCGAATCAGTCAAAGAAAAAAATAAAACATATTGTGCCATTCCATTTTAGCCTTTTAGGTGATTTAAGTCTACGAACGACAAATAAATGATGGCCAGAGATTGGTCCATCTTCACAAATTTTTCCACACGTCAAAAGTGAAACTTCATATAAAGTCAACATAAGCATGCCAGCCAATCACTAAAACCAGCCCACCATTTCAAACTACCAACCACCGTCGCCTCCACTACCTCCTCCTCCCACGGCTGGCCGCGGCTGCCTCCGCCTTATGGCACTACCTCTCAATGAATCCTCCCTCTTTCTCCTCTGTTTATTCACATTGACTATCATTGCTCAATCGAAACTCAGTCTTCTCCCCTCTGACCATGAGGCTCTCTTGCAAATACACCACGACTTAGGCATCAAGCCTACTCCGGCCGCCGATCTCTGCGACTCCGCCGGAGTTCACTGTGAACAACGAATTGTCAATGATTCGTACGTTCTCAGAGTTGTTGGGATTGTCATCGAATCCCAACATCTCAATGGAAAAATATCTCCAGCCATTGGCCAGCTCTCTGAGCTGAAAGAACTTTCATTACGAAACAATCAGATTTCTGACCAAATCCCACCTCAAATCATCAACTGCCAGAAACTCGAGGTGCTGAACCTCGGAAACAATATGTTCTCCGGCGAATTCCCGGCCGGATTTTTTTCATTGATTCACCTCCGGATCCTTGATTTGTCCTCAAACAAGTTTACAGGGAACATGAAATTCTTGGAGCACTTTCCCAACCTGGAAAAGCTCAATCTTGAGAATAACATGTTTGCAGGGAAAGTGCCGGTTTCATTGGGAGCTTTTCGGAATCTCAAATTCATCAATATCTCCGGCAACAGTTTGCTCGAGGACCCGGTTCCGTCGATGAATGACCAGCTTGATCAGTATTTGTCTTACGATTTGGCTGAGGAGGAGAGCATCCCGAAACGGTATGTGTTTGCGGAGAGCTCGGAGAGAAATCAACCCAATCCGGCCTTGGCGCCTTCTTCTTCTTCGAGCATAGCTAATGCTCAAGCCCCATCACCATTGGCCACAACTGCAAATAACAAGCGCACGAACAAGAAGAAGAAGAAGAAGAAGAAGAAGAAGAAAGTGATGGAGTGGGTTCTTGGATTCATGGCTGGGATCCTAGCAGGCTGTGTGTCTGGATTGATAGTCTCCATGGTTTTCAAGCTGCTGATGCGCTTACTCCGTTCGTACAGAAAAGACACGAGCTTGAAGATTTTCAGCGCGATGATCAAGAAGCCCGAGGACTTGGCGTTTCTGGAGAAAGAAGATGGATTACAATCACTTGAAGTTATAGGCAGGGGTGGCTGTGGTGAAGTTTACAGAGTTGCTTTACCAGGAAGTGACGGGAAAGAAATCGCGATCAAGAAGATAATTCAGCTGCCTACAGATGCAGAGGGAGGGGTGAATGAAGAAGACAGCAAGCTATTAAACAAGAAAATGAGACAGATTAGGTCTGAGATTCAAACCATGGGCCAAATCCGGCACCGGAATTTGCTCTCCCTGCTAGCTCATCTGCCACGGCCCAACTGTCATTACCTGGTGTATGAGTACATGAAGAACGGCAGCCTGGAAGATTATATGAAATTAGTATCAGAAGGAAAACGAGAATTAGATTGGGCGGCGAGATATAAGATTGCAGTAGGGGTGGCAGCAGGGCTGGAGTACCTCCATATGCATCAAAATCCTCGCATAATCCACAGGGACTTGAAACCTGCAAACGTGCTGCTGGATGACGAGATGGAAGCCCGAATCGCAGATTTCGGGCTTGCAAAAGCTGTCCCCGAAGCCCACACTCATGTCACGACCTCGAATGTAGCAGGAACAGTAGGGTACATCGCTCCTGAATATTACCAGACTTTCAAGTTCACGGAGAAGTGTGACATTTACAGCTTTGGCGTGCTGCTAGGCGGGCTGGTCATTGGAAAGATGCCATCCGATGAGTTCTTCCAGCACACGGACGAGATGGGTTTGGTAAAATGGTTGAGGAATGTGATGACTTCGGAAGACCCTAAAAGGGCGATTGATCCGAACCTGCTGGGAAGCGGCTTTGAGGAGCAGATGCTATTAGTTCTCAAGGTTGCCTGCTTCTGCACTCTGGATAATCCTAAGGAGAGGCCGAACAGTAAGGATGCTCGATGCATGTTGTCACAGATAAAGAATGAGTGATGTGATAGAAACTGAATAATCTGTCAGTCAATAGAGATGCATATTAAGAAGATTCAATTCTGACCAGTGATTAGTGTAAAATGTGTGAAATTCTTTTTCTAGGTTCTGCTTAATGTTTATCAGTATTGTTTGACATGTTGATGACCTATAATGGTCAAGTCCCTTAACTAAACAATTTATTGGTAACATGTTGCAAACCGGATATATTGTCGCCAAAGCAAATTCTGTTACATTATCTCCAGCTAAACTGCTTTCCCCTCATTTCTTTATGGTAAAATCATCAAAAAAGAAAACGTCAGCATGTTTTTCAAGGCCAAATGTGTGTTTTCTATAGACCAGCTTCCGTAACAGGTTGTTTTCAAACCTCAGAGGAAGGAAAACAAGCTCCAAAGGCATCACCGCACTGCATATATTTATCAGGAAAATTTTACATAATTTATTAGACAGACCATTTGATTTGAAAGTTATATAGCAAAATCATAATCAGAATACACAGCTGAGTGATGCATACAATGATACGATCAGTACAATCAAATAAGAGATCACAGTCCGCTTACAGAAGATGCATTTGTGACATACTAATGCTACCTCTTATCCTAAAGCATTAAGCTCTTTCACTAAGAGTTCAAGAGCTCTAACCCGAAGACTAAACTTTATCCAACATTATCATGCCACAGAAGAAAAGTTGTCACATGAGTTAGGGACTCAAAAGTTCAAATGCTATACTTTTCCTTGCTAATCTTTTCCTTCTAGATTCTTCTGTCTGGACGGTAAACTCCAGTAAAGAAATAGACAATCCAGAATAATAGCATATCACCTCCTCATCAGTTTACAAGGTTTCAGTTAGTCTGGGAAAAGAAACACAACCGTGAATTAGACGCTAACTAACTTTTGACCTAATCCACTCCATCTTGATATGAACAGAAGATAAATATCTAATCTACATCGTCTTTTAATAAGAAACCAGAGGAGACTTTTTACAAATAGCAAAGGAATCATGACATAATCCTATAGATCAAGAAGAAGTTACAGTGGTAAAAAGAGTGCAAGATATTTTGAAGGAGAGGAATATGATTCAATCAATTTGAAGCAAAATATGACTTTTAGGAGCACTTCTTAAGTTTAATAGACTTAAAGCAACCCCACTGAAAATCAAAGCTCAAAGGTACCTCAAAAGTCCAAAAGTAATTGAGGAAGTATCCTCTCTAGATGAGTTGCTTATATTTTCAACGAGCCCTCTGCTTCAGCAATGGCAACAGCACGCTGGATAGCCTCTAAAACATCATACATAGATGCGAAAAAGCACAATGTCATTTAACAATGAAAAATATAGCAGAAGGTAGCAAGTAAAAATGTACATAAAGAGGGCAGCTTTTTCTTCAATAATTGAAAACCAGAACTGCATGGGTTTCTAATCCTAACCTGACAATAAAACTTGGAGGAGTTCATAGCTCAGCTTCAATGCATTTGCATTGGCTGTATTTCACAATGAACTAACACATTAGCCATATTCACAGGTAACTCAAGTTCATTCATATAATGAAAGATTGGTTCTTGAACATTAAAACCAGCTAACTGAGCTATGGGTGTTGGCGGGTAAGTTTGGCACTTGAATCATTAAGGAAATGGTACTTACTCTACATAATTCTTAAACAAGAATCCACAAAAAATGTCAAGATTCAAAACCTAAACGAGCACCAAGCATGTTTGATAAAGGAAAATGTGCCGCATTTGGTTGAAAACTTCCTCCAAGACACAGATGATTTCAACTAGGGGGGCAAAACATGCATGATGCAAATGAAAAGTAATTAATCAAGAAATACAAGGTCAAATTCATTTCATCACAAGAGGTTCACTAGAAATCATAAAAGACATAAACTTCTGAAAAATAATCAACCTTTTTAACAAATTACAAGAGAACACTTCGTACACTGCTTGCTGATATTTCAACAAATTCTCTATTTTAAGTTGAGAAGAATGCTAATAAATCTACGCACAATGTGGCCTATACCATTACCATCCACCATTCCATTCAACCATTCTACTTTCTCAATTCGATTACTTCACTGCAAAAATATCAAATAGCTACTTCTAAAGTAATTCGCAGTTAGCAAAATCAAACAACAGAATTCTCACCAGTAGTTAGCCTGCTTCTCTTCGTTGCACTTGGTCCAGCCTACAGATGATCAAATTTACATAAAGGAAAATGCATCAAAGAAGCTTACATAGTTATGCATTCAACTTAGGCATTTCATACAAGTTAAAATTTTCTTCAGTAGCTCATCACCAAAAAAAAAAGAGAGGAAGAGTCAAAATCATAATAAACGATGAAATACGGAAATTTCTGCACAGAAATGCAACTGAAATTGAACATCTGCTTCATTTTCTGAGAGTTGATTATTCTCCCGCTCTGTACGCACACATACATGTGCTGAATATTAATCTGAATTTTGAAAAATTAATCATATATAAGAGGGAAACATTGACTTAAATGGCGTACCTGTACCTCGTTTTTCCCAAACGAGTCTGAATATCGCGCGAATTAAATCCTGTTTCATGAACACCGGCGAAAGTTAATTGAAACTCGCACAGAAATTCGACAAAAGACATGATGTGATGGAAAAACAAAGGAAAAGGTCTAATTTTTTGTTAATTTTACAGGATTGAAAGTATTATCCTCCATTGATGGATGAAGATTAAGGACAAGTGAGCACCAGAGGTAATTAACAGTCCTTCATATATAAACACACACATATGTTTGTATTCACCAAAATGCTATTTAGGTATTCTAATTCGAGTTCATCAAACATAATTTGTGTGGCATAATTTATAGTTTTTATTTGAATTGATTTATGTCACGACACATTAACCAAATGTGTTTAGGTTACGACCACATATAGCTATTGTGAATTTCCTTTTTTTTTTTACATAAAAAGGGTGAATGAAGGGGAAAAACATCAAATGATATAATTTGACTTGCTTGATAAAACCTTGGATGTTTCAGGAACAATTTTGGACATTATAGAATTCTTCAGAACTCGTCACGTAACTATCAAAAGTTTCAAACTTATAAATTAATATAATTAGCAAAAAGCTTGTGTAATTGAAGTGAAAAGAGTATGTGGAAAGGATTTATTCTCAGCTTTCAACATATTTCTCTGTTTTCACAGACATGTCATAATGATAAAGTATGTAATAAACAACTTACAAAATTGAAATTCAAATGAATTCTTACAGAGTTTTAAGATAAAAGATGATATACGTATAAATAGTGAAAATTACCAAATAATACACGGCAGATATTAATAACTTGTATTCTTAAAAAATTGATTCCAACTTTATCGTCTCTAAATACAATTTACAAATGCTTACAAACTATTTTTATTTATTTATTTTATAGAAAATGGAGGAAATAAATTGGAAAATGAGTGCAACCCATTGGAGCCGACAAGCCCAGGTTGTAAGCCTGCAGTGGGAGAAAGGTTAAGCCTGCTGGGGCAAAAACACACGTGAACCATAAAAAGATAAAGCAAATTAGGCCCAGAATTTGACATGCCTTTGCAAATAAGTATTGTTTCTTTCATTAAAAAGAATTATTCTTTGATAAAAAATTAAAAATAAATAAAATGAAGTGGACATGGACGTGGACGTGGTCCAAGAATCAAGAGCAAGTTCTTGGAGCACCGATCCCTATAAAATCATATGCCGATCTGTTTCTGTAATTTATGCCTCAACTTGGGCCCGTAGAATCGAAAACCGTTGAAGTGTTACCATCAAGATTTATATTTTTTCGTTTTTAATAAGATACGGATACAACAATATGCAGGAGCACGATGTAAATATAATGAAATGGTGTCCAGTTTTATTGTGTTTATTCATGTTCGATACGATTGAACACTATTATTTCTTGTTGGATCATGTTGTGTTAGTATAATACTGTAGTTTTTATATAAATTTGTTATTAGTTTTGTTATTATTGTTTATATTGTTATTAAAAATCATTTTTCTAATTGTGGGATGAATTTATCGTGTTGCGTCGTTATTGTACTACGCAATACCAATTAAATTAGTTATGTTATCTTTGTATTCATGTCGAAAGTTTCCTATGTCGACACGATGGTGATCCGACAAACACGAATTATCAATCCTAGCACGAATATTTTATCGGGTCAATTAATCTGAAATTTTAAAGGCCGCATCACGGTGGACTCGAACCCGAGACCTTTGGCCTAAGATTAACCACTCTACCACTAGCCAACACACACACACCCTAGCACGATTTTTTATTTTTTAAATACATCTTTTTTTAATACGTAAAATTTTAAAGGTCACACACACGTGACTCAACCCGAGACCTTTAAGATCAAGCATTAACCACTCTATCACTAAGTCAACACACATACACTCTAGCACGAATATTGTTGTATCATACTGTTACCATGTTGATACGATATGAAGTATGTATTTTATATTTTTTGAATACTTTTATAATTTTCTTTATCATGTTTTATAGTGTAATGTCGTAAAATTTTATATTTTCTAAATATAATTTATTAATACAATATTGTAGAACTTTATCTGGGACAAGCCAGCAAAAAATAGTTCAAATCCATTATAAACTCAAGTCATGATATTATGTAGATACTTAAAGGGAAAATACATAATTTTAGTCTAATAGATTGTCTTTGTGATAATTTTAACTTAATAAATCAATAATATCTCAATCAAGCCTAATGAATTGATTTTTTGACAATTTTAGCCTATAAGTGATTTTTGACACCAAAAGGCACAATCGATACTGAGAAATGATATATAGAAAGCGCAAATCAAAAAACTTTGTTGGAAAGGATTTACGTAATGCATATTATTTCCAGTATCAATTATACTTTTCGACGTTGAAAAATCACTCACGAGTTAAAATTACCATAAAATGAATTCATTAGACTTGTTTAAGGTATTATTGATTACTAGGATAAAATTATCATAAAATCAATTTATTAAACTAAAATTATACATTTTACCATCCTTTAAAAGGTTATTGTTACAACTTCTATTTTTCTTAGTTACTTACGATCATTGATTGATGATTCGACCTTGGATTTTCATTTTTAAAATAACCTTTATTTAAAAGGTTATTGTTAAAACGTAACTTGAATTACTACATTATCTTTTACAATACAAGCTAAATAGTTACTCATTCAGTCTTCAAATGAGTGTTATATTCAAAATAAAATCTGTTCCCTAATAAGTGGCATAGAAAAAAAATGAAAAGTGATGTCAAAACTTACTCTTGACTTCAATGCAGATTATATAATAGTACGATTCTCCATGTAATTATTAAGGATTCAAAAAATTACCCACTTTTTTTATATACAATTTTGACGATAAAATGCATTTATTCAATGACCGACATAGTAAATGTAACTACAAAATGACACCCCATCCAAAGTGAATATTATAGCAAACTTTGGGATTAAGCATTTTGGACAACGAAAACAGCTCATTCTTCTTAGAGTTTCCAACTCAAACCATATAAAATCGGCAAGGTACGAAGTTTCCAATTCTCCTATAATTCCCATCTTAAAACAAATCAACAATTAAAATTCTTTTACTTGTATTAAAATAAAGAGGAAATCCAGCAGGAGACATGTGGGCTATTTTTCTTCATCTGAGAGAAGTGTCTTCAATTTGAGCAGCACATTCTCCCACTTTTTCATACTCTTAAATTAAAAAAGTTGATTCATGGAAACAAATATATATACACATGTGAAGTTGGCATCCCCAAAAAACGGGTAATGGTCCAACTTTTTTTAATTCTGAAATACTATATATCAGTTATCACCTTGGATTTTCATTTTTTTTGTATTTTTTGTATATTTTATTACTTGGTGTATATTTTGTGGGGTTTGCCTTTTCGAAATATGTTAGTGGTTGAACCAAATGGAATAAATATATTCATCTTTCGGCATCGACATTGTTTAGTTTGAAGGGATGGTCTCCTGTGCGCGCTGCGCGCACAGTGAGACCATCCTTAATTAATTAACTTTAATTGATTAGTTAATTTTTAATCCTAATTAATTAATTCTAATTAATTCTAATTAATTAATTTTAATTTAACTAGTTTAATAAAATTTAATTGTAAATTAATAAATAATAATTTTGAATTAATATATCTTAATTTTGAATTAGTAAACTTTAATTGTGAAATAATAAACCCTAATTGTGAATTAATAAATCCTAATTTTGAATTAATAACCCCTATTTGGAATTAATAAACCCTAACTTTGAATTAATAAACCCTAATTGGAAATAATAAACCCTAATTTTGAATAATAAACCCTAACTTTGAATTAATAAACCCTAATTGAAAATAATAAACCATAATTTTGAATAATAAACCCTAATTATGAATTAATAAACCCTAACTTTGAATTAATAAACCTTACTTGTGAATTAAAAAACATTAATTATGAATTAATAAACCTCAATTATGAATTAATAAACCATGATTATGAATTAATAAAATCTAATTTTGAATTAAAATTATAATTAAAAATTAATAAATTTAATTATACATTAACAAAATCTAATTATCCTTACTCACCATAATTAATATATAATTATTTTAACAATAAACAAGGGTGAGCTCACGGTGAGGTGGAGCTCACCCAAGTTTTTGTCTAGTTTGAATGACTTAATATGGTTTACTTTAAACACATTCCTTGATTAAATATTTTTACTAAACATTGAAATCTTTGCATTCGTTGTAATCTCTGATTCTACAATATGTAAAACTTAAAGTAGGTGAAGCACTAGAATGAAATCATTCACAAAAGTGCAACAAGTAAAGAATGACTTAGAGGGTGTTTGGCCGAGCTTATAAATTCTTTAAAACAACTTATAAGCTGTTTAGAAGCTTATAAGTTGTTGGACAAAATAAACTCCTAAACAGCTTATAAGCTGTGAAAATAAGCTCCAATAACTTATAAGCTCCCCTAAAAATAAGTTGGTCAACTCTAACTTATTTTTTCATAAACTTATAAACAACCATTAATTTACCAAAATAACATTATTATAGTTTATTATTTCCTATACATACACTATCAACTTCATATCTCGTCAATTTTATCTCTCTAACTATGATTTTCTCTCTCTAACTCACTATTCTTTCTCTAGCTTATAAGATCAATTATCAAAACACTTTAACAACTTATAAGCACTTGAGACATTACCTCTTATAAGCTCTTGGAGCTTATAAGCTCTCTAAAATAAGCTTAGCCAAACACCCCCAAAAATAATTGTAATTTTCACATTTAGTGTCGGATAGACATTGTTATCTAAGCTTCATATCAACAAGTAATAACACATATTGAACCAAATTAAATCAATACACAAATTGCGTTTTATCAATTAAAATTAAAGCTACTTTTATAATTCATCCAATATATCTCCGTTGTATCCTATCAAATTATTTTTAGTTTCACAAGCAAACCATAGAGCTTTATAAATGTTCGAACAAATATGAACACAATGAGTAGTCTCATTTATAATTTTTATACTAACATTCCAAGTCAAAACTAGACAATTATCTAAGAATATTAAAGGATAATGCTACACTTTAAATTCCTAGTAAAAACGTATATGATATATATTCAAATTAGATCTAATTTGGACCTTTATCCAATATTTTGCACCATTATGAGACCTAATTCAAAGGTGAGAGAAAACATGAGTAGGTCAGAAATGAGCCAAGTTTATTCAAGTAATTATTCTTGAAATCGACTCGATAAAAGTTCGTTCGAGTTTGTTTAGTGAAGCTCGTTAGCTAAACAAATCAAGTTTGAGCATGGTAGTATTCGGCTCGTTAGCTCGTGAACAAGTTCGTTAATTGATTTAGCTTAAAAATATATAATTATTAATTAGATACAATTATTTTCTTTCTAAATTTAGCAATTATTGTGTTAAATCTTTTAACTACTTTTATTTGTTATAAAAAATCAATAAATATATTATGTTATTGTGGATAAAATAAATTATTTTTAATATAAAATAATTAATATTCTATATATATATCTAAATTTGGAAAGTTTATTGGGTTCGATTAAAGCTCGAATAAGCTCGTGAGCTCGAAATATTCGATAAATAAAATTCGAGACTTACTGTTACTAAACAAACCAAACTTCAACACGATGGTGTTGCCTTACCGATTCGATTACACCCCTAAACATGAGTGCTACCAAAAGAATAGTTATAATAATAAATATGAGGGTGGGGTGGCCATGTAAAATCATTAGGGTCACTATATGGGACCCAAATGTTATGTGCATGGTTTTAATAATGTTGAATACAAATTCATTAAGAGTAGAGCTTATATTAGATATATGTATACTCATCATATTTTGATAGAAACAAGAACAAATATTCTAAGATAGACAAACATGTGATGCCACATTCATTTTTTTGCAAATCCCCACAATTGAGATTGGGAACCAGCTCATTAATCTTGAAATCTATAGTAATTTTGACCATTTAAGGAGTTAAAATTTAATAATGAAGCCATCTTTCTGGTGTAAAAGTGTCATAACTAAATCATTCTTTTGGGAGATGATTATGGATCAGTAAATCTCTACTCAAGCACACCAAGGCATGTAAAAAGGTTATGGCTGAAATCAAATAAAGATGAATAATAGTTTTATTTGAAATATCAAATATGTAAGCAATATTCTATTGTTGTCTTGATTAAATTCTGTATTTCTAATATTATATCAGTTAAGTTCATCGCCATACAGAGAAATATATTAACAGACAAAGAAACAAGGTTCTGAAGCTGGACATGAGAAAATGAAAAACCAAAATATATTTTAAGAAAACTTAGTTCGAGCTTGACTAGTGTTAATTTATCAACAATTAGACAAGTTTAGTACTCCATTCGTCCACCAAATACGTTAATTTAATTCTATTTTAATTCGTCCACAAAAAATGTTTACTTTTCTTTTTTTGAAAACATCGACTTCATATTTTTACCTTAAACATATCAACTTATTTATAAAAAAAATCACTCATGGCCCATTTTTTTACATCTATTATCCATTAATATATTCATTTATTATCCCATGACCCACATTTTTATACCTACTTATTTTATAATTTATTAAAACTCGTGTCATCAAAATCAAGAAACGAATTTGATGGACTGAGGGAGAGAGTACTATTTTTTAGAAGCTAGAGGAAACCCGAATGTGAGCGTGATCGCTTGAAATATACTCATCCCACTTCTATATTGATTAAAATTTCACTTTATACTTTCCCTTTTGTACATTCATGCTTCTATCTGGACATTTGTTAATTTTTAGAAATGATCTTATAATTTTATTTGATTGTTAAAAGGAATTAAATGTTACAGAATTTAAAATAGCACAAGAAGTCTTAAAGGGAATGAAGAATGAAGAAAAGGGATTGGCAAATATAGTACAATTGATTCATTCATTCTGTGCGATACAAAATATTATAGTATACAAGATAGGTCAATCCATACAGTATTAAAAAGATGAAATGCAAATATGCACTATGTTACGTTAGGAATAAACTTCATGTTCATCATCAAATTAATATTCATTATTTTTATTGTAACATATATCACTAATGAAATTGGATTATATGTATAGGCTATAATCTCAATGTTAATTCTGTATGTAGCCAACTAAATTTATTCTTGAATCGTGATTCCCCTTTTAAAAAAGAAATAAAACAAGAAAAGGCCAAAAATAGCTCATAGGAATTTCAAAATATATTAAAATATTAGAAAACTCCCTCCAAAAAATAGAAAAGAAAAAAAAAAAGGTATATGTGGCCATGCTTTGATGAATAGTAACATCATAGCTGCTCACAGTATCATATTTTCCATTCGACTGTCTCCACGCCGAATACCTTTACCTTTCCCTTTCTCTCTTCTCTGCCTCTCTCTCTCTCTCTCCCCGCTATTCTCTTCTCTTTCCACTGTTCCGTTCAGTTTCTATATATTCCATTCGACTCTCTCTCTCCTCTCGCACGCTGCCACAAATTTATATTCCCAGCAAATAGATACAGACTTACAGTGTTAGTGCTCTGACAACAAGGAATAGATTTTAGAGAGAGAAAGCAGGAAGAGAGAGAGAGAGATGGGAGGGGTGACGTCTTCAATGGCAGCAAAGCTGGCGTTTTTCCCACCGACACCTCCTAGTTACAAGCTGGTGACCGACGAGGCGACGGGGCTGCAGCTGCTGCACCCATTTCCGCACCGAGAAAACGTCGACGTATTGAGGCTCCCGACGCGGCGGGGCACGGATATCGTGGCGGTGTACGTGCGGTACCCCATGGCTAGCTCCACGCTGCTCTACTCGCACGGAAACGCTGCGGATATCGGCCAGATGTACGAGCTCTTCATCGAGCTCAGCATTCATCTCAGAGTAAATCTTTTGGGGTAATTTTTGGAACTCAATTACTATTTTGATGTTTGAAAATTCCTGTTTCTCGTGGTGAATTGCTAGGGCTTTCACAGAGGAATTTTGTTTGATTGTTCATCTAGCTGTTGATTTTGGTTGATTTGATATTTTTGAGGTTATTGGTGTGAAAATGTTGCTATTTGGGTTTCAATAGTCGTATGAATTATTTAATTTTTGTGCTCTTTTTTCTTTTATATTAATATGTAAATAAAGTTTGTTATTTTATGGATGATTAATTGATTGTAGGTGCTTCTGACTGGGTGAGTTGTTAGCTTCGTTGGATCAGATGTGTTAATTATTTTTTTTGTTCTTTATTTTCTTTGTGATTTTTGCAATATTTTTCTTTGAAGTTTTATTTGTAATCCGTAGTGACAATCTGGAAAATTGGGTCATTTTGGGAAACCAGATTGAAATTTTTGATGATTTAATTAATTAATCAATTTAGCTATCGAGGTGAGCTTGTGAGGGTGCTCAATATTGACTCTTGAAAAGTCGTTGGAGATTTCGTCCTATATCGGAGATTTGGGAAGTGATTCATAACTTATTGTGCAGTTGGTATCGTTGACTTTTTTAGGTGTTTGCACATAGCTGCTATAGGCCATTTAGAGAGAGGGAGAGAGATTGACAATGGTGGTGGTTGGCTTGACTGAATCTAGTTGGAACAAGTTTGTCATGTTGAACAGCCATTGACCTCAACCTCAAGATGAGTAACAACTATAATGAATATTCTACTTTAATTTTCTCCATAAATACCATTCTAGTTGGAAAGTCTAGTGTCAATTTAAAAATAAGATGTTGGTCGATTTAACTTTTAAGTAGGCGTGTAATCGAATCGAGCTGAGCCGAACACCATCATGTTCAAGTTTGGTTTGTTTAGTATCGAGCTGAGTCTCGAGTTTTATTTATCTAATATTTCGAGCTCACGAGCTTATTAGAGCTTTAATCGAACTCAAACATACTTTTTAAATTTAGATATATGTTTAGAATATTGATTATTTTATTTTAAAAATAAATTATTTTATCCACAACAACACAATATATTTATTGATTTCTTATAACAAATAAAAATAGTTAAAGATTTAATACAATAATTACTAATTATAGAAAGAAAATAATTATATCTAGTTAATAATTTTATATTTTCAAAATAAATCAGTTAACGAACTTGTTCACGAGCTAACGAGCATAATACTATCATGCTCAAGCTTGGTTTATTTAGCTAACTAGTTTCACTAAACAAACTCGAAGGAACTTTTATCGAACCGAGTTCCGAATAGCTCAAAAATAGCTTGACTCATTTACAGTCCTACTTTTAAGTGAGAGTTAGGAGGACAATATTTTTTTTCGTTGATCGTGCAGAATAACTTGTTGATTTAGGCCTATTGGCTAAAAATATTAATGCAGGCCTGCATGTTTGGCTCGGTGTTCATTAGCAGATCAGTGAAGAAACTTTGTAGATATCCTTCTCTTGATCAATCAAATATTCATTCTAGTTGGTGTTTTCTCCTAAACGAATTTCAGACTACTAACATATTGTTAGACTGGATTAGTAACCGTTTGATGAATAGATCCATAGATGTTGTGTCTGATTCTGATTTTTTTTTGTTGCTATAGCATATGTAAATTCAACATTAAGTTAGTATTTTTACAAAAGAAAATCTACACATATTGTTGCATGCTTAATCGTATTAAACACATTCACAATATCTTTTGATGTGTTAAAACTCAATTTGATTTTTCTAAAATAATTATGTAATAAAATATGTCATCTCACAAATCATAACATTTGTAAACAATTATTTATTACTACAGATTTAATATATGTACTTTTTCAATAATTGCATTGAATACTATATAAAATATCTAATATAACACTAATAATTTTACGAAGAAAAGTAACATAAATTATTATATGTTCAAAACTAGTTTACAAGCACATCTGCAACCCCTTTTGAGAATTTGAGGTGTTCAAATTTGATTTTATTTTTCTAATAATATGATATGTTGTTATATTCTTGCAGTGATGAATGCTCCTATTCCCAAAACAAGTGAGATTACATGATAAAAGAGAAACAAATATTATTACATTAGTGAATATTTGACATTCCTCATGGCTGGTTGTTGATGCTATTACTTAGGTTATAATCAGACACAAGCTATCCTGTTTATTTTGATGCTGTCATGGATTTGCCACTTACTTGCGACGGAGCTTTTCCTCATTAGTATCTTTTGTTCATTATGTCGGCAGGTATGACTACTCGGGATATGGGCAGTCGACTGGGAAGGTATAGTCCAATCCAATTACTTCTTTTACACAATCCCTTTTCTCATATTAATAAGTGATTATCGCCTGGGATCTGCCGTTAAAGTTTGCCACTCGTCTATGTTGCAGCCGAGCGAGCATAACACTTATGCAGACATTGAGGCTGCATATAAGTGTCTTGAAGAGAGCTATGGGGTTAAGCAAGAAGATGTTATCCTATATGGCCAATCTGTTGGAAGTGGGCCCACTGTTGAGCTTGCAGCTCGTTTGCCTTGCCTAAGAGCTGTTATTTTGCATAGTCCTATTTCGTCAGGCTTAAGAGTTATGTATCCAGTGAAGCGCACATATTGGTTTGACATCTACAAGGTTAGTACAAGCCTCTTGGTTATGGATTCAGTCATGCTTTTGATATAAATTAATCAAGACCGTATCTTGATTTTTGCAGAACATTGACAAAATTCCCTTGGTGAAGTGCCCCGTTCTAGTTATACATGTAAGTGAACACAGTCGCATAATTTCCTCTGTACATGTTTCTGCTCATGGTGTTTTTCGGAAGGAGTGGATGAAATTCTGCACAATTAAAGCTGAAAATGTTGTGTTCTGGACGTGTGAAAACAATCTCCATCACCTGCTATCTATATATGATCAAATTCAACTCGAATCAACCATGTGCTGCTGAATTTTGTTGAAGAAGGATTCCATTCACCCTTCATTTTTTTGCTAGAACTCTAAGCATGCAGCCAAAAGAGTTGTATTTGTGCGGCCGAGAACTAGGGGTTTCGGGAGATAACTGCAATAATTTTCATTGTCTAATTCGTAGTTAGAAAGTTCCGATTTGAACCTTAGCTTCTTCTGAGGTCTGCAGCGTGGTTGACATGCTTCTCTGTGTCGATGCAGGGAACTGCTGACGACGTTGTTGACTGCTCTCATGGAAAACAGCTCTACGAACTATGTCGAGAGAAATACGAACCATTGTGGATCAAAGGGGCAACCACTGTGATCTGGAGCTATATCCCGAGTATATTAAGCACCTGAAGAAGTTTGTGTATTATGTCGAAAAACCTCCTTCCCAAAGGCACTCCTCAAGGAGGAGTATCGACCGGTCCGAACATCCCAGGAAGAGCACTGACTGTATCGATGCTCCAAGGAAGAGCACTGACCGGAGGGAGAAACCTAGGCGGAGCACTGACCGGCCGGAGAAACTAAAGCCTTTCGAATACAAGTTCCACAACGATGAGAGGCTGTCCAAGTTGAAAGTCACCTTCGACCAAATGGAAAGATCTAGAAGGAGCGTCGAGTACCACGAGAAGTCACGGAGGAGTATTGACATTCAGCTGGAGAAAGCTCGGAAGAGCGTGGACTGGCTGGATAGGATTCGGACGACTTGACTGCATCGTCGATGGTGCTGTAAATTTCTGCTTCGTTGAAGGCAAGAAAAAAGTGATAGAATAAGAAGATTTGTTTAAATTATGGTGATATGGGGTTTGTAAGTTGGTTAATGAAACTTTTGAGATGATACTCTTCCATTTTTACGATCTGTTATGAAGAAAATGATACGTTGGGGGTATAGTTCCATATAAATCTTTCCTCATTTGGAAGTGTTGTTTAAAAATTGCCTGTGTAAAGGGATTGCTTCTCACATTGATATTTATTTGTTTTCTCCTTCACCTCATTCTTTACTTTGTGAAACTCTCATCTTCTTCCCCAATCTAGGTTTCATAAAAACCTAGAGTTGTTAAATTGTAGGGTCGGGTTGGACTGATGTGGGCTCATTGGGGCCATAAGAGTAACTTGGGCTCTATTGGGATGAATTTTGTAGATCTTGACCGTCCAAAATATGGACTTTCTCGGTCGACCTGTCCTGATCTAGTCCAATCCAATTCACATAGTAATTTGCGTGAATATACACACTTGCATATTGGTGTTATTTTGTAGGCAAAATGGACTAATTTGAAAATAAGAATAAAATAGTGCAAGAAGTTATTCCATCTATTCATTAAATACGTTGACTTAGTTTTGTTTTGGTTTGTCCATAAAAAATATTTACTTTTTTTGGCACTCATTAAAGTTCAATTCTACAATTCTTATTCTTAATCTACCCATTTATTTACTAAAAAACCACATATATGCCGCCTCTTAATTCTACTACCTATTAATCTATTTATTTATTATCTCTACCTACTTTACATTCATTATAATTTATTAAAAATATGTGTTATCAAAATCAAAGAACGAATATGATGGACGGAGGAAATATTTTATTTTTATTTTCTACTTTTTTATACACTCTTGGAGACTCAATGAGTTAGATCCACAGGGGCCCTCTTCCGGCCGACCCGTTACACTAACCCTTACCCGTATGACAGATCTGAGAGATGACCGCGCAGTATCACAGTCAGTAACTACAGCAATTCCATTAACTTCTAAGCAAACTCTTCAGCTATTAAAATTCACGAACAAATCCATGATCAAACTTTTTTCCGAATCCTTCGTCACCACAACCCCTCAAATTTAATTTATGTTTCCTCAAGAAGAAACTCTTAATCCACAGTTCCTCAATGTGATTCTTCGAATAATCAACTGAATCAGTCTTCAGCATGTTCTATGTTTCAGATTTTCTGCTTCTATTCTAGTTTTTTGTCTTATTATTTCTTCGTTTGTAGTTCATGGCAATTCGTCTCTATATTTTTTATAGGGCGCAAGGTGATGGAGCAATGGAATCAATAAAACACGCTCTGAAAGCTTTGAGAAAGCGGCATTTAGTGGAAGAGGGCGCGCATTCACCTGCTTTTGTTGCGCTATCTCGACCGATTGTGTCACAGGTTGTTTGAACTGGAACTTTTTATTTCCAATTTACTGTTTTTATTGTTCAATTTTGTATGAGATAGTTATTGTAGTCTTGGGAATATTCGTTTATGATATTGAAATAATTATTGTTAGTTCTATTGAGTATGCAAATGTCGTTAATCTTGAGCTTACAGCATGTTCGTGCAGTCTTTTGCTTAAAAAGTGGGCTTCTTGTGTGAAAATAGGAGATTGCAGATTCAGTATTTTATTGGTGGCTATGTAATATGTCCTGTCGCCTGTCGCAACTGATATTGAGATACGAAGCAAAAGTACACGAAATATGGACATACTGCATTCGTGGACTAGTTTTCTGTAGGAGAAAACAGTGATGCATATTGACACCACAAGCTCCATTGTCATGATTAAGCACTAGAAAATAAGCCAGTGATAGTAGAGGGCAAGATTTGGTTGGACTGAATGAGTTGCAGTATACTACTTCATCAGGAAATATTGAAGCTTGCCAGTCCTAATGGGATCTTTCCTTCTGTGTAGCTTATTGGCATTAACTGAAGAAATAGACAACCTGGTACTTTCTAGCTAGCATGATGACTTGCTGATCTATGTAAAATTATTTCTTGAGAGAAAGTATAATACTTTCAACTGGTTTTGAGGACAGAGACCATCCAGTCCTTTGAATAAAGGAACCGTATTAAATTTTGTTAGACAATAAAAGGCCTTCGTTGTTTCTATTACTTTTTGGTGGATGCTTTCCATATGCAGTGCGTACTGAATCAAATTAATAGATAACTCACTATTACTTTTTCATGCTTCATATCTTTTGGCTAAAGTGTATTAATGCTGTATTTGTAAAAGGGGTCGGAGTGGAAAGAGAAAGCTGAAAATCTTGAATTGGAGCTCCAGCAATGTTACAAAGCTCAGTCTAGATTATCTGAACAACTTGTGGTGGAAGTGGCCGAATCCAGAACTTCAAAATCACTACTGCAAGAGAAAGAAAATGTGATATCTGAGTTGCAAAATGAGCTTAGTCAAGCAAGGTTTCTTCTTTAATTCTGTCTCCTCCTGTCTCTCCTACATCAATAGAGCCTCCTCCATGTAGAGATGGAGTATGGCAGTTATTGCATCAATGAACTTAACTCTAGCGCACTAATTTGCAGGGATCAATGCTCCCGTTTAGCCGTGGAGTTGGAGGAAAAGACTAAGGCTTTGGAACTGTTGATAAGTGAGCATCAAGAAGTTAAAGGACAACTCGAGGCGACCACTCTTAGAGCTGACAATGCAGAAGCTGAAAGCAAGATGTTAATTGATCGTTGGATGTTGGAAAAAATGAAAGATGCTGAGCGTCTAAATGAGGTAGCTTAATAATTATCTGCTTTGAAAACATAATTATTCTTATGTAGAATATAAATTAGTTGGACTTATTGTGTAAGGAGTAGGAGTTTTACATCTACTGCTTATTAAAAGGCCCAAGTAAGTCCTGCAGAAATTTGCATCCCCAGCTGGTGCTTGACATATTGATTTGGCTCTCAATCGGTAGAATTTCTTGTTTTTTCTTTTTCCTCTTTCAAGTCGTATATTGATAGATAGCTAGCTTTTGGACCATAAATTGATAAAGTTCTCACTTTATATTTTAATTGTTACTCATTGTGTAAAAGTGAATATATCTTTCATTTCACGAGCCGTTGTAGCTGTTTTTGTTGATAATTAATGCTTCCTTAATAGGCAAATGCTCTTTATGAAGATATGGTGAATCGCCTCAAGGGAAGCAGCATGGAACTTCTTGCCCACCAACAAGTTGATGGTGTAGTCCGCCGATGTGAAGAGGGTGCAGAATATTATGTAGAGTCAACAGTGCCCTCTACATGCAAGCAAAGGATCCCTGCCCATGATGGTGGTTGCGCATCCATAATGTTTGAGCATAACTCCTCTAAATTGGTCAGTGGAGGACAAGACAAAGCTGTTAAAATGTGGGATACAAACACGGGATCATCAACTCGCACACTCTATGGTTGTCTGGGTACAGTTCTCGATCTCTGCATCACCCACGACAACAAATCGGTTATTGCCGCCAGTAGTTCAAATACTTTGTACGTATGGGATGTAAGCTCAGGCCGTGTGCGACATACCCTCACTGGCCACATGAACAAGGTCTGTGCTGTGGATGTCAGCAAGGTGTCTCATCGCAATGTTGTCAGCGCTGCTTATGATCGAACTATAAAAGTTTGGGACCTTCAGAAAGGCTACTGCGTCAACACTCTTCTGTGCTACAGCAACTGCAATGCCCTCTGTTTCAGTATGGATGGGCAGACCATTTGCTCGGGCCATGTCAATGGGAATCTCCGACTATGGGATATTCAGACTGGGAAACTTCTCAGTGAGATTGCAGCGCATTCTTCTTCTGCAGTAACATCTTTATCACTGTCCAGAAACGGGAACGTGTTGCTGTCAAGTGGGAGGGACAACTTGCACCATCTATTCGACATGCGCACTCTCGAAATTTGTGCAAATTTGAGAGGGAACGGTAGAGTGGCATCTAACTGGAGTAGATCTTGTATGAGTCCTGACGACGGTTATGTCACTGCTGGATCTGATGATGGGTCCGTAGAAATATGGTCTGTCGCGAACGCCAAAATTGTGAGCACTCTGAAGGAGCATACATCTCCTGTGTTGTGCTGCGCTTGGAGTAATCTTGGTAAGCCTTTAGCAACTTGTGATAAGAATGGTAACATCTGTGTTTGGTCTTGATTTGGTTGAGGCTGTAGGTTTCCCTTTATTACACTAAAGAAAACAGGAAAAAATGAAACAAAAGGTATACAGTGGAGGATTGGTGTTGGAGAATCTGGTTATTATTTTGTTCATTTAGGAATTAAGTTAGATGTTAAGATTAGTTCATGCAGCTGCTGGGAGGTGTACATATTATTTGTTGATATTTTGTGGATATATTTGTTTCTTTGATTAATGTTTGAAGTTTGCTGTGAAGAATAAATGCAAGGTCCAAGTTTCAAAATTGCTCATTGTTTGTTCATTTAAGGAGCGAGTTTGAATTTGGGAACAGTAATTAGTAAATATACGGTTGACGGTTACCTTTACTAACAGAGCCGTTAGTTTGCTCAGTCGGTGAACTATTTCACATGGCATCCACATGAAAATTCGAATTTATTTTGTATAATGTTTTTGTTTGTTGGATAAATAAAATTTATAATATAATGTTTCATATCTTCAACATATAAAAGTAATTTGATCATAATTCGAAACTAAGTGTGTAATATACTCAATAGAATTATAATAAACAAATTACAAATCGCAACCATCTAAAACCCCATAGTAACAAATATATGCAGTAACCATATGTTTGATCTCCACTTGCTCTTGAATGCTCTCCCATGGCCGCGAACCGTACGAAAGCTAGAAACATCACCGCCAGGATTATTTAGAATTATTTCATGTGTGCGTGCATGCGTGTGCGTGTGTGTGTGTGTGTGTGAGAGAGAGAGAGAGAGAGAGAAGAAGGCTAATCTTGTGAGCCATGTTGGAAATCATCCTGGCTTGTTCTTCTTGGTCATTTCCATGAATAATTGGTCGGCACCATACCTTTGCTTTGCGCTAGTCTCAGCTAAGGGGTTGCAGTCAATCAGATAGCTAAGTTTCCAAAGTTTGGCTATGGAAGGAGGGAGATTTGCATCACAAGTGAGGACAAGGTACATTGACTTAATCAGATTCACTATCTCAATTGGAAATTCATAGAAACAGATTGTAAGAGCATCAAGTACCCTAAACAGCTTCCGATATAAGCTAAGGCATAGATGATACGGATCAGTACATAGAACAGAACGTGTAGTTGAAACAGATGCCAACGAGTCGTGGACCTCTTTGATGGCAAACAAGACATTGTTGTAGATGGCAAAACAACGTTGGTTTGTCACACGTCCAACTGAAACATCTGCATAACTACTCAAGATACAGAAGAAGTTGTTATTCTCAGCTTATCTTCTACACATATACCGATAGGCACGGTGGAGGCGGAAAACATATCAAGCATTAATCAAGCATTTTTGGCAAACCTAAACAATCGCGTAGTTACCAGAATGTTCTAGAATTCGCTCCGATTCCCATAATGTGACGATCCGAGACCGCCTCACTTCATAGTTCTGAGGAAAAACTCCTATATAGAGAAAGCATAGTTTCAAAGATTGACGCATGTATTGATAACTTTGTAACAGTACCTCTGATATTTGATCACAAGCATCCTCAAAAACTGAAATTTTCTTCTCTGCCACCTCGTTCCAATACTCTAGATTATTCTCGTCTTTGCACAAGAGTATTTTAGCAGCTACTACTAGGATTGGAAGAGCAAGACCTTCACAGTTCTTAGCAATCTTCTTCCCAGCCTTCATGAGCTGATGTGGAAACTCATCTTCACCAAACCCCTTCTTCTTGAGAAGATCCCAACTCTCCTCTTCATCAAGCTATGGCATTGTAAAGGAATAGGCATTTCTCACATCGGGTTCAATGGTTCGAGGTTTCCTCGTGATTATGATTCGACTTCCATTATCCTCAGACGGCAGTGCAGATTTAAGATCGAGGTGCAACTCAAGATCCCAATCCAAGTATCATCTAGCACGATAAGCTATTTTCTACTCATCCTCACCTCCTTCCATAACCATTTCATCGTTATCAAAATTTACTTTAGTTACTATAGCTCACAAAATTTCTTCCAACTGACATTTTCGGCCTACTCTGACAGAGGCTCGACATTCAAAGTTTGCCTTAATCAAGGGGTCGTGAAAAGTTATTTAGCGAGTGTAGTCTTACCAATACCCGCCGTACCACTAATACGGATAGCTGTTCTTAACCTTGCATTTGCAATAAGCAGGTTTCTGAGAAACAGATCAGATAATCCAACCATTTCGCCATCGTTTCCACCATAATCATTTCCTGGTGAAACAAGAACAGCATCAGCAGAAGCAGAATCTTTCTCTTCGTTTGATGGCCTGTGTAATTCCTCAATGTATTCGTTTTCCATTTTGTCAGCTGTATTAGCAAAGCAATGGATTTTTTTCCCCTTAACTCTTCGAGGGTGAGAGAGAATGTAGGAGGGCAGAGGTCATGGCTCTGAGATTACGAAAGAAACTGAGCTGAAATGTTGGAATTCAATCGCATCTTCTAATCTGCGTGCTTCGTCTCTGATTCGTGCCTTTGAAGCCATCGCTCCTCTGCTGTTGTTTCTGGTGTCGTCGAATTGTCTGAGTGTTCCTTGTAGCGACTTGACGCGATGTAATGCGAAGTCTAGGCTTTCTGAAGTGGAGGCGGCGAATGAAATGCGATTAGAATTTAGAAGGTGGTCTATTGTGTAGGGAAGAGAATTCGCATCAGCATAAGCCATGTCGGTTGCCGAAGATGTATGAATAAACAGAACTAAACCAAATCCAGAGATTGTCTTATTCAGCTGCTGCACCACTTAAGATGATTAACCCAATTTTCGAACAATTAGCAAAAGATTTGCAATATAAGAGTAAAAGATATTGAACACTTCACGTGCCCGTTTGAAGGATTTGGAATGTAAGAGTTAAAGAGAGATTCTGTTTGACTGTTTCTTATCTTTGAACTCTTCAAAGAGTAAAATTTGGGCATTGCTCAGACATGCATCAAAGAACTCAAAATCAAAACTCTGACCTCTGCGGAGAGTTACTGCCCATGACAGAATTGAGTTTTTTGAGCTTGTCATTTTTCAAGAGCTTGATTTTCTCCATGATAGCTTTGGATGTGAGCGAGGAAATAATCGATAGCTGCTTGATTCGCTATGCCAAGAAGTACATTCCTAGAATTTCACAGACGATTCGGAAGCCGCTGCTGTCATCTGACATTGCGCCGACGGAGACTGACCAGAGAAAGCTGCTAGAAACGATTATTTCTAACCTATCGAATGAGAAAGTCGGCGATCGCTCCGAACACCACGAGGTTTTGTTCGGGTTCAAGAGAACTATGTATATTTTGAATGTTTTACGAATATATAACAATCATCACCTTGTGCATAAATTTGAGCCAATATTTCTTTAGTCAGTTCTTTATTTCTTCGATAGCAGTCACACACTTTTCCTCATCTCTACGTACATGTGAAAGTATAGATATTATATCTCAAATGCATGCACACCATGAAAAAATTAATACTAACATTTATATTTTTTAAAAAGCGAAGTGCACATGAATTATAAACAAGTGTTAGCACGCGCGACAGTTGAAACTATCTTTTCATGATCTCTTATTACTTTGTAAATTACAGGGTCAGCTAACAATGAGAAAATATAACCAACAAGTTAGTGAGAATCATAGATACAAAAATCTGTACGCAATTAGGGTCCATTTATCATCACTTTTATTTTCAAGAAAATGAACAAATTGGAAACCTCTCAAGTGTTTGAAGAGCCTCTTTCATTGATGGTCTCTTTTGCGGCACAGGAGATATGCAACTATACCCTAATCTTAGCAACACCAACAAGGCATCCTCTTTCCCCTCCATCTCACCACGGATCGCCACGTCAGCCGCTCTCAAAACTTTGCCCTTGTCGTCTTCTGCTGACGTGGAAGACCCAAGGGCTAACCCAAGGGCTAATCCGGGTCCCGTCTCATCGGATACAATCATTTTCCCGGTCAACAGTTCGAGCAACACTACACCAAACGAGAACACGTCCCACTTTGGATGGGGCTTGAGGCTCCGTAGTGACTCGGGCGCATGATAAGGTGAAACGCTTATCGCGCTCGAGCTAGGGCTAGGAGTGGCCAATTCTTGAAAGCTCTCACGAGAGGCGGTCGACCTCTTGCTGCCGAAATTCCGGGCCGATCCACCGGCCTTGGAGCTGCTGTTATCACCTGTGACTAGCCTTTCGAGCCCAATATCTCCGATTTTGGGCTCCATATCTGCGCCCAGAAGAATGTTGCTGGGCTTTAGATTTCCATGTACGTGCTTCTTTTCGTGGATGTAAGATAGCCCACGTGCCACACCTTTTGCTATCCTGAGCCGCATTTCCCATGGTAAAGGACAAGGTGAACATCCAGCTTTTCCTGAAAGTCACACACACACACACACACACAAAAAAGCGCAGGTTAGCGACAAAAAGGGCTAGTCACTTTCCGTGCAGATGACAATACAAGACAACGCATGGCTATTATTACCCGGCGCCCAGACAAAAACATAGCTACCGTGCTCAGTGAGCCAGTTTGTGAAATTGATTTGTAATTATTCAAAAGAAAAGTTGGTTTCAGTTATAACTGCTCCACCGTTTAAACTTCGAGTCTTCCGCCTGCGTACATTAGCAGAGACTTTGACTTTCCACCTATAGAAAAATGGATGAATTCGCATGCCTCCAACATTTTTTTTTTAATACAAAAATGGATGAATTCGCATATCATGTGACTCGAACCTGAGACCTTTAACTTCATCATTAACTATTCTACCACTAGACCAACACATATACACATCTCCCAACATCTTTGTGTCCGATTGATGTTTAGTATTAAATTCATTATTTAAAGAGTTTGCTATAAAAATAGAAAATATTATGATATAATAAATTTTAATAACCAATTTTTAACTTCAAAAATTCAAACTAAATGCTAATTTTTTTATTTAACCTAACACGTACAAAAGATACTAAAACACAAAAAGTTAAAATTGAAGAAAAAAGTGGGAAAAAAGCTAAAAGTAGGATATATAGGATACCCAATAAAAAAAAATGGAGATGGAATCTGTTTCCATTTGTAGGTTAGTCAGCAGTGTGTGTAGAAATTGGACAGATCAAGCATTTATGGGACCGTTATCGCTAAATGTTGGTATGTTTAATCAGCCCAAATTATAGAATCTTGATTGTGACAATGCATATAAGTTATAACCAAGAAAATCATAGATAACTGAATTTACTTACTGCTGTAAATTAAGGGGGGACTTACTGCAACGGGCATTGGCAAGACTACCATTAGGCAGAAAATCATAGATAACAAGCTTCTCATTGGCGCCCCAATAGAATCCTCGGATCCGGACCAAATTGGGGTGCACCAATTTGGCAATAACCCGAACCTGATTCTCGAAATCCTTAAAGCGGTCGACCCCGTTTTCTCCGACGCGCCTGACGGCGAGCGTGGTGCCGTCTTTGAGCACCGCCTTGTACATTATGCTCGAGCCCGACGCCCCGAGGATGTAGGCCGACGCCTTGAGCAGAGTCTCCACCTCGAGCTCCTTCTCGCCGTCCACAGTCACCAGCGCCCCCGCTTTCTCATCTGGGGGGGCGCGCGCCCCCTCGTTGTTCCCTCCGCGTATTCTGCACCTTCTTTCTCAGAGTCTGTGGAGTTCGAGGTTGATTCCTTATCTATTTCGGCGGGCTTTTTCAAGCAAGTCCACGTTCCTAGCCAGTTGCGTTGTACCGAGGTTGACTCCGACGACGCCCAGTCGAAGTCTTTCGCGCTTTCTCCTTCCCTTTTGATCGCATTTTTCGCTGTTTGTCGTCTTCTTCTCGCGTGGAAGACATAGAGGAAGATCATTAAGAGGATTCCGATTCCGGCGACGTCTCCGATGACTATCGCAAGGATCATTCCGGTCGTTAAACCCGTCCTTTTTCCGTCTCCCGTCGAGGGATTGGAGGCTGTGGTTTTCGGAATGGCGGCGATTGCCGGAGGAGAATCAGCAGGCGGAATTCCATCAGGAGATGGGGCAGGAGCAGGACACGGGTTTGGCAGTGGCTCGCCGCATAATTCGGGGTTGCCGGAGAGTGAGTCCGCCGCTTGATGGAAGAAAAGGTCAGACGCCGGAACCGGACCTGACAGGTTGTTGTGTGAGAGATCTACGGTGGCATCGGTCGGAATTTTGAGGGTGAATTCCGACGGGATCTCGCCGGAGAGTCTGTTATACGAAACGTTCAGGTAAGAAAGATGAGTGCCGCTGAAATCCGGCGGCAGAGATCCGTTGATCAAGTTGGAAGACAGATCCAAGACTTCAACTGAAGAGAACGCCCTCGGAATTGGACCAAAGAAGTAGTTATTCTTCAAAGAAACGGCTGTTAAATTTGGTGGCACGGTCAGATTTAAGGGCAGGTTCCCTACCAGAGCGTTGCCGGAAAGGTTCAGAAGCCGAAGATTCTGAAGCTCCCCGACAAGCTCAGGCAGGATGCCGGAGAGCAAATTGTTGGACATATCAAAAAACTGAAGCTCAGAAGCATTGAACAAAGTGTAAGGGATGGAACCATTGATGGAATTGTTGGAGAGATTGAGGTTCTGGAGGTGTTGGATCATGCCAAGGGTGGCAGGAAGGGAGCCGCGGAGCCCGGAATCCGGGAGAGATAGGCCCGTAACCCGGAAATAGGCCTCACCAGAGCCCGGAGCTCCGCAGGTGACGCCGTTCCACGAGCACGGAGTCTCATCGTCGAAGTTCCAGCTCTGCAGAGCTTCAAATGGATCGGTTGTGATGCTGTATTTGAACGACAGCAAGAGCACGCCGTCAGTGTTGAGCCCGAACGATCGGGCCCGAATTAGGAGAGCCAATGCAAGAGCACATACATTAAGCAGATCGAGGATTCGGGCTGTCATGGTGTTTTGCAGCGATCCCACATCTCTGTTTCTCGGGAACAGAAGGGGAGAGACGGAGAGAGAAGTGTATTAAGAAATAAGTGAGATATGTGAGGCACAAGGGACCATGTGGTACGTGGTGCAAAAACAATAATTATTCAGAAGATAGGGACAATAATGGCTCACCAAAACTTGCTAACTGAAAACCAAAATACTCTGTAATGAGACATTGATGATTGCAAAAATTATTAAGGGGGAAAGTACTTCTACAATAATGCTGTCTTCCTTGTGAATTGACATCCAGCTTGTTTTTTGTACGTACAAATTTGGAGATTTATTTTTAGATATAGTAAATATATCTATAGCAACTTTCGCAAGGTCAGAGAAAGTATCTTTCTTAAGATTTATTTTTAAAAAATTTCGTTGACCGAACAAAAAAAGGTTGTTGGATTAATAATTTTTGCATGTGATTCCACAAGTATTAACATGGGATATTAAAATTGTAAAACTAGGGACGTAAATGGATGGGTTTTATCCGGATCGATCCGGAACCGTTCAAAACATATTAAATTTTAAAGCAGCGGTTCTGATTCCGGTTCTGGTTCCAGATCCGTTTTAGACTCGGACCATTTAGATCCATAGTTTGATGGTCCGGTCCGGTTCGGATCTGATTCTAGTTCCAAAACCAGAACCAATACGAATTTATTGGTTCTGGTCCGAGTAAACTCATCTATTGACAAGCTTAAGTTTAAATAGACTTGTTAATGATCTTATTTTATCTATATCGATTCAAAATCACTCATAACACATTAAATTATAAAGCAACGGTTTCGATTCTAATTCTGGTTCTGGTTCCAGACCCGTTCAGACTCGGACCGCTTAAGACTCATAGTTAATGGTCCGGGTCCGGTCCGGATTCAGTGTCTAATGAGTCGGATCCAGAAACAGAACCATTACTTATTTATTGGTTTTGGTCCGGATAAAATCCACCAATTGACATCCCTAATAAAACTAAAGACCTCTGCTATGCTACTCTTAAGATCTTGGAACTAAACATAAATTTTAAGAAGCAACAGCTAGCCCTACACATGATTGACGAATGACGAGCAATGTTGATGACACCTTCTATTATGTGCAAATATCTCCTCTAAAGTAATTAGTGAAATTTAAAAATCTTTCTATAGTTTGTTTTGAATCAATTATATTCTTTTAGTTTTTAATTTTCCGCATATTACCTCATCAACTAGGGATGGCAATGGACCGGATCTGATTAGATCCAGATCCAAATTCGATTTTTTTTGCTTGAATCCAGATCCGATCCGATCCAGATCCATTAGATCTAAAAATGAGATCCGCACCGCATCCATTGGATCCACAGGTCCGTGGTCTGAACCGTATCCATATGTTTTCTCTCTAATATAAATCTTAAATTAACCAATCTATAATCAAGATTCCTCAAATATTCGATAAATTCTTGGGCTGATTCGATATAATCATGTTTGGTTGATTGTAGGGATTTCTCCCATCATTTCTAAGTTTTTCCAAATGAAATTATACCTCGTGTCTTCATAATCAAATAGAGTCAATATTAGAAGTATAAAATCAAATTATATCACAAAAGATTAACGAAAACCGCAAACATACCATTCACACAAACAATGTCCAAATTTGAGGAGTTGTTGCTGCTTCAACTGCTGAAAGTTTTATGATATGAGAAATCAAGAGTGTTGTCCCAAATTTTTGATTAAATCATAAATGAATAAAATAAAATAGAGAGGTGGAATCGAAGTAAAATGAAGTGAATGAGAGTAGATTTTTGGAAAAAGTTACGTCGAAGTAAAATGGAGAAGAGCAAATGTTTGGAATTGAAAAAAGACTAAGAAAAAAAATACTAGAATTAGATATGTGGTTAACTAGTATTTAATTAAAATAAAAAATAAAAATATATATTATATTAATCGGGTCTAGGGGCCGGATCTGGATCTCAAAAATAAAAATCCGATTCGGATCCGAGATTTTAAGTAGGATCCAGATCCTGTCAGGATCCATCGGATCCAAATTTTTATACTCAGATCACAAAAATGGATCCGACCACCAATTTAGACAGGCCCAAGATCCATTGCCATCCCTATCATCAACTAATGCAGAGTTAACATACGTTAACAAAAAATGGCACGTTAAGAAGGTTTCTGAGTTTGACCGAATATTTCAGTCGGTATTTGGACATTATCCAATAATATAATAATGTAAATAAGTGAATGAAAAAATATATTATTATCAACAAATGTTAGTGTACATCTTTGTCTATTTTCTCTTACTTTATTTTCACATCTTTTACATGCGAAAGTAGATAGAGCATCAAACAAAAAATTATTGTTCTGTTATCTAGAAATTGAATTTATCAGTAGATCTTGATTAATGGATTATTATGATCGATTTTCTAAAGAAGTTGTTTTTTATGTATATAATTATACTTTTTTATGATAAATATTTTTTACGCATACAAAAATGATTTCTCTTTGTAATATTTTTGATGTATACAAAATAATATATATATATATATTACAATTATACTTTATTCATTGTTAACATAATGAAATTGCTTTTTTTAGAACTCAATCCTTCAAAATATATGTGTATATATAGTGGCAGAGCCGTAGAGCCCCATCTAATTTTTTCAACCTTATAATTTATGTTTTTTTTTACATTTTTTTTGTTTTAGCACCATGGTAGCCAAATTTTTTAATTTTTAATTTTTTAACTTTCGTCATCCTACATTTTTGGTTACGTCCATGATACATCACTTTTAAATATCATCAATGCTCACAATCTACATATTTATGAGATAAAAATGAAAAAGCAAAAGAAAACTAAAAATTTAAACTACGAGTAGATTTAAAAATGATTAGATGTTTAAACGTGTTCATATTTGGTTATACAATATTGATATGTGATGCTCATTCTGTTGAGCTTTTATTTATATACTCTATAATTAATGTTTTTAAATCATTTATACAAGAACCAAATATATTTAAAAATTGTTAATATGTAACTAATAGTTTGACAAGTATGAATTTTCAATGATTTTTAAAGTACATTTGCGATTATTTTGTTGGTGGAAATCATATTTGGAATGACCATTTGCTTAGTTTTGTTTATATTTTAAGGAATGTTACTTGGTTGACATCTTTACAATTTTTTCAGAATAATGGAGAATGAATTGAGAAGTGAAAATTAAATATTACTGAGATATATCTCGATAGGAGTCCGTGAATACAAACGATACATAAATTGAAGTTTGAACGAGGAAGAACTAGACGAAACAAAAACAATTATTTACTTGCAACGCTGGGGATCTCGAAACACAAAAAAGTCATAATAGGCAGGGGCATCATACTCTTCAATCAAGATAACAATGTACTAATGTGACCCATCGAAATCTCTCTAAATTTCGGTCAAAATATCCATCTCAATAGAGATTATATTCTCTACACTAGAGGTGTTCACCTCTTTATGATCAGGGTGCAGCTCCATCTCTATCATCGGCCACTATATGTTCCTAACCACCCGATGGTGGGGGCACCCCCATAAGGATGAACAAGGCTATCTTTCTTTAAAGAAAAATAGTAATAAATGCTGATCTCTTGACAACATGATAATTGTACAAAATAGGAGCGAAATTGGAAATACCATATTCCTTAAGTAATTAATATGTGAAAAATATAAAGGTTTTCTAATGACTGAAGGACAAAGTTAAAGAAAAAGTTCTGCTAAGAACGGGCGGATTGAAAAGCGTAATCCAATGTCCACTTGCTACAGCCAAAACACCATGGTAGATGGGCTCTGTCATCCTCCCCAGAATATTGGATGCAAAAGGTGGTAATGTTACGCAGTTAAATTGGATGACTTTTGTAGACAATTGAAATTGTTAACAAATAATATTACGTCATGTGTAAATCACGAATTAAATAATTAATTATATTTTTATTTTATTAATGAAATTTATTTTAAAATTAATAGATATATATGATTAATATTTAATTTTATCAGTCAATAGGAGAACGATATGTGACAATGATACATCGAAAATGAATAACCACTCAAATTGCCATACATAAGCCCTAAGTGTCACATAAACCCTAAATATCACCTAAGCCCTAAGCCCCATAATAAGTGGCCCAAAGTCCACAAGCCCATTATCTCATATCTATAAATAGGGTATAAATAGGGGGTGTTGGAACTTCATAATTGAAAAAAAAGAAGACAAGTGAAGAGGAGGAGAAATGAAGTGAAGAAAATGAAATCTTAAAGAGCTCAAGACATTGGAAGAATTATCTACAAAGTCTCTTTAATATTCAAAGCGTTCTTCGTGCAAATCATCATGTTCTTCGTTGAAATCATCCTCCAAATCGAATCAAAGATGACGTTCAATCCGGAAACAAGGTGAAATCTCTTTAAAGCGTTCTTCAACACTTCAAATTAAATCCAACATTCGATCTGAAATCAAGACGAAGGTCATTCAGATCAACATCATCAAATTCAAGCTCTAGTTCAATGAGATCAATGGACAACATCCTCCAACGATTTGAAGAATATCTAAAGATCGTTCAATGACTCAAATTGAATAGTAGAATCAAATGATATAATAGAGATCCAACTCACACACAAATGTATTTTAATCAAATTACATTGAATTTGTATATAATTTCATATTTATCGAATTAAATACGAAAAGTTGTGTTACAACTTTTAAGCCCTCTTCATCTATGGAAATATGACCAAACTCATGTTGGCAAGCCTAATATGATTCGACATGGCTAGAGATTTCGAGAGAGTGAGGAAATCTATCAAATTCTCAAGAGCGGATAAAAGAAGAGGAATCAGACATCAACAGAAAAGAAGAAAGGAAAAAAGCGGAAGATTACCTACAAATATGGTTTAGAAGAATCATACATTGAGGGGTTCACCAAGAAGAGGCTATCAGAGAAATAAGGGTAAACACTGTGATACTTCGCTCGCCACACAAGTTTACATAAAGAAGAAAAGATTGAAGAAACAACGAAAATGGCGAAAAAGTGTATAAAGATGGAGTCATTTCCATTTTTTATATATGTAATGGTGCGACACCGCCCACCCACACGTATAGGGCATTGATGAAGAAGCCCAATGTGTTTTTTCAAAATAAACGGCTCATATTAAAGGGATTGGTGGACCCATCAAGTTCAACGAGAATGTCGACCGGCTCATGTCAGACAAAGTACGAAAGTTGAAGTGCCCATTAAATATGAAATGATCGCGTATATTGCAGACCATGGAACGCGTTAATTACTCCAATAGACCTTCTCTCGAGCAGAGTATCTCATAGCTATTGCATAGGTCCTCGTCCGACAGAACTCGTGTGACCTAATGTACGTGTCAGAGGTCGCATGACAGAGCTCTTAAGAACATAGCTCACTCATTAGAACTCGTATGGTAAAGCCCATATACGAAAATAGACTTAACTTTGCTCATCGGAGATAGGACCATTCCTTTGAGTAGCCTCGACATACTTGCTTTGGCAGAGCTATCCCCAAGTTAGCCTTTCAGGTTTACATTTAAAAGAATATCCACCTTCTTCCATAACAACTTTACTCATCTTAATTCAGAAGCACTCTTAAGATGGAGCTGACTCATCCCTCACATCTATAACTATCCAAAGTGCAGGGATACAATCGGGACCAATCTACGTGTCTTCCTACAGTGATTCAAATACAAATATTCTAACAAACTTGCAAACTACATTGTGTCTATCACTGTCGCGGTTTGTATACTTGAAGATGTGTCCCCCTACAAAAAGACACACCTACTATTTCCGTGAGATAATAAACAATAAATGCCCTCCATGCGGTACCCTATAAATAATTCACTACTTTATCTACTAGGAGGTACGCTTTCTCACGTTAACACTAATTCCTATTGTTCTATTCACCGAAATCCTCATCTTATTTTGGAAACTAATTTGAGCGTCAGAGTCTCGCTCTGAATGACCTCTCCGGCTTCGTTTTGCCTCTCCGACTCCAACTCAACTCACTGTGTTCGCATTCCAAACTCTCCCAGGGCTCGATCACACTCTTTTTCATCGAATCTACCTCACTTATCAACTCAAGATACATTATTTCTTCTTTCTAACTAGATCTCCAATCCAAATCTAATAATAATAACTAAAGCTTGATTAAATTCTGATCAAACTACATATTTAAAAGCTCAGCTCAATTTGATTTGATTCGATTGCACCACTCTTTTTTTAGGCAAGAGCCATAAGACTGCAGCACTCTCGGTCACATTACATTATGGACTTGGATCCGTTACAGATCGAGAAGCACGGGTTTGGGCACAATCTACCGCTATGTAAAATGGTATCCACCCGTTTCCAGATTTGAAACCGGCAAAGAAGTGGGAAAGACAGACATTTTTCCGCCTTCCAATCAACACTGTTCCTTGATTCTCAGTTTTTCATTTATATAAAACAAATCTTTTCTCAACGAAAATTCCCAAGATAAAAATGGTGAGCAGTTCCAAGGGAGAGTCAGCTAGCGACGCCGATAATTCCTCTGGTGACGCGCCGGAATCCCAGTCCAAGAGCCTCTTCTCTGAGGGCGAGAAGGTTCTTGCCTACCACGGTCCCCGCATCTACGAAGCCAAAGTAACTCCCTAAATCCATTTCTTAGGGTTTTATTTTCTGTTCGTTTAACACATTTTTTTCCTTACATTGAGTAATTGGAGCTCATTAATTTGTTTAGTACCATGATTGGTTGAATATAATTTCAAATGTGAATTCGTGTAACTAAAATTTCTGAGCTTGTCTTCTTAGTTGGGTTAGATGTGATTTTAATGCGAGGATAACTTATATATTTCATTGCTTCGGAAGTTTGTGAATCTCCTAATTCTTGCGAGAAAAGTGAACAAGGCGGCCTTAGATGCAAGAATAAGGTTATTGTATGGAGGTTCATTGCATTTTTTTCCTGAGCGTCTCTGATTTTAGTTTCATCCCCCTCCCCGTCTTTCTGGGTAATGTGATGTGGAAATCATATTTGTGAAGTGTAACTGTTTGCTTAACCGATACATGTGTGACAGATGGCTACAAGATAGATATGCGAGTTTTTTTTTAGGATTTTGTGTCTCAGGTGTATATATAGTCTGTGCTACATGTGCATTCTATCAGTATTATGAATCACTTATATTTACGAGAGGGAATGAGACTTGTTTACTTAAGTAGAGGGTGTCATTTTGTTTTTCTGGATGCAGACGTAGATGTCATAATCCCCGATCTTGAAATCTATATCTCTTTGTGATCGTCATACATGTTTGTATCTCTTGCGAACTCGTTACTCCTGGTATATATTTGATTCAACAGCATATATACACTAAAAAATATGACATTACCTGGATATTTGTAATATCTTAGTGCCGGGCATTACAAGATTCTTTTGATGTAATGTCATTATGTTGTTTTCTTTCCCAATAGCATCCCTACCTCACTTTCAAGAAGAGTAATTTTGAATAGTCACGCTTCTGTTGCCACCCTTTCAATTTTATTGTTCAAATATATTACCCAATTGGTTGTGTTCTTCTGTTTGGTATCAAGTCAAGTTCTACTAATGGGGCTTAATAAAGTTTAACCATTGTTCATTGGAACAAGGAAATCATTCAAGCATGACAGTCAGAATGAGAAACTTTGCTTATTTGAATATTCATAATTCCTTTTTTCTGCTTCAACTTGGGGTATGCAGTCCTCTTTATAGGGTATCATGGCTCATTAGAATCAATATCATAGCTCATCAGAAGTAATGATTGTGTTTGTGTCTGCCTCCAATTACTTTGACGTGTTAAATATTCTAGGAATTACTATCTTGGCACCTAAGTCACAAATTTTGTGACAAGATAATTCATGCTGGTGCTTCTACTGGGACTGTGGGGATCGTGCATGATCTCATCTTTGAATTGGTTTGAATTGGCAATGCGATTTATATATTTTGTTGCTTCTTTTATTTCAGATCATGTGTCAGTGGTATATTATTCAGGATCAGTTTATGTTTTATTTTTTTCCTACAACTAGGTTTTTTGCTACATATTATATGATCTTGTCAATTCATAGTTTTCTCTAGTCATAGAAGTATTTTTTTTATTAGTTGCTCTTTCATGTCTATAAGGTTCAAAAAGCAGAGTTCCGGAAGAATGAGTGGAGATATTTTGTCCATTACCTTGTAAGTTTAATTTACTTCTGTTCTCTTTTCACTCCCAGTTGATTTTGATTGCCCATTATGTGCTACCATGTGTTTGTGACTTTCTTAACGAAGATCTTTTTACTATTTTGTTTAGCCTATCAATTATATGTTCTCCCGGTCTTATTTGTAAAATGGTATACCACAGTATTTACTCTAATTGGTTGTTTACTTTCGACAGGGTTGGAATAAAAAGTGAGCATGCTTCCATCCCTTCATTTCCTTCTTTTAATATCAGACTTGAAGGTCCTATCTCAGTCTCTCTTTCTTTGTACTTTCTAGAACACGTTATATGCATGTAATAGATCTCACTTTACCAATTTGTTAGAATGCAGTGACAAAATATCCAAATAGGTACCAATTGTTCAATTCTTGATAACTTTTAAATGTTGGATTAATTTTCTGTAGATAGAATATACATAGCTATTTAATAGTATAGTTTTACCAATTATATTGAGAAAACTTTCTTCCCTCATGTTTCAGAATTTTGAAAACAAATTAAATATGTTCTTTGGGTAAGCATGAATTTGTTTTAGCCCTAGGGTTAGCTAATTCATAGTCCAGCAATTGTTGCTATGTTGATAGCTGTAATATGTATTTTTTATTTTGTGCCTGTACTGGTAAAGTTCTTTGGTATCACTAACTAAAGCGTTCGATATGTTGCCAATTAGTTGGGATGAATGGGTGGGCATGGATCGGCTGATGAAATATACAGAAGAGAATATTATGAAGCAACAGTCCCTTGATAAGAAGGCTGGAGTGGACAAGAATACTAAATCAGGGCGTTCTGCTCAAGCAAAACCGAAAAGTTCAGCTGGTATGTCTCTGTCTTTGATCAGCTAATTTCGTAGGGACTCTTGACACTGGTATTTCTTCATCAGATAACCATTTATGCTTGGTGAGCTGGCTTTTGTTGTATTAACTTAGGTTCTATTCCTCATGGACTTTGTAGATGCTAAAGTGGATAAAGAGGAGGCAAAGACCACAGGTAACTCTTTCCAGGTTTCTGCATTGTGTGTAATTTCCCACTTGCCCCCATCCTATCCTCTTCAACAAAACCTGGGACTTCATCCTGGTCCATTGTTGAGTAGGCAAGTTGAGGCTAAACTACGTTGAAAACTGTATTCTGTATGCTAGTATTTGATATAGTTGATGTCTTGATGAAATGAATTGAAGGAAGAAACTTTGAAAGCCACATACCAATAATTATGTATTCTAGTGATATTTACCTATTACTTGTCATGGTCTTGCAGCTACAAAGGGGAAAAAGCGAAAGGCTGATTCAGGGTTTGAGGTTTGTTCTGTCCTCTTCTCTGGTTGATAGCTTGCAAGTTTCATTTGGAGGGCACTTTGTCTACACTTTCATCTTCTTTCTATTTTCCTCTTAGTTTTCATCCCATGTCTTGTTAACTTAGTGAAAAATAATTAGATTTTGGTTTTTTTCTAATTCTTGTTGGCATATAATTTGTTTTATGTCATATATTATGACCTTTTCCCTCTTATCACTTTAATGTCAGAGTTATGTGCAAATATAAAGAGAAGCTAAGCTTGTATCTGATTCCTGGAATTTGATATATCTTCTTCTCTCTGCATATGGCTATACTACTCTGCAGCAGAATCTTAACGTAGTGTAAATTGATGGTACACGACATATGTCGAAAGTCATCCTACTTAAGCTTTTGTTTACAAGTTGCAAAATTCTGGTTTTCTATTTTCTCGTCTAAATTCTTTCTTGGGCGTCCAGTGAACACTTTCTAAACTCATAGATATTGTCAAGTACTTCAAAATTGTTGAGAGTTTTAAATATTGCCCCAATTTGCAATTACAACATGACCTTTTAAGTTTTTGCAAAGATAGAACAATGTTGTTTCATTGAGAAAACATTTTCGTTTTGGCGGAAAAACTTCACCAAAACAAATTGGGGATGTTGTAATTGCAAAAATAAATAAAAGGTGTGTAATTGCAACATTTTAAAAGCCCTTTTATAATTGAAATTATGCTACATGTGTTATTTGCAGCAATCGACCCCTTAAGTGTTGATCTCCCAAGTTTTTGGTCTTCTCATTTTCAGGACAACCCTGCAATAGAAAAGCTCATCAAAATTCAAATTCCACCCAGTTTGAAGAAACGATTAGTTGACGATTGGGAGTTTATTACTCAGCAGAACAAGGTAATTGTGTTTGTTTGTATAGGATACATTATTTAATTCAAGTAAAACTTTGGTAGGAGAAAGTGCTAATGAGTAACAATCATTAATAAGAGCAAAAGAATGCATGGACCGTTATATTTAGTTGTCAGTTGGAAGATATTAGCTATTTAGATTAATCTTTCATTGGCATAAGCTTAATGAATACAATTTTATATTGAAACGAATAGGGTTAATTGCCTTAAAATACACAATTTTTGCCTATTTTTAGTTTTGCACACGAACTTTCATTTTTCTCCAAATACACTTTACATTTGATACAATTTTCTCCTGATTGAATCTCATACACCTGCCAAATAAGCTGATGTGGCAATGGCATTAACGTGGCTACTTGGAGTATATTTATAGACAAAAACGATGTAGTATCGGGATTAAGTGCTAAACGATGTCGTTTAGATCTTTAAAATTCAAAGCAACGTATTATGTCTTTTGAATCCCAAATTAAACATAATACACTGCTTTCAGTTTTAAAGATAAGAACAACATCGTTTAACACTTAATCACTTAATTCTCATACTACATCGTTTTGTAAATACCACGTCAATGTCACATCTGCTTCGATTTGTTATGAGGGTTATAGTCAGGAGAAAATTGCAACAAATGTAAAATTTGTGTATTTGGAGAGAAAATTGAAAGTTCCTGTGAAAATCAAAATCGGCAAAAGTTTGTGTATTTAAGGCAGTTAACTCAAACTAATAATGAAAATTATTATTTGATTTGTGTCAGCGGTCGCGTTCCTCCTCACACAAATTGGCAAAACTAACGATGGGGTTCAGTGAAAGTATCATGTGTGCTCGTGTGCTGTGGGAAGAATTCAGATGAAACAGTGAAAGTAAAATTCATTTAGCTTCCAAAATGATTTACAGCAACATTAAAGGGAACTATTTATAGATCTCATATAAGATCCCATGCACAGCTAACTAACTTCCCATGCAAAACTAACTAACTCCCCTTAACCAATTCTGCTACACAACTGCTGACGTGGCATCTAACAACTAACTCTAGCTAATTCCGTTAGCAGCTCGGTTCCTTCACACATCTCTGCTGCCTCTTTTCTGTCGCACCATTCATGAAAATTTGAATGTTTGTTTCACAAATTAATTAATTAACATTCTATCCTATATTCTGAATCAACCACTACTGAAAAATTCTGACTCCACAGATGTCGTGCATGCTTGAACTAGCTAGTTAGTTTTTCATTGCTTTTAATTTTTAAACTGTCTGTGAAAACACTTCAGTAATGCTGCATAAATTCTTTAAAAGTTTATCCAAAATTGCTGTGGAAAAAAATAGTAATGGATACCCTAAGTTTTCCCTATAATCAGACTCAGGGGTGCTACTTCAAATATTTATGCAAGGTATGTGGACCAATGTTTACCCACGAGGCGATTCATATCCATATTCAGTTTGTGCCATAGAACGGAATCATCAAATTACCTGACCTTTGTCTTGATCACTTTTACAAAATTGAACCTATTTTTACTTTATGTCATTCAGATAAGAATGTTCTTAGGAATCATGATGAGCTTTTTACCTAATGCCGTTAATTTTTTGTTCTAGACCACTGTCATCAGATGTCCACCAATCATTCATGTGTAAGGCGTAGTCCTGGATTTTCTGATGGGTGTTGCGCCCATTTTGTTTGTGCTTCCTGGATTTTGAATTATATTTTGCTTAGCAGTGCAAGTAAATCATACATATAAAGGGTTTTTTCGCTGCAGCTTGTGAAACTCCCCAGATCACCAAATGTTGACGATATATTGACAAAATATCTTGAACACAGGTCCAAGAAGGATGGCATGTGAGTTTGTTTTCTGGTCTGAAACTTTCCCATGGGTGTAAACAACTATCTGCTATGTTTCTCCTTGTCATTGAAATATGGATGAGCTATTCTGGATATCTAGTTTCAGTTAGCTGACAGAAAACAACAGTTTTAGAGAACGAATGGTCGAACAAAATTTTTGGTAATCTATTTGTTAATTATGGACCATTTATTTTTGTTTGATGGATGGGTATTGATAAAGATTGCACGGTTTGGAAGACAATGCATGATGTCCCTTCACAGAGGAGATGCTTTAAATATATTAAAGCATGGCGAATTTTTTAATTTTTTTTTCCGCTTTATTGTCTTTTCAGGAATATACTCTGTCAGAGTCCACTTGTTAACAGGTTGATTTGTTGAATTGAGTAGTTATCACTTATCGTTTAAATATCATTTCCTGAAAATTAGTTTTATCCCCTTGGTTGGTTTTACCCTTTAAATCACAGTAGTTTGGTTTTCTGTTCTTCATTGTACCTTTAAAAGGTAGGAGCTGCAAATAGTTCTTGTTTGTTATAGTGTCTAAAACTATAGAATGTGCATTGTTGAAATAAACCAGCTCATATGTTTACTTTACTTGCATGGTTTGACGTGGTAGGAGTTATGTAGTTTAGATCTCATTGATTCACAAAAAAATTTAGATCCCATTGGAAGCAAAGAGAGATTGTTTCCTAAATTTTTTTAACTCTACATGGTTAATGATCCTTGATGATGTGTTTGCATGGGTACAGGATGACTGATGTGGTTGGAGAAATTTTGAATGGGTTAAGATGTTATTTCGACAGAGCACTGCCAGCTATTCTTTTATACAAAAAAGAGCGTGTGCAGTACTGCGAGGCTGTTTCAGATAATAGTACATCTCCATCAACTATATATGGAGCTGAACATTTGTTGCGCCTATTTGGTATGCTTATTCTCAATCATAACTTAGCAAATCAATCTGTCAACTATTTTTCTTTTCTCCTTTTGTTGTATGATTTTAGACCCTGTTTTGCATTAATAGAATGCTTACTGCGCTGAAAATGTTCTTGGTGGAGTTTCACCTTTCTGAAAACATATTCTGACTTGTTTTGTTGATATCTGATTGGAAATTGTGTGTTTCGGTTCTTCTATTATTTACAGTGAAGTTGCCAGAGTTGTTGGCATATGTGAAAATTGATGAGGAGACTTTGATTCGGTTGCAGCAGAGATTGCTCGAATTTCTCAAGTATGTTGTTAATCTTCTTGTTTGATGTCGTGACATCTACTGCTCTGTTTATGTGTTTAGATGCTAACAAGAAAATAATGATGATCCATATTGCATTGTGTTGCATTAAGGTTGTAAGCGTACTTGGGCAACATTCCTAACGTGTAAGAATAAAGCTGAATTTGATAGTTTCTCCTCTCTGTCTTGTGTTTTTCTCGTAACCCTGCTTATTGGGAAAGGCAAATTCATACTTGCAAGCATCAACTTACTTGTCATATATACCGTATTGCCTATGTCTGTGCTTCTTTTTCTGAAAATGAAAATTGTTGTTTCAAGTATCATACATATTGGTGTTTCCACTTGATAGAATTCTTTTTCCTGATAACCTTCTACATCAATTCTGGTCACTGGATTTGAGTTCTGCAGAAATGGTAAAGCATTCACTTGGAATTTAAAGTTGGGATATTTATATTCCAGATGTAAAATATATTTGATTTTCCAATGCTAAAACATTTCTACCCTGTGGTGGCGTTTGATGTAGGTTTCTGCAAAATAACGAGAGCACTTTCTTCCTCTCTGCATATGATGGTCCTAAAGTTACTGAAGGAGGTGGCAATGGGAAGGATAGCTGACTCGGTAATTCTTGGCTTTAATATATCTGCCAGAAGCATTGGTACTGTATGAGTAAGCATGTTGTTGTTTATAGGCTCTTTAACAAACAAAACTTATTGTTGTAGCAACATATACTTATTTTAGAAGAAGGATGAACAGTTCCCATTTTTCACATTCTAGTTGTAAAACAGCTGCACACGTTCAGCTGTAATATACTTAAACCTAAATTTGAGACGCATTCCCTTTATCCTGATGCCCTTGTTTTAGTAATATGATATTATTAGCTCATATTAATCCATGCACTTTGACATGTTTAACATTATTTCAAGAGAAAAAGTGGAAATCAGCTGAGTTTGCAGTTCTCTGTTAAATGCTATAAATGTTGGTGTCACAGGCTCTAGTTATTGCACATGTCAAATTGTATACTTAAATACAAAACTTTGATGCCCAAACTAGTAAATCTAGTTATTGCATATATCGTCTAGGGGTGAACATTATTTGTTAATAACAGAAAATCGAGCTGAAATACAAATTTGGTTAGGTTATTTTATATACGGTTTGGTTTTGTTTTTTAAAAAATTCAGCATTTCAGTACAATTTCGATTTTAGCTGTGAAAATTTTGAATAACCGAAAATCGAACCTCGAATTATAAGAGTATATATAATTCTAATTATATACTATATATTTTTGTTTATAATTTAATAATCTATAGTGTTTATATAAATTATACTCCATCTGTCTCCAAAATTTGTTTCTAGTTTTTTTTGGTACGTCCTCTAAATTTGTTTTCTTTCTATTTATGAAAACTATCTCACAAACTATTCTCAACAATACCTTTTGTTTATATATTTTATCATCCATGACCTATCACTATCCCTATTTATTACCTTCAATAATATCATTTATTTACCTATTTTACAATTAATGTCCACCACTAATTAATTTAACACTATATTGATATGAGTCTTTTACTTCACTCACAAAATACTCTAACAACTTTTATTAAAATCCATACGAAGATTATCAGGAACATATTTTGGAGACAGAGAATATGATTTATAGTTTAATATCCATTTATCGCTATCATTTATTTGGTAGAGATGTTTATTTAAGAACAAAGGTTTATAAAATTTTGGTTATATACCGAAACCAAACCTAAAATGGTTCGGTTAAGTTCTATTTTTAGACTATATAGTTCGATTTTGATTTTTATAAAAATCTGATTAATTCAATTTTTACAATTCGATTCGATTTGATGTTCACCCTAATATTTCTGATAAAGACATATAATATAAGAATTAAATAGAAATTAAGATACATACAAGCTGATTCACTCATGAAATCCCTATTGACTGCTCATATTTTGCTTGTAAGGTGCAGAAAAGGTAGAAAAGCAAGACAATGTAAATACAAATTTTATGTATTTAATTTATTAAATACAAAATCGCATACTACTCCAATATTTGTACACCAAAATATTTCTGTGGAGTTTGCAATCTATATTGCTTCTCTTATTTGTCTTTTCAATATGATCTTGAAGGATTTTTGAGTAGTCCTTGAAATTTGTTAGAGAAATATTACTCCAATCTTTTTGGACTTGATTTTCGAGCTTTATAACATCGATGTGAAGGTCTTTTGCCTTGTTTTTGATCATATGTTGGACTTGACTTGAGCTTTGGGCTTTATAACATCGATGCGTAAGGCTTTCGCCTTGTTTTTGAATCGACACTACTTTGAGAAACTTCTGACGAAAAAAGCTCTGGCTTTCGTCTTGTTTTCGGATCAACCACTACTTTGAGACACTTCCGACGAGGAACGCGTTGCTTCCACGAAAAACACCTTGAATAGTGAAGAGAATTTCGTAGTAGAAAAATTCTCATTCAATTCTTGAGCTCTTCAATTATAATTTGGTGTCTTTGAACTATATTTATAGTTGTCGGGAGAGTTGGGCTTCAGGCTTGAACTTGTATGGTCTTCGGCCTAGGGTTGATGTAGCGCGATTTCATTGGCTCTTAAATATCGATATATATATCTATCAATATCAATATTTGCTTTGTTTCCAAATAAATTAACCTAGATGTTATAGTAGCATCCTTGATAACAATATCTTTTTAATCTTGGATTTTTTTAAAGTTCTAAAACTAAATAAATATAGAAATCAATAAAATATCTTTTATTTCCTTTTTCAAAATTTTCGTGCCTACTGACACAAGATCACAGCTGCAAGAAAAGGAAGTTCTGCAGCATCCCTCAATACACTGCGCCTTGATCAAGGAGGGCTCTGAACTAGTTTTCCAAGTTCAGCATCTTCTGTTGCAGCAAATTCTCGGTTTGCTCGATGCAGGCGGTGACTGAGCTTGTGGCAGAAGGATGAGACATTCACCAAAGTGGACCAAAATCCGCCATTAGAGATGAGCTTCAAGAAATGAAATTTTATAGGTTTGAGGTGTAGAAGTGAAGTGTTATGAGTTAGGAGACCGCTAGTCAAAAGGGGGGAATCTGCACTATTTATTCCGATAACAGGGTTGAGTTGCGCAAAACATAACGTGGGAGGTATTCTTAGGCCATTAAAGTATACAAGTTAAATGTAATCTTTCAAATAATCGTGGATGAGACATTTGAAGTTGAAACTATTATTCATTTACAACGAGTGCGCTACTGATATCATTTGTATAATAAAAAATCCGTCGAAGTATAAAATCTCTCTTCTCCACAGAAGTTACAGAGACATTTTCGTCACATAATCCAAGTATGATTTCTTCTATCGCTTTGTTTAGAGGAAAAACTTTTATACATCATACTATGGGTGAAGAACCTACTGTTCCTAGATTTTATTTATCTGAAAATAAGATTCAGTTTCACATAATGTCCCATTTTGTAACGTCATGTGCAAAAATATTCTATATAACTATGCAATGCATGGGAAAAAATAAGTGATATCCTTTTTGAAGATCGATATTACATATTAATGAATACAGTCTTACAATCTGTGAATTTTTACCTACAAAGAATAAATGATTTGATGCATACTCGGATCAATAAAAAAAAATTGCTTCATATTCTTCATAGTAGCCGGCTGAGAGACTTAATGAGCAGTTTCAAGTTCTTTCTTTGTGGCTTCATCCCAGTGAATCCCAAGATATCGGAGCTTATATTCTGCACACGTTGATTCGCCATGAAGAAAACAGATATCTTGCAATGATAATATAAAAAGAGAGAATATACATTCTAAGCTCTAGGGGCCAGGGCACATGCTAGGTGAATATACCTCCATGTTCTTCAATGTGAAAATGAGGGTATAGATAGACTTCTGAATTAGTTCTGTGTTCTCTGGAGTTAGTATTGATGATTGCACCTCTGCATATTCCACAAATAATGTATCATCACCCAATTTCAAAGAACCGATGATCAAAAAGCTCAATGTCACAAGCATCTTAGATATGGACAAACTATTTGGCAAGAAACTCGTGAATTCTGAAGCAAATTATAGTTTCAATCATGGGATACCTATGTCAAAACGGATTTGTAGACATAGGTGAAGTAAATGATGCACATATCGCAATACAAAGGGAAATATATATATAATTGTTATTGTCATTTTTCATTGAAACAAAAGCAGGACACAATCATAGAAAGCTGAAGACTTTCTAACAAAAAAAAGTAACATCTACAGCACTATGGATAGTTTAGTATCAATTATCAAATATTGCTTAATTTGTTTCATGTCAAAACCAAACCGAAGACTACAGTCTACCTCAGATCCTCGGAAGCTCGTGTAAGGCTTTTGGTTAAATTCTCGACTTCTTTTAGCAAACCACTATCATGAATTTCAGCCAGCAAAGGTCCACAACTTCAGCTAGAGCTTGAATCTGAGCAATCACTACATCAGAGACCGAATCTCGCATGAGAATACATTCCATGTAATTTACTAAATACAAGAGTAACTAACAGAGCATCCATAGACCCACATTTCAGATAGAAACAAAACATTTGAGATTTAGACAAAGATGTCTCTTTGAAGTATCGAAAATTGTAGGATCAGGTGCCCGTCAATTCTGTAAATTCTCCGATGAAAGAATGACTAGTAATCTAACTAAGATGGCACATACTCCAAACTCATAGCGGTTAAGACGTCACCAAGTCAATTAACAAAAAGCACGCGGACCATACCTTTGTAAGCAAAGGTCTCGCATCTTCAACAACAGCAGCAATCCGTTCAGCCAACGAGTAGGTATTCGCAACACTTATTCCTTCAACCTCACCCATTGGCGCCCCTTTAATTTTGTCTGTCACACACAATTAGACCCTTTAACACAACCAGCATGAAGAGGCCCGACCGATGGTACCGGAATGGGGTCTTGTGGAGTGATATCAATGAGCGTTTCCATAAGAAGACCGGATTGATGACTTCCACCAACGAGTTCCGTGGTATTATAACTTTATCGTCTTCAATCTGGAAGCATCAACATCAAGAAAATTTCAGAACACAACACATTGAAGCCACAACTCGAAAAACTTGTATCACGGCCTCACCTCAACTATAGCCTCGATATTCCTCAACGAGGGATTCACACGAAACACATTGTCAACGTTCACCCCTCTAATCCTCACGGTGTCCCGGTGGAAATGCCAGAAGCCCGATCAAACTCGAAAACGGCCAAGTACTAGTTAAACTTTGATCTTAGCTGAAACCCCCTCAACCAAGACAAGTAAACGCGAATGGAAACGCCCCGGAAATAAGGAACAAGCCAACTCCACCCTCGCACACGCTTTTCCCACCGAGACCAAAATCACTCAACGGCCTCAAAGTTCGCCCCCAAATCGCCCGAGGAACATCGAGAACCAGCGAGAGCACGCTCTTCGATTCAGGAGATTATGAAGTGGCTCTGATAGTAAGAGTTTTTATCTTCTTATTTCTAAGAGGGGTAGTCAGACATGGCAAGGAGCTCAATGCACCATGCGCTGAAATAGGATTGACAGAATAAGACCTCAGAAGCAAGGAATCCCTTTCCATGTTCGTTTAAACCAAAGACTCAAAAGCTATGCTTCAATGCAATAGTTGAGGATTATGGATTCCTGATGCTATCCTCGATCATTGACATTGTGAAGAATCACACCTTACATCAACTAAAATGCACTAAAGGTTAGAGTAGGTGATGAATGCCGAGGAAATACTAGAATCAATTAATTAGGGAAAATTACAAAGGGAACGAGATACCTTATAGTTATTTGATTCTGGTTGGAAGCTCCGGCAGAAACCCAATCCTTAGTCTGTCCCCCAGCGAGAGAGGAGATAGAAGGTCCATATGATATCCATTGGGCTGGGCCGTCTTGTATAATTTAGAATCTGGGTTTCAGGCCCTTATGATAATATTGACAATCTCACCTGTTAAACTAGTTCAATTTGGACCCTACTTACAATAATTTGAAGTTTGCAATTTCAAAGTTGTGTTTGTTGGGTCAATTTTATATTTTATATTCCAAAATATGATATGATCTGATAAAGTTGCCGTGACATGTCTCTTAGAAGCCGATGTCGCCAAATTGTGGATGCATGGCTTTGATTAGGTCAGTATTTTAATTTTTTGGTGAAAATAAAATAAAATTGGACTGTTAATTTTTTTAGAAAAATAAAAATTGTGACATTATTAAAACGTCTAAAAAGTCGTATTAAAATGTAGGTGAAAAAAGCCTAAATCAATTGACAATTAAACCACAATAAAATTACTAGAAACTCCTCCAAAGTATCGACAAATACATAAGAGTACTGGAAGAACAAGGTAATCTCTTATTTTTCATCATTAATTTTCAATTTTCAGATTCATTGGGTTTTTTTTCGTAATTATTGGCGATTGTCTTAAGTATGCTTCCAGATTGATTTAACGACCAAAACAACTGTTTTCACCCAAACTGATTTGATTGATATGTGGTTGGTCGTTCCGATTTCGAATTTCCATGGGTTTTTATTTTTTTATTTTATTTTGTCATTAATATTTATTCTCGTAAGATATGCTTCTCATGCTTGATGTTTAGTAATTCGATCAACGTATAGTGTTGGAAAAATTCTATTTTAATTGTATGTTTTGATTAGATCTCAAAACCCTATTAATGTTTGTCTTGCTAATGTAACTTATGCTAGTCATTTGTTTTGAAGTTAGTCGTTTTTGTTACAAGTTTCAACTGAAGAACTACGTACCAACTTGGACAGACCCAAGACTGAAGGAGTTCAACATGTACTAAACCAATCATATTGACAAGAGTATCAATACCAACACAACTGATATAAGCTCAATTAAAGGACCACATACTGAAGACTGAAGTCAGATCAACCGATGTCTGAAGACTGAAGTATAGCGATGATGATAAATAGAGCTACCGAAGTAAAGTCGAAGACTGAAGTCAAAAGACTGAAGATCGGAGACTGAAGACTCGAAGCTGTTGGAAGTAAAGATGTTGGGATATAACTAAGTGTCATATCAGCAGCTGATTGTCTTTGTTGGAAAGTCAAAGCTGGCTATCAGAAGTCAAAGTTGACGACTAAAAGTCAAAGCTGCTGATCAATATTCAAAGCTGGTGACAAGTAGTCAAATCTGACGATAACAAATCAAAACTGGCTGATGAAAAGTCAAAGCTGACTATTTATACGTCAAGTTGAAAGCATCATACAGTCAGGTTCCCAAACTGACAAAAGATAGTGTCCAGTCTGCTGATGAAAGATAAAGCAGTCTCGACTGGCTCAACTTGAAGTCAACACATTGATAAAACACAGAGTCAACTCAATTGAAAAAACAGGAAGACATTTTAGCCTTGAGTGTTTGACTCAGGCACAAGTCGTAGCGTATCTGCAGAAGATTCTGACATGCCAGAAGACATTTTCAGAGTTTCAGAGCTACAGTGTACGATGATGCAGAACAGCGGCGAAAGTACGGGGATTCAAACGGGAAGATTTCAAACGACAAATAGAAGGATGTGATTGGTGTTCCATTCAAAGTCACTATTCATTGTCTTATCTATAAATACGTTCAGAATCCAACCTTTAAGGTTACAAAAGTTGCACATTCTTATTGTCTAAAGCATTCAAAAGTTCAAGGACTATCACATAGCGATTTCGAAGAAGGAAGTTTACAATGCTATCAATAAACCTTCAGAGCCCAAATATATTTATCAGCTCAAGGTTTGAGTAAACACTTCATTTAAGTCTATGATACTCTTTGTATATCTCAAGCCTCGACACACTGAGTTTATCTCATGTGACAACTCACAATTTAGTTGGAAAACCCCTTTACGAAAATTCTCAGTTTAAGTAGAAGTTTGGGTAAGTAGGCAATGAATTGTTAGTTGTTAAAAGCTTGGTTATCTTGTATCTGTAAGCAAGATGTTTAGGTCGACTGCACCCGTAAGCAGTCAGAGGTTTCATAGCACCCACAAGCGTAGGAAGAACGCTTAGTTCGGTGGGATAAAATACGGTTAACTCTGTATCTAGGTTTATATTTTGTAGATGTAAACAAAACCAAATCTCAGTTAGTGGATTGACTGAGTAATTAGTCCGTGGACGTAGGAACTGATCTTTCCGAACCACGTAAAATTTTTGTTATTTACTTTCAGTGCTTTACATTCAGTATCATATTTACTTTACATATTATTCAATTGTCATCACTAGCACACAAACAACACAACATCATCTTGAAACACTTTATTAGCATCAATTTGATATTGATAAAATAAACTGAAACTGACTAAACCATATTTCACCAAGTGTTTTCAAACCAGTTTAAGTTTTCAGTAAGACAAATACAGTAACCACCACATTCCGCACGAACATCAGTTATCAGTCCAACTGACCAACTGTCTCAGCAGTCAGCAGGTTTGCTAACTGATATCACTTAGTACAAGGCTTGCGTTATCTGAACTGACCAACAATACTATCAATTTTCCGACCGGCTACTACCATAATAGCCAGTTAGTCTTGTGAAAAAAAAATTAAATTTACCTAACTGGTATATTCTCTCATCTTCCCCATTCTATACATTGGTATGTACCCTAAGGGATCCATCATATAGATTCCCTGCTGCCTTTTTGATTGATTGATCTGTTCAGTTTTGTTGTTGTGATTGGGATTCAAGTTCCTAAGGTTTTGTTGATTCATTACTAATCTTACTTTTTGCTATTAATATCGATATATTTTCATAATTTTCTGATTGATTGAGAACAAGATTGTTATTATATTTTCACAGTCTCACAAATATCAGTTAATTAGCTGTTAATAAACAGAATACAATAGTGATCGATCTTAATTTCGTTAGGGAAATAAATGCGCAATGAACACAGAGAATTAACGTGGTCCGATCTTTAAATAGATCTACGTCCACGGAGCAAGAGAGAGTATATGTGTATTGAGAGTGTGAAAGTGATTACAAAGAGAGTAGTTAATTCTTTTCCGTCTAATCTAGCCTCTATTTATACACAATGATATTGAGTTCGACTCTAATACAAAGTCTTCTCTTATAAGGATTCTTCTAGATATGCATCAAGGATTCCTTTAGATATTCGAATCTTCTATGTCTCCACTTGCGAGATTTGAGTTGTAGTTGGTTTAGGAGTCTTCTCGGGCTGAACTCACATAGGCCGAGCTTAATATCGGGACCCACTTTTATTGGGCCTGATGCTTGGGCCTAGTAGTTGGGCCGTATCCTATCACATCCCCCCAAAAAAGACGTAGAAGTGAGATCGTAATTGATGAGGGGTAGTGCTTTGACATCACCTCGCTGAGATTCGTGATGCCGAAGTTGCATGTCGTTTGGCTTCACCTTACCGAGGCGTTATGCCGAAGTCGCATGTTGCTTGGCTTCACCTTGCCGAGGCGTTCTGCCGAAGTCGTATGTTGCTTGGCTTCGCCCTGGCTAGGTGTTCTGCCGAAGTCGTATGTCGCTCGGCTCCAATTGGCCGAAGTCGAATACTCGTCGCCTTGCCGAAGTGTCCTTGCCGAAGTTGAATGTCGCCCGACCATAAATTAGCCGAAGTCGAATACTCGTCGCCTTACCGAAGTCGAATATGTAACTTCGTGTCGAGGCAAAGGCTCGGGATGCGGCGAAGAAGGAGGCCGCAGCTTTGGCGGCGATCGAGGTGGCGAAGGCCGAGGTCGGACGGCGGAGGGCCGAGACGGAGGTGGCCATGTATCGGGAGGCCGAGGCGAGGTCGGCCTGCGGAAGGCCGAGGCGGAGGTAGTTCGTCCTCATATTTAAACAAAGGTAATTCATCCTCGAAATAAACGAAGGTAGTTCGTCCTCGTTTTGAACGAAGGTAATTCATCCTCGAAATAAACGAAGGTAGTTCGTCCTCGAAATAAACGAAGGTAGTTCGTCCTCGTTCCTCGTTTTAAACGAAGGTAATTCATCCTCGTTTTAAACGAAGGTAGTTCGTCCTCGTTTTAAACGAAGGTAATTCATCCTCGAAATAAACGAAGGTAGTTCTTCCTCGTATTAAACGAAGGTAATTCATCCTCGAAATAAACGAAGGTAGTTCGTCCTCGTATTAAATGAAGGTAATTCATCCTCAAAATAAACGAAGGTAGTTCGTCCTCGTTTTAAACGAAGGTAATTCATCCTCGAAATAAACGAAGGTAGTTCGTCCTCGTATTAAACGAAGGTAATTCATCCTCGAAATAAAAGAAGGTATGGGTTCCTTATTTGGCAAGAAGTATCGCTAGGGGTGGTCCCCTCACGCGCGTTTAGATCTCCTCTGATAAACGCGCATTTTACACGTTTATTGTTGATATTTAAAGATGATTTTAGATCTATAAAGTGCGTTTATATCTAGGATTTCAATGCTTTTACATATTTTGGAAGATCTGCTCTTGGGTTCCGTTTTGGTGTTTTGTAGGCTTATAAGTTGAAAACCGAAGCATGGAGCGAAGACGAGCGAGCGAGGCGAAATAGTGCTAGCGACCTCCCATGCGACCGCTAGCCGGCCATGAGCCATCAACCCGGTAGGCGTGGCGCATGCGTCGAAGAGATACCTCGCGACCGCCTAGCGACCGCTAGGTCGGCACGCGAGCAACGCCGGGCCGCGAGATGAAGGCCATGCGCGAGCACTCCCGGTGGGCGCGAGCGTGCCGCGGCGATTTTATGTACGACGCGACCACACCTAGCGACCGCGAGGTGTGGCTGCGAGGCCAACGAGGACGCGCGCACTGCCGAGAATTTAACGCCCGACCGAGACGAGACGGATTCCTCGCGACCGCGAGCTCGGCCGCGAAGAGAGGCGGCAGACTCCAAAATTAGGGTTTTCACCTAAATCTATAAATAAACTTCGCCCGCCCCCAACCTTCCCCGGACTGTTTTACACGTTTTCTCGCTTTTCATTATTTTCCTTCTTTTGCACTCTAGCTTTGATTTAGATTCATTCTAGCATTAGTTCTACACATTGTTAACGCCTCGGAACGCTTTTGTCCGAACAAATTCCATCGTTTTCCGTTTTCCGTTGGGTTTGGATCTGAACCCAACCATTGTTCTTCGACGCTTCCCTACGGGTTTATCAATTTAATTTCTGCTTTTATGATTATTTCGTATTTAATTTCGTTATTTATGTCAAGCTAAATATCTGTTCTAATCCTAGGGTTTGCATGATTCTATCCTATATGTTGTGATTCCTGCTATTGTTATTTACCTTCCAGGTATTGATTCATGATTCTTGGTGCTTAATTATATATGTTGATTTACGATCAATCTTGATGCATATCATAGTTGCCGATTAATTACGTAACATTTTTAATTGTCAATCGATCTTGAATGCATGATACGGATAAGCGCTTGAGTCGAATGGCGAGATAGGAACATTCGTAGGAAGCATATTCTTTGTGATCCTTTTGGGTTGCTTATTTTCCTCTGAGACCGATCGATAAGATTTGATCGCACGAAAATAACGCGCGATGTATATGGTAAGTCGAGTATCGTATCCACAGGGATTGCAATCCGAAAACACAGAAGCTAACTCTCTAATCCTTCATCATTATCCAATTAACAGAATATGGTTTGAAAGGTTTTAAGGCTTCAGATAATTAAATCCAAAGCAAAGGTAACAACTTCAAAATAAACAAAAGCAGTAAAAACTCAAAGATGAATATAGGAGATAAAGACTAACCCTAGGGATGCACTAATCCTATCCACAACGATGTTTATCCTGCTTATTATTAACCGTTTTAATCCAGACAAGATGGAAGATCACATATGTAGCCAACAACTTCAGTTACGACAATTGTGACAGTTGATTACTAATTTTCCTATTACTTTTACGTCTAGAGGAAAATAAGCAACTCCAAAAGGATCACAAAGAATATGCTTCCTACGAATGTTCCTATCTCAGTTACGACTCAAGGCTTATCCGTATCATGCATTCAAGATCGATTGACAATTAAAACAGTTACGTAATTAACTGGCAACTATGATATGCATCAAGATTGATCAGAAATCAACACATATAAATAAGCACCAAGAATCATGAATCAATGCCTGGAAGGTAAATAACGATAGCAGGAATCACAACATATAGGATAGAATCATGCAAACCCTAGGATTAGAACAGAAATTTAGCTAGACATAATTAACGGAATAAAATACGAAATAATCATAAAAACAGAAATTAAATAGATAAAACCCATAGGGAAGCGTCTGAGAAAAATGGTTGGGTTCGTATCCAAACCCAACGGAAAACGGGAAAATCGTTCGGACGAAAGCGTTCCGAAGCGATAACAATGCGTAGAACTAATGTAGAATGATGGAAAAACTAATACTAGAATGAATCTAAACCAAAACTAATGTGAAAATAAATGGAAAACTATGAAAAACTGAGGAAAACTTGTAAAATCGCGGCTGGGGAAGGTTGGGGCGCGAGGGGGTAATGCCCTATTTATAGAATTAGGGTGAAAACCCTAATTTTGCCTTCTGCCACCATGCCTCGCGGCCGGGCTCGCGGTCGCGAGCTCGGTCGCGAGGGAACACTTCGACTCGGCCATCCTTCAGACTCTCGGCAGGGCTTGCGCGCTCGTTGGCCTCGCGGTCGCTAGGTGTGGTCGCGTCGCATGAAAAATCGCCGCGGGCACATCTCGCGGCCGCTGGGACTCCTCGCGTGCGCTAAGCGTTTCCTCATGGCCGACCTAGCGGTCGCTAGGCGGTCATGAGCCTTCATCTGCACAAGCGTCTTGCGCTTCATGTATGAGTAGTTCTTCGCGCCTGCTCTAGCGGCCGCGAAGTCGGTCGCTAGGCCCTCATTTCGCCCTCGCCTGCTCGTCCTTCGTTCCATGCTTCGCTTTTCAACTTATAAGCCTACAAAACACCAAAAATGAACCCAAGAGCAGTATCTTCCAAAAATATATAAAAGCATTGAGATCCAAGACATAAACGCACTTTATAGATCTAAAATCATCTTTAAATATCAACAATAAACGTGTAAAATGCGCGTTTATCAGAGACGAATAACGATATTAGGAAAATTAGTAATCAATTGTCACAATTGTCGAATGGCGAAGTTGTTGGCTACATATGTGATCTTCCATCTTGTCGGATTAAAGCGGTTAATAATAAGCGGGATAAACATCGTTGTGGATAGGATCAGTGCATCCCTAGGGTTAGTCTTTATCTCTTATATTCATCTTTGAGTATTTATTGCCTTTGTTTATTTTCAAGTTGTTACTTTTGCTTTGGATTTAGTATCCGAAGCCCTAAAACCTTTCAAACCATATTTTGTTGTTTGGATAATGATGAAGGATTAGAGAGTTAGCTTCTGTGTTTTCGAATTGCAATCCCTGAGGATACGATACTCGACTTACCATTATACATCGCGCGTTATTTTCGTGTCGATCAAATTCTGTCGATCAAATTAGAGGGTATAGTTCGTCCTCCGAAGAGGGTATAGTTCGTCCTCCGAAGAAGGTATAGTTCGTCCTCCGAAGAAGGTATAGTTCGTCCTCCGAAGAGGGTATAGTTAGTCCTCAAGAGAGGTATATTTAAGTCATCCGAAGAGGGTAGTTGTATCATGGGGAAGAGGTAGTATGCATAAGTGACAAATGAAATATGCAAGACAGATGAAGTAAATAAAGAAAAGATTTTATTAATGAAAAGCGACGTATTAGGTAGACATGTTGTAGGGTCGGGCCCGCCAGTTTAGGACCGGGCCTGACGGTTCGGCGGTTTGAAAAGTCGAGGCCCTAGCCCAGCCCTACAGATAGAAGCGGTTTAGGGCCGGCCCGGCACCCGCGGTCCGGTTCGGTTCGGCGAGGCTCATCGCAGCGCGATTTTGCATCGGTCCGTTCTCTCTCGTCCTAGCTCCGATTTTTGATCCGTTTGCGCTCACGAACGCGTATCGCAATATACTTAAACTCTTATGAAGGGTAAAATCTCCAATTCTATCTCAATTTTCCTGAAAATTCAATAAAATATGCAACGACTCTAAGGAGGCCCGCCGGTTCCGGGCCTCTCTTCACTTGAACCGAGCCCGGCCCTAGGCCCTAGCTCCCGGTTCCGGTTCAGGCCTGTTGACCTCCGGTTCTAGCCCGAACCGTTGGGGCCGGCCCGGCGGTCCGGAAAGCCCTTGCACGTCTAGTATTAGGTATTTGCTCACCGGATAAATGGGCGAGCTTATATGACCCTTTTCCGAGGACTTCTTTAATTCGGTATGGTCCTTCCCATGTGGTCTCTAACTTGCCGAGCTTTGCAACTTTATCGACTTCGTTACTTGATGCGAGGTCGCCTACTTGGCATTGTCGGATTTGACACGGCGGTTATAATACCGAGCTACTTGTTGCTTGTCACCGAGCTTCTAATGTGGCGAGGTCTCTTCTTGATTTACGTCGGGATTCTTGCCTCGGTTTCCTCGATCATCCTCTTTCTTCTTTCATCGGAGGGTTCCACCTTGTCAGCTTCACGCTTTCTCCTGTCCGCTTCGTCTGCCTTGGCGAACCGATCTGCTATGCGCCACAGCTCCGACGCAGTGCGGGGCTCGTACTTGACGATCTCCTTGTATAAGGCCCCAGGCAAGATGCCGTTTTGGAAGGCCGAGATAATGAGGAGATCGTTCACGTCCTCGACTCTTAGGCTCTCCTTGTTGAACACGGTCATGAAGTCGCCGATGGACTCACTTCGCCTTGCCTCACGGTGAGGAGATGTGCGATGTCGTTTGGACTCGGCCTTACGAAGAACCTTCGATGAAAGGCTTCCATTAGGTCGCGGTAAGATCCAACACTCCGGAGGTAACCGCCGAACCATCGACGGGCGTTGTCGATCAGTAACTCCGGGAAGAGCTTACACATGTGGATGGTGTTGAGGCGCTGGTTAATCATATTGTACTGGAATTGTGAAAGGAAGTTTTGTGGATCCCTCAGTCCGTCATAGGGGGCAATGCCCGGCACCCTGTACTTGTCCGAGAGTGGAGTGTTGAGTATTTCGTTTGAGAAAGGGGTAATTATCTTCCCGTATCCATCGAACCCATCTCCCGGAGAGTGATGCTGAGTTCGTCGGTCGAACTCGTTATAGTGATGGGGATCGACATCACGGTGATCACGACGTCCTGTCCCGCGTTGCTCGTCCCTTGCACGGTCGGTTTGGACCCCAACCCGTGTAGAGGTATGAGCGCCTATCATCCGGAGGCTGGGGGATTCACCTCGTTGTGCCGCCTCGTGCTTTGACGAGGCTTCGACGTCCTTATCTTCGTGATGGTGCCGACCTTGTTCTCGACTGAGGTACTGGAGGAAGCTCTCCTTGTTTTTTTTAGGAACCCTTTAACCGCCTCGTCAAGGTTTAACTGCGGTGCCAGGGGTTCCTCTCGATTGCTGTTGCGACCTCCCTCGCTATGGTACTCTTCTTCTTCATGCAGGATGGGATGGCCTTGCTCATCGAGACTTTGGACATGCCCTTCGGGGGTCGTATCTCTGATCGGGCTTTTCCCAAGCCGAGCTCGGCGCCTCCTGCCGTCGTTGTTGTTGTTGTTGTTGCGGTAGCGGCTCTGGATGTAAGGCTTCTTGTATTCATCGTCGTGATTGATTCCTCTGTAAACAAGGTTGATCGAAAACACGAATTTCGGTTCCACAGGCGGCACGATGATCGATCTTAATTTCGTTAGGAAATAAATGTGCAATGAACACGAGAGAATTAACGTGGTTCGATCTTTAAAATAGATCTCGTCCACGGAGCAAGAGAGAGTATATGTGTATTGAGAGTGTGAAAGTGATTACAAAGAGAGTAGTTGATTCTTTTCAGTCTAATCTAGCCTCTATTTATACACAATGATATTGAGTTCGACTCTAATACAAAGTCTTCTCTTATAAGGATTCTTCTAGATATGCATCCAGGATTCCTTTAGATATTCGAATCTTCTACGTCTCCACTTGCGAGATTTGAGTTGTAGTTGGTTTAGGAGTCTTCTCGGGCCGAACTCACATAGGCCGAGCTTAATATCGGGACCCACTTTTATTGGGCCTGATGCTTGGGCTTAGTAGTTGGGCCGTATCCTATCAAATAGCTTGTCTGTTCTGCTCAAGTACTATAACTGCCCGGGATCGGGTCCGTAACCCAAGGCACTGCGGTTTGCTGAGATTGATTCGACCAAATGATTTTTAACAAATTAGTGCACAAATAAAGGTAACTCAACAAAAAGGCCAACCAGCAAACAACGTGATCGACACTCAAAAATTTCCCAAACTATGAAAACTTCGAGATCCAAACTGAAGCATAAAAATTTTGGGTTCAAGAGTCAACATACTTAGTGAGTTGAGAAGAGTATTTTAAGAAGAAACATGAGTCGAGACTCACTATACTTATTTTTTATTTTATACGTTAAGATTGATTCTTATTTGATCCATACAATGCTAAGGACAGTGTTCACACAGTTCTCACGCTAAGAATATTTTTATTTGATCTAATTCCTATATATATATATGTGTGTGTGTATAATGTCTTAGATATCTCTTTGGTTAATTTGGATTATAGTCCAAAGGACACCATGTTCTAAGGTATTTGATGCTCGATTTATGTACCCATCATCCATGCTCATCCATGCTTAGTAATTTTGGTCATGTGTCTTTTGACAATCAACTGTATTGTCGTAATAATGGATTTTTTTCAAAATATTTAATAACATCATAATGTTTTAATTTCAATGAAAGCTCACCCAAGCTTAAGATTTGAGTTTAATTCCAAATCGAACTATATCGGGCTCGGACATATATATGTCATATATATATCACTAGTATATGCGGAATTACAACCACACAGATTTTTAAATTTGTATCCTCTCTTTTCTCGAGCTGGATGTATAATTCGATTTTCCAACATCAATCTGGAAGTGATATTGTATCTAGAATTAGAGTGATCACACGCCACATGAATTATAATTTTGATATAATATTCCCATTGGCATTCACTAATTTGGGTAGTAACATTCACATTCCTTAGAATGTGAGGGCATACAATTCTTGAATGAAGGAAGAAAGAACAAAGAATGCATCGCTATCAAGACTATTGAAAAAGAATAAATCAAAGAAAAAATATACTCGATTATGCGTGGTTAATTAAAAAATGAAGAATGAAACTATATGCATAAATATATATCTAATTAATGTCCAGCCCCAGGACTCGGACCCGAATCCTTAGTCGCGAGCGGTTTAGCATCTGCGTACTTGTGTCCTTCACCGGGGCTCGGACCCGACTCCTTAACCGCTCCGAGCGTATACCCTCTTCCAACCGTGTGTCCTTCGCCTGGACTCGGCCCTTCCTTCACAACATCAGGCGAAGACACAACACTCAGACGACGCGCATCGCTCCCTAAAACGACCGAGCTAGCTAAAAGAAAGAGGATCAATATGTTTATTGCTTTGTTTGCCATGGGATTGCTGTGAAAGTTTTAAGAGACAGGAAATTAATCTCAAATTATAATGATCTTTGTTTTCGTGATGATCGATCTGGTTAAGTTGATCGTGGGCTCAAGTATTTATACTAACGATTTATTGACTAATAATGACGTGAAATTATTTGGGAAGCTGCATGGGGGGTTCACGATTCTTGAAAATTGAACAAGTTAAAAGAGTCTAAATTGGGTAGCATTTGATGAGTTTGATTCTCCAAGGCTGCATGGTCAAGCTAGAAATTCTTTTAGGAGTCCAATTAATTATAATTTTAGAATAATAAAAATAATTTTGTTTTTTAGAAAATAATATTTCTTCAGTTCCCCAATTTCATTCATGGGAATCTTTGGTAAGAGTTTTAGTAAAAATTATTGAGTTATTGTGAGTAGAGTAATGGTCTCATATTAGTGTAGTGTTAATTAAATTAGTAGATGAGATATGAGTGGTAAAATATATAAATAAATGGCGTAGGTGAAAGTAATAAATAGAGATATTGGTGAGTCATGAGTGATAAAAGATGTTATTGAGAGTATTAAGTGTGAAGTATTTAGTGGGATAATTTACATAAATAGAATAGGAAGAAGTTTTGGAGATGTACCAAAAAGAAAAAAACTATGAAAAAAATGGGGACGGATGGAGTAATAATTTTAATATAATATTATTCGAATTGCATCACAACGTTAAAAATCAAAATTAAAAACATGAATCATAACAAATAAAACCCTCCACAACATAAAATATTTTTTATATATATAAGAGGCAATGAAAAAAAAAATAACGAACAATATTTAATTCAAGGCTTCAAGCTAGCAGCTATGCAAGAACCATGAATATTTTACAACTGACTCTTAAAATCATCTTAATAACTTTCGTATAAATAGAGGTAATTGTCCATAAAAAATAGTAAAATAATAACATTTACTAAAAAATAATTAAACAATAAATCAATAACAACTGCAACAATTAAAATTATAAGAAACTTATAAGTATCAATATTGCAAATGGAATCACCTTATACAATTCAAATCTCGATTTTCTTATACCCATCACAAATACACAATAAATTCTAAGTTTCAATTCGATCATAGGATAAAAGCAAATATAACTTTAAAAAGTAACAAAAATTAAAATATTTGATATTTTAAAATTTTAAATTCTAACAATTATGATAAAAAGAATATGAAAAAAGAAGAAGATGACCATTATAAGTTGAGAGTTATCTTTTAGAACTCATTGTTTTGTTATGAGATTCACGTTCTCCCTTAATATAATAACAAACTTTTATTTATTCTTTAAAATTATAATTATTAAAATAAAATATTATCTATATAACAATAAAAAAGTTTTAAAGGCCTCATCTCCCTCCGTCTCTGGTCGCAATTCATGCTAATGCTAGTCTAGTTTGTTTCTGTTTTAGAGACTACGACCACGTGTTTGAATTCAACTTTTTGGTACTACGTATCTCATGCTTGGTTGAATAGTTTTTGGCTGTCGGTCAATCGCCACGTGTGCAATTGCAATTGCTGGCTGCTATGCAATAGACAAGATTTTTATACCAGACTTTTCTGTTATAGTTTGAGGCTATAGTTTATAATTTGCGCTTACAATGGTCAATGGTGAATAATAATATACAGGGTCGGATTATGGATCATATCGTCATCTTTCTTTTTTTTTTGGTAATTTAATACAGAAATTTTAAAGGTTGCGTCACGGTGGACTTGAACCCGAGACATTTGGTCTCGGACATTAACCACTCTACCACTAGGCCAACACACACACACAAAGATCATACATTAATGTTTATGAATCAAGTTATTCATAAGTTATTTGAAGTTGGTTTAATAAAAGTTTTTTCGGTCACGTTACGTTTAGTGAAAATAAATAATATTTTGAATATATATATTTAAATTTAGAAATCTCATTTAGGTTAGATTAAGCTCGTGAACCTCAAGTATTCAGTAAAGAGGAATCGAGGCTCGGGTGGATATAAATGAATTAAGGTGGAGCGCAACAATACTCGGCTTGGTTCGATCCGATTATACTCTATACATGCGACCAATTTAACTTCAACAAAATTATTCAATAAATATTCTAAATATTTAATATATACATGAAAATTTAAAATCAAGTTATGCTTAAAAGTTAAAAGGTACATCCACAATACTGTTTTGAATTTTTAAAACTCACCACACCAGTTTCTTTCATTAATATTCACATAACATATTACTTCGAGGATCTCTACTATTAGATTAGATATCTTACAAACGAAAATAGAACAATTATGTTCACTAACTTCACCACAAATGTATATTTTGAGCAAAATGAATTGTCAATTTCTCAAATATGCATCATGTATGAACGTATTAAAGAGGGGATGCACAATTCTAGACTTTTGCTGTAGGAATGGAAAAAATTTGCCACGTTGTAGCAAATTTTATTCAATTTTTAGATTAAAAATATCAAATGAAATTTTCTTCCCTCATGAGATTAGATTCTGGATGAAAAATCTGAATTTTAGGATTAAGTAACTTTCATAGTGGATGTATTAACTTTCATAATGAATTTATTTTTTAACGAATTTTCATAGTTTTTAATTTTCACCTTAAAAATGATTTTTAAATCTTCTCGTGTATCCACTTCCTATTCCATTTTTTTCTACTTGCTTGAAGTTAGCAGATCGATTTCCTTTGTTCGCTTTCCTTAATGTACCGTTGGAACAACCAATCGGGTAGCTTTTTCAAGGTGGATGCTTTTCCTCGGATACCATACCTTAGTTTTGCTTGATCTCGTCTTCTGAACGGGTCTCGGTTGATTTCCTTCCTCACCAACGCCCTCAACGGAATATCCGCATCGGTCCGCCAAGTGTTAATTTAATAGTAGCGCTATTCCCGATTGCATGCTTAACAGCCAGCCAAGTATAAGCCAAGGATACGCGTTTACGGGCCAGCTAACGTTCATGAATAGTTCGTCCCGAGTTCGAGAGCAAACCTTCCTTTGCTTGATCTGCATTCTCGCGCCTAGAACGGGATTTCTTCCTTCTCATGATGGAATCTCCAGTAAAAAACGTGTCTTGAAAGCTACCTTTTTCTCGTTCTTCTTTCCTCGACTTTTCGTACCGGCTCTCTCTCTTTAGATCTTAAGATGAGATCGCCACCCTTCAGATTTGCCGCCTTTGCCTCCGCCACCCATACAATTTGAATTAATTCAAATGTTGCTTATTTTTTTGTATGGATTAACTGTTTAAGAACTTAAGAGTTGTTATAATTAACACAATTTGTGCAAGTTACATGAATTCATTTTTTTGGTCAAAGAAAAGACAGGATGTATTCCGACGAAATGCTATTGATTCTAGGAGGACTATAATGACTCTGACAGCGTATAGTAGACTTTCTCCGACAACAACAACAGGAGCGAAGCTGCTTCTCCTTCGCCAGTTCAGCATATTGACTCTTATTTACACTAGATGCCCGAATGGTTGGTCTGGTTGGTTTAGCTCCTAACTCATTTTTTTCGTTTTTTGAACCTTTGTTTTATCATGTAATAGTCTATTTTGAACTGTTACACGATTCTGCGATTTGCTTTAACTCTTAATACTGTTACACATTTGCATGAAGATTTAAACATGTAATCATGTAGCAATGTTTATAATACTTTACATGATTACATGCATGGTTGAGTCTCAAATCATATAATCGAATAACAATTCGAATTGATCTATTACACGATTAAGAGTATTATGGTAACTATGACTATTATTTGCATATTTATATAAAGGTAGCTACTTTTTTTTTTCTTCTAACCAAATTGGCTATATATGAATTTGCTCAACGTGCCAAAATACCTCGATAGCCTTTGATTTGGATTTACTCTGACAAAAATAATTCATAGGACATAGAGACCGTTATTTGACAAGAAAACTTCACTTCATTAACCAGAGTTTGTAAAAATAGAGAATTAATAAGATAACCATTTTAGTTAAGATAATAAAGATAAAAATTAGCTACTTAAAAAAACTAATTATTTTTATCATTCTATCACTGTCATTAAATAACAGCATGGTTGAATTTAGGGGTGTGCATCGGTCGATCGATTCAACCGAATTTATTTTTTTGAACCGAATCGAACCGACTTATAGTTTCGAATCGATCGAAAACCGAACCGAAAAAACCGATCGGTTTCGGTCGGACCGAAAAACCGACCGAAACATATATTATACATTTATATTTTTTAAAAACATATTTTAATCCTAATTATTTAATTAAAATATCAATTAATTATTATAAAATATATAAATATATAAAAATAATATTTTTGGTTCGGTTCGGTTACTGACCGAACCTAAAATATAAAACCGAAAATCGATTTTAATTGAAAATTTGAACCGAACCGAAAACCGACTTATTCAAAAACCGAACCGAACCGACCGAAACCGATTCGTTCGGTCGGTTTTTTCGGTTCGGTTCGGTTCGTGCACACCCCTAGTTGAATTCATGGCTTTCAAGATTTGAAGTTAATTCAAGAATTGAGGAGCTATAGTTCTTGGATTCATGAATTCAAAAGCTATCACCATCAGTACTCTTGAATTAACCACGAATTCAAGAGTGATAACTTCAAAATTCTTGAATTAAGGTGTTAATTTATGAAATCAAGAGTTATCGTTCATGAAATCATAGCGATTTTTATAAATTTCAATAGGACATTCTTGAATTGAAAATTCACAATATAGCTCACTCTAAATAATGAATTCAACGTGGCCGCTGGATTCGGCTGTTGTTTGCTGCTCTTGAGGAAAGTCGACTGTTTTTTTTCCTTTGTGAACAAATTCATAAATTGTGATATTACTCGATACTAACATAAAATTTTTAAAAGATATGCAAATTCTAATGTGATGATTTAAAATTTTAAAAGATATGCAAATTCTAATGTGGGATATTACATCGTTCATTTACTTCTTCTTTTTGTAGTTATAGTTTTTCTTTTTAGATTATCTTTTTGTAGCTATAATTTTTCCTGTATTTTCCTTTTTCTTCGGGCGAGAGGTGATCAGCCTTTTGAGGTGCTTTTGCTTTGGCTTGTTTTCTTACGTCATTTATACAAAAACAATATGTTTAGGTTTTTCTAGTAAAAACATCAAATAAAATATATGTTTTACTAAATGTTAAAGTTGCGACTTCAGTTAGTTGGTATTGCCTAAATTTGATTTTCAAATTTGAAACAAGTCAAATATGAAGAAATAAGAAAATTAAATTTGACATATGTGTGAGTGGATTTTCAAGCTGACTAATCTAACCGCTGGATTCAAGCTGCACCACCCATTCTTCCAATACTTCATCTAGAAGTCAATTGTAAACAGTAACTTATTGCATAAATAATATCAATCTTAATTTCCAACTACTGCAAGCTTCAGTAACTGAAATGGTGTTTGAGTTGTTGAATATTCGTGCCAAATATGTATAAAATTGCAATTGCGTAACAGCTTTATCTGATCATAATATATATACTTATTATGAAAGGGAAAAGGACATTGTTTTACAAAATTTGGTTTACGTATCATGTTCTTACTTCTTATTATATATTGTTAGAGTTGGTTAATTCTGACTAAGTCTCCTCAATATAAGGAGTTAGTTATTTTTAGTGTTTTGCCTTTTCTTCTCTTTGGTGTGCAGGTTACGACATGTTTCGCGGGATGCGATGGTAACAAACCGAAGAACACAAGAAACAGATCGCTAGAGATCAGGGTGGACTAAGTTAGTTTAGTTCCTACTTTCCAGGAGCAAGTTATGCCATTAACTGCCACGACTTAGTCACATCCTTAGTGGGCCAAATCGTGGTCCATGACATGCAGTCGAAGGCCTCTCATCTTCTATAAAAGGAGAGTCAAAGCGACAGCAAAAGATACGCAATTCTTGAATAATCATCTGAAGATCTGTTTATTTTGTTGAGTCTGTTTTAGTAACATTTCCAATATCACACGAGTGTTTTGACTTCTAATGGTGTTAGAAAGTTGTTCTTTTTAGTACACGAGTGGTGTGAGGAAATCTTTAGTATTTTTCATATATCTTGATAGATAGCTTCTTAGCTTTTTCATAGATCTTGATAGATAGTTTTAGTACTCAACTTTCCGACTTTATCTTGCGGTAAAGTAGTGAGTTTTTGTAACGTTCACTGTAAAAACTTATAGTGAATAATTTTGCCATATTGGCATCTACAGATTATAATTTAATCTGTAGAAAAGTTTTACTTCGGTGTTCTTCAAGTTTTAATTCATTGTTTTACTCGTGTGTGGATAACGATCTGCATAATGATTTTGTGTTTAGTCGAAGCAACACTTTCATATATTAAATGAATTAAGGCCAATTTGTGTATTATTTATAAATTTTGATTATATCAATAGTATTGGTTATTTTAATTCTTAAGAATAGTTTAGTGATTTAGATGAGAGATCATGTAGTATCCAAACTTTCGGTAACTATAGTATGTAGTACTCAATCTCATCCATTCATCTTATTGATTATACGATTGAGATTTTTTTGGATTCTTTAAGTTGATTTTCTTTGATTTCGCTACAGTTGGGGTAGAATCGTAATTTGATTTATTATATTATATAGAAAAAAAGTATGCATATTGTAAAATAGAAATACATACATGGTTGAACACAAACATATATATTGCTAAACACAAATATGCATATTAGATTGATTGTTCTAGACTTTCTTCTCTCGTTTAACTTGTGCATGTTTATGTTTTGTAGTATGCATGTTTCGGTTTTGTAGTATGCATGTTTCGATTTAGTGGTATGCATGTTTTTATTTTGTAATATGCGTGTCTCTATTGCAAATATGCTTTTATTTATTTGTTTATTTTGTGGCATTCATGTTTGGTTTTATAATATGCATGTTTTCATTTTGTAATATGCATGATGATTCTTTTCCCGACAACAAACTCTCTCTCATCCTGCTTCGTCAGTTCTACTGCCTTCTTCTCTGATTACCGACGAATTTCCGTAAACCACCGCTATAGCCACCTCTCTCTTGATCCCTCAATCTTATCTCAAAATTCCTTTATTTTTTCTCAAATTCAGGCGAGAACTCATTGTATCAATTATTGTCCACTGTCGTCGTTGTCGCCGCTGTGATGATATATCGTCGGATAAGTCGTTACTCCATTTTTGTGCATAGAGAAGAAGAAGAGGTTGTTCCATCTTTGCCTCTGACGAAAATTAAAAATATAATGAAAAATATCACTTGTCAAATTATGGTGTGTCCATATGACCACAATGTGTGGTCTATATTATGTAATACGTACTAAGGATATGATACTATCGAAATCCAACCTAGAAGACATACTTTTGTATATATATTTATATTTTTTTTCCAAGTGTCTTAGTTCTAATTATGGACTATTCTATTAACTTAGTATACATAACTAATTGACAGTTACAATAATAGTTGATTGGACATAACATTAATCCCATAATAAATCTTTGTTTCTATTTCTATCCTTACTTGCCGGAATCTCTTCTCTCTGGCTTTTTATGTAGTATGACCTGCTAAATTGTTTGACCCCTTAATGAATCAAGAAGACAACCGACACGAAAGAAGCTATCCCAACTCTAGAATATAAGGAAATGCTTGATCATAATGGAACAAAGGAAAGTCTACGGCCTTCTAACTTCTAAGACAGAGCAATTCTAGATTTTGGCGAGGAACCAATGTAGCTTGAATAATCGGAAGTCTAGTGGACTTAGCTAGGTTCTTACATTAATCTAGTTCATGCAAACGAATATGGTAATTAAGTATTGGTTTTTGATATCAAATGGACATGTAAGATTTCTCTGCATGCAATCTCTGAAAATTTAAGTTTCCAAACTGCATTAGTTTCGTTCCGATATTCTAGGCCAGTTTGACATTGTTATAAACAAAACACGTACAATTTTGATATGAGATCCCATACGCTCCATTTTCACGCGAAGGCGATATGATGTGATGGAGACAGATATTTTGTCATTGATTATGTTGTTTGTCAGACTTTGAACGATTACAATTTGATGAATTTCTTACATTTTCTTATGTTGTCAGCAAAGAACTACAGCTGATCTCTTTCTTCTTTTTTTCTTCCCTTTGTCTGATTTAAGGATAATGGTTAGCGATTATAGATATAAGCAAGAAAAGAGGGTACAGTTTAATATCTACAATGATGCCAAAGAGAAACTTTTATGTTTAAAAGAAGCACCATATTTCATCGTTCATGCCATGCTAAAGTTATGAGACTAGTTAAACCAGGATTGTGTATATTAAGCTCTTAACATGATTTAATAGTAGATTTTTACATCATTTAGACAAGTATAACTGTCATCAAGAATCAACTTAAAGATGTTACTAAGCATCAGACCAGGTGATATCCAAGCCGCCCCAGTCACTTTCAGGAACCCCCAAGGCTTTCCAGACAGCCTTTGAGGCGTCAACAATGTTGTTAGGACAGGGTGGCTGATAATCGTGATCCTCATCACATCCCATGGTGGAATCACACTCATCCACCACCATGGCTGTCACGCTCCGGCCATTACCACTTATAGTCACGTTGTTGAGGCATCTGCTCCCTCCGCTGTACCAACCAGTTGACAGCGCCACAACTGGTGTGTCATCTGAGTGGTACTGATTGTCGCATTCTGAGGGACCGCCTCCGTCTCCACCCTTCTGGAAGCTGTTGATGGTGAGAACTGCTTTCGTGCTTCCAGAAACAGGGGGAGAGCATTTGTAAGTGGTGTATAGCTTCCCTTGTTTACAGCAATCCGAGTTATTTTCCTGGTTGCATTGCCCCGGAGGTGGTTTCTTTCCTCTGATTTTGCCACTCGGGTTGCAAGATTGAAGTCGGCCCTCCAACGCTTCAGCAGCAAGGATGATTAGCAAAGCAAAGATGGTTACTCTTCTCAGGTTCTTCATCTTGGCTCTATATTTTCTTTAAGACTTGTATTGGAACACTGATTTGGATGCAGAAATGGGATGAAGTTAAATGTTTATATTGATTTGTTTTCAGTATATAACTCCAAAAAAGTGCTCAAGATATGTGACTTCTGCCATACTATTTCTGAATAAGATGACAGAGATACAGTCATATGGAAACGCCGTCTGAGTTGATTCTTTCATCACCGTTATCAAGACTGGTGCATTGGCCTATCTGCTAAATTTTCACTCCGTAAAAATATTCGAACGAGGACATTGTGATTCATATTATCTGTACATTACAAAATACAAATGGGATAACATTAATAGTTGGCAAGTTTCATGTAAAATTGTAAAAGATAAATACTTTAGGCAAGTTTTTGCATATACAGTTTGATATAAAAATGCTGTTACATGGTTTCTGCCAACTTTTGAATGAAGTTCAACAAACAGCCAAATAGCTTATTCGTAAATACATAAATTCAGCAGGAACACGTGCGATTGATTATTATTTGAAGTATTATGGAGAAATAGACTATTTGAAATAGTAAAAACGAATTTTGAATCCACTATTATAAAAATATGAAATTCTGGCCACAATTTGTGTTAAATGTCAAATTTTCCCTTAATGAATTAATTTAAAAAAAAAAAAAACTTAATTGTACAAGATTTCACGATTATTACCCGATTACATGAAGTTATGTAACGATCTTGAAATCATGTTACAATTTAAAATGCATAGTTAATCGGTGAAATCGTCAAACAATGTATTTTACACGGTTACACGATTTCATGTAATCGTGTAAAAGTGTAAAATATATTGATACACAATTTCGCAATCGTTAACGGTGTATTTATATTGTTATAAGATTAAGGATATTATAGTAAGAATGACTAATATTTTATGTGTTTTTATAACAGCAGATATTTTTACTATCTTACCCCTATAGCCTCCAATTTGAGAGAAAATAACCGCTTAGAATTATAACCTGTTGGAATGAAACGTACAAAACAGTACAATACTTTTCGGACGAATTACAACTTGAAATAAATATAGAAGAATGAAATCAAACTAAAAATGAACTAAACGGAAATGAAATACAAATCGAAACAAAAACTGTATTCTAATGCCGAGTCGGGGATGCCTCTTTCCGCAAGACTAGAGACGCTATGACATTGTTCTCGGTTCTGGCGTATCGTCCTCAAAAATAAAACGGCAGCGTCTCGAAGGTGGCAGCACCACATACCAACGAGTTCCGGTTAACTAGATAGAGGCGAGGACATAGCTTGGACGTATGAATATGTATGTAGAGAGTGTTGGAATGCAGATTGACATTAGGTGGCTAATGCAGGGGAGACATGTTTTATTTATAGGCATCATCCTCTCATGGGGAGCCTGTTGGAGTCAACACCCACATTGATGTCGGGTGTTACGAAGTTATGTCCTCTGCATTGAGGGCAGATGGGGTTAAGCGGCGGATAGATGAGTAGGCTTCCCCTTTCGATTCACGGAATGTGAACAGGGACACGATGGGAGTTTGCGTGCCCTTTAAGGTTAAGGGAAAGAGATCACCGGAGTATAGCACAAGATTGCTTTTTCTTGCTGCCATGGGGTCGACCTGTGAACAAGGTAAACCCAATGGGAAGAAAGGCTAGTGCCCTAGTGCCCCAGATCTCGGGTTTCGACAGATTGGATTCAAAAGCGATTCGAGATTCAGTAAGAAAGATTCAAGATTCAGTCATGTTTCAATCAATCATGTCGATTCACTATTCATCGGTGACGACAACTAGCCCTTCGTAGGGAAATTCCTTAGAAGAAGAGGCATACTGGCTTTTCCTCTATGGCTTTGAGAACAGAAGAGTGCCCGCTGAATCTGTTCTATTTCGAAACTCTCCTTGCTTTACTTCTCTCCGGTTAGGCGGGAAGCTTCATAAGGGCTAAGATGACATCTTGCTTCCCTTCATAAGCCTATGGTGGTCTCAAGAGCATTGCCGGCTTGTTGAAGAAGGACCACCCCATTGTTTGATTGGGTTGAAATCGTCGATAAGCCTCGGTCTCACTTTGGAGTGACTAACTAGCCAACCTAAGACACCTGAGACCACTTCGTTGATACGCCTTCTTTACATACGATTGATATGACACCAAATCTCACAACGAGAGGGAGATTGTTATGCTTAACCCAGCTGATAGGATACGGCCCAACTACTAGGCCCAAGCATCAGGCCCAATATAAATGGGCTCCGACATTAGCTCGGCCCATGTGAGTTCGACCCAGAAGACTCCTCGACCAACTACAACTCTAATCGCAATTGGAGCGTAGAAGATTCGGATGCATATCTAAAAGAATCCTTATGAGAGAAGACTTTGTATTAGAGTCAAACTCTATTTTTATTAGAGTCAAACTCTATTTGAATCAGAGTCGAACTCAACTTGATGGTATATAAATAAAGGCTAGAATAGAAGAGAAAGGGGGACACTCAAATCGATCACTTGATCATCTACACTCTTTGTAATCGCTTCTTACACACTCAATACACATATACTCTCTCGCTCCGTGGACGTAGATCTAATTCAATAGATCGAACCACGTTAACTCCTCGTGTTCTTTACTGCATTCATTACCCTGCTAAATTAAGATCAATCACTGGCGCCGTCTGTGGAAAACGAAATGTTGTGTTTTCGATCTTTTTCTCGGGTAACAACCACAACAACGATGAATACAAGGAGATCGTCAAGTACGAGCCCCGCACTGCGTCGGAGTTGTGGCGCATAGCAGATCGGTTCGTCGGGGCAGACGAAGCGGATAGGAGCTCGGTATTATAACCAGCGTGTCGAATCCCGACAATGCCAAGTAGGCGACCTCGTACTTCGGAATAACGAAGTCAGTAAGGCTGCAAAGCTCGGCAAGCAAGAGGGCATTTGGGAAGGACCATACCGAGTTGAAGAAATCCTCGGAAAATGGTCCTATAAGCTCGCCCATTTATCCGGTACGTCGTATTTTATTAATAAAATATTTTTATTGCATATTTCATTTGTCACTTATGCATACTGCATCTCCCCCAATATACAATACCCTCTACGGAGGATGAACAATACCCTCTACGAAGGATGAACAATACCCTCTACTGAGGATGAACAATACCCTCTTCGGAGGACGAACTATACCCTCTTCGGAGGATGAACTATACCCTCTAAGGAGGAGATCTAAACGCGCGTGAGGGGACCATCTCTAGCGATAAAACTTGCTAAATAAGGAACCTATACCTTTGTTTATTTCGAGGAAGAGGGGACCGCCCCTAGCGATATTTCTTGCCAAAACAGGAACCTATATCTTCGTTTATTTCGAGGAAGAGGGGACCACCCCTAGCGATATTTCTTGCCAAAACAGGAACCTATACCTTCGTTTATTTCGAGGAAGAGGGGACCACCCCTAGCGATATTTCTTGCCAAAAAAAGGAACCCATACCTTCATTTATTTCGAGGATGAATTACCTTCGTTTAAATACGAGGACAAACTACCTCGTCTCGGCCTTCCACAGGCCGACCTCGGCCTTCGCCGCATTGGCCTTCCATAGGTCGACCTCGGCCTTCGCCGCCTTCGCCTCGGCCCTCCGTCGGCCGATCTCGGCCTTCGCCACCTCGGCAGCCGTCAGAGCCCCGGCCTCCCTCTTCGGCCCTCCGCAGGCCGACCTCGCCTCGGCCTTCCGTAGGCTAACCTCGGCCTCCCGATACATGGCCGCCTCCACCTCGGCCATCCACCGACCGACCTCGGCTTTCGCCGCCTGCGGCCTCCTTATTCGCCGCATCCTGAGCCTTCGTCTCGGCCTCGACCTCGGCGAGCGGCTCGGCGGGCGGCCAGCGACATACGACTTGCAAAATGCCTATGCGGTGGCCAGCGACATACAACCGGCGAGCGCCTCGGCGGGCGGCGGCAATACAACCGGCGAACGCCTCGGCGGGCGAAGCCAAGCGACGACAACTCGCGAACGCCTCGGCGGGGCGAAGCCCAGCGACATCGACTTCGGCGAATGTCTCAACAGCCGGCCAGCGACATCGACTTGGTGAACGCCTCGGCAGGGCGAAGTCGAGAGACATTCAACTTCGGCAGGACTATACGCGCTCCACCTCGCCAGACTACGAATTCCGGCGAGGCGACGTCAACCACCGTTCCCCTCTCCATCACGACCTCACTTCTACATCTTTTTGGGGAGGATATGATAGGATACGGCCTAACTACTAGGCCCAAGCATCAAGCCCAATATAAATGGGCCCCGACATTAAGCTCGGCCCATGTGAGTTCGGTCTAAGAAGACTCCTCGACCAACTACAACTCTAATCGCAATTGGAGACGTAGAAGATTCGGATGCATATCTAAAAGAATCCTTATGAGAGAAGACTTTGTATTAGAGTCAAACTCTATTTTTATTAGAGTCAAACTCTATTTGAATCAGAGTCGAACTCAACTTGATGGTATATAAATAAAGGCTAGAATAGAAGAGAAAGGGGGACACTCAAATCGATCACTTGATCATCTACACTCTTTGTAACCGCTTCTTACACACTCAATACACATATACTCTCTTGCTCCGTGGACGTAGATCTAATTCAATAGATCGAACCACGTTAACTCCTCGTGTTCTTTACTGCATTCATTACCCTGCTAAATTAAGATCGATCACCAGCCACTACTCGATGTTAATATGCTCGTAGTTGGCATGAGGGGAGGGCATGGCGGATCATTCGTATTTCCCTTTCGGAGTTGTTCGTAGGAATTGATCGACTTTTGGGTTTATATTCTTTGTCGGTTCGGGACACTAGTCGGCAACTATCGACCTCGCATTGCTTTCTCTCCTGAGCCCCTAGTGCTTGACGATCGAACCCGAGTAAGGAAGTCAATCCGAAAAAAACAATGATATAAAAACATACCAAGAAGGAACCTAAGTGATCTAACAAGGTTATACCTTTCTACGAAACAAGGAGACGAAGGCCTAACTAGCGCGTAAGAAAGAACCTTGACAAGAACAAACAAGTAGCTCTTACAGTATGAGCACGGTTCCTCTAGGGTTTCAACAAGCACAGAAATAGAGAATTCCACCCATGTTTCCCGCAGAGTCATCATGTCGGAACGTTACCGACAGTTACGACAAATATGGACAACGCATACCTATAGGTTCATTGGACGTATATGTACGTCTCTTCAAGTGCACATCAGGCTCAACGGATTGGAGCACACGAGTTGGGCCTCGGACCAACTCCAACTTTAGGCTCGATCATATGATGATCCAAAAGGTAAGGGTATTGGATCACAAACCAAGCTCACGAATAGGCCCAAAGATCAATTGCCAAGATCCAAGTCCACGGACCATGGGGCATCGGGAGCTGTCCGGTGCGGACACGGGCGGACGGCAGCGGCACGCGCGCGTGGGCTTTCCAGCCCATCACATGTTCACATAATTATATAAGTGTTTCATGAACCACTTATATAGACAATTAATGAATGTACATTAATCAATGTGAGATAATCATTAATTAATATATGCTTATCTCATTAATAACATAATTCCATGTTTAAGTAACCAATTTCGGTTCACTATTTTGCACTAACCGAAAATCGGATTTGAGAATGTGAATATACCACGATCATCTACTCGGAACGTAGATCGATCCTATGCCGTTTAGTTTTACAAAATTAAATGTTACATCAATCAAAATCTTGATAAAAATAGCTTTCTGGCAACTTGATCATATATATACACGCTGTTGATTTCCAACATAACCCTATCCTCCAACTCAGATTAGAGAAATGCAAAAAACAAGACAAAAACTCATGTGTGCATACATGTTTAATTCTAAAAACCAACGGTAGTTAGACCATCTCCAAAGGCACTCTATTTCATACTCTATACACTAATTTAGTGTAAAAACCTTCTCCAACAATACTCTATATCTTGCACTAAATTAGTGAATGTGAATAGTGTCACACCAAATATAGAGTGACACTATTCACCACTCTAAATCACTTTTTCATATTCTTTACTTATTTATTTTTATTTAATTATTTGTATTATGTTTGTTTATTATATAGTTATTATTATAATTTAGCAATCATAAAATTTATAAAAGACATTATATAAAATTCTAAAATAAAATTACATCATAATAATAAAAATAAAATTACAACTTAATAAAAGTAAGCATAAAATCACAAACACACATGCAATAAAATTAAAGTAGCATACAAGAAATTCTAATATGGTCCAAGATCACTTCAAGATCCCCCAATGTCGCCTCCAGATCCTCCAAAATCTTGAAAAGTGCCCTGAAACATATTGAAGGCATCATTTGCACTTGAATCTTCTTGCCTTTTAATAATAATTCTTGCTTGTTCTTGTTTGAAATATTCCCGACGAATAGGATCAGAGATATTGTCTGTGTCTATCATCAAAATTTTATTATCTGCTTCCCACTTACGAAATGCAAGAGCTTGCTTCTTTGCTTCAATCTTTTGTTGTTGCAGTAGTATAATTTGATCTTTTTTGGCAGATGAGTTATCCATTAAATCACCTATCCTCTTATTTCCCTCATTGATTGATTTTAGAATACCAGACATATCTTCTGCTACTTTTCTCTTATTTTTTGCTTTTTTAACACCCTCAGGACGTTCTGCTGATGCAGAACCACTGCCACTACCATCACTTAAGTTGATACTGAAGGAAGACAAAGTCTCGGGTGACATAGGGGTTTCTGGATTTGTTTCTGATTCAAATGAAGACCTTGGCCGTCTGTTATTTTGTGAAGAACAATCAAACTTTTGAAAATCTTTCATAATATCCCACACATGCTCGAACTTGAACCCTTTCGAAATTTTGCATCTTGACCATCATTCTTCTTGCATTTTCAACCGCACGATGAATAAAACATGTTAATGATAGTAATATATATAAATAATTGAACTAACTATTAAAAGAACTACTCTTTATACAATATCTTTTCGAAGCTCCACTTTGGTTGAGATACTCCACTTGTTGCACACATGCTTTGAATTTTGAAAGATGACTCAATATGACTTGCATACGAGTTTCAATTGATCTTTATTTCGATCACACATATTTGATGAAGGTTTTTCAATTGTAAACCTCAAAATACGATTCCAAAATTATCTCTTTTTGATATATTCCGTTTCGAATCTTGGAAATATCAAGATACACGCGACAAAGATGTTGATCTTCATCAAGAGTGTAGTTGGGCAATTTTTCGACGGAAGAAGCCGTAAAATGTAAATAGAACAAATAAATAAAGATGCTAAAAGAAGATAAATAAGATCGAAAGGATTGTGTGTGAATGTAGCTAAAACAATGGACCATATATATGATGAAAATAGACATAAGATTTTGATATAAAATAAAATATGGATGGTATAGATTTAAGGAAATCCAAACAAATGGTAGTGATTGAATCAATGAGATTTGCGAATAAGATAAAAACTTCTTGCATTGATAAGATAAAAACTTCTTGCATTGATGGTCAAACTTGCAAAGATATGGGCTCAGAAAGTTAATAATGGCCCTTATCTTTGCTGACAATTATGTCTAGTACTATTGGTGACCCTCGTCTTTTCTGCTTCACTCTGCACCATGACCGATAATTGAGCGATGTGACAATTCGAGAAAGATTTGTAGAAATGATAAGAAAATACACCTGTAGATTTAAGGAATCAAAATAGACGATGGGGATTAGATTTTGTAGATTTTAGATAAGATTGATTTGAGTTAATTTTATTATATAAAAGTATGCACTACTCATAGAATTTACACATCTTTCATCTTTTTTCCTCGTCAAATTCCAAAATAAGATATGAGTACTCTATTATCTTCCTCAAGCTCATCTGATGATGAACTTGAACAAATACTCAATGAATATGATGTTGAACATCAATTGATGGGTCAACAAATTTTCCAAAATAATTTTGTTATAGCAAAACTTATCGAAAATCAAAATGCTATAACAACCCACGGAGGCTCAGTTCCTGGTCATAGGGTGATCCATCGTGATCGAGAAGCAGCAGCCCAACGCCTATTCAACGACTACTTTTCTGAAAGTCCAACTTTCAACGAAGGGATGTTTCGTAGACGTTTTCGAATGTCACGAAGTTTATTCCTTCGTATTGCCGATGCTGTCAAAAATCATAATGGTTACTTCGAGCAAGGTAGAGATTGCACTGGAAGATTTGGATTGTCCACACTACAAAAAGTAACAGTTGCCTTCCGAATATTGGCATATAGGATGCCAGCAGACGCCACCGACGAGTACATCAAAATTGGTGAGTCCACTGCGATTAAATGCGTTAAGAAATTTTGTCTTGCTATTGTGGAAATATTTTCTGAACAATATCTAAGATCTCCTACAAATAGTGATATTGCTAGACTACTTTATATTGGTAAAGAACGTGGATTTCCAGGAATGTTAGGTAGTCTAGATTGTATGCACTGGAAGTGGAAAAATTGTCCAACTGGTTGGGCAGGCTCGTATGCAGGTCGCAGTGGATCCCGAACATCATACTTGAAATTGTGGCCGATTATGACCTATGGATATGGCATGCCTACTTTGGTATGCCAGGATCCAATAATGATATTAATGTGTTGGAAAGATCCCATCTTTTTAGTGAGCTTGCTAGAGGTATCACACCACCCGCACATTATGTCATACAAGGAAAAGAGTATAATATGGGCTACTATTTAGCCGATGGAATATACCCGAAGTGGTCCACACTTGTGCAAACTATCCATGAATCGCGTACTCAAAAAAAGAAATATTTTGCAATGAAACAAGAATCGTGCAGGAAAGATGTGGAGCGTGCATTCGGAGTTCTTCAAAGTCGATTTGCAATTGTTGCAAATCCAGCTCACTACTGGAAAAAGAAACATTTGGATTATATAATGAAAGCATGCATTATTATGCATAATATGATTATTGAGGTGAACGAGATCTATCTGCACCAATTGAAGATGCAAGAGAAGTGCCACCTCCAGATGTTGAAGTAATGCCAAATGATGCAAGCCATTTTCAAGAATTTCTTGCACGGTATAAAAAAATCAAAGACAAAGCAGCTCATCATGCACTTCGTGATGCATTGATCGATCATTTGTGGGAGGAATTTGCAAATCGTGAAAATTAGTTGCTATTATCATGTAATTTATGTTTTGTCATGTATTATGTAATGCTAGTTTTATTGTTGTTGAAATAAATTAATTGTTGTGCAAACTTTAAATATAGCACTTTATTTAATAATTAAATTAATTATGAAAAGATAATTAATACATTTTGTATATTTAATTATGAAATTGATTAAATATATATATTAAATATAAATATGCATGATATATAATAATTAGTTTGAAATTTATTAAAATAGAAAGCATAAAAATAGAATATTCTATTATAGAGTGAAATATAAAGTTAATTATTGGAGATGAATATGAAAAAACTCTATATTTTACACTAATTTAGTGTAGAGTGAACACTAAATTAGTGCAAACCTTTGGAGATGCTCTTATTGCTGAAAGTTTAATGTTGGTTAATAAAATTAATTGCATGGTCTCCTGGACATACAATGCGCAAGAGCACACAGAAGACCAGCCCAAACAACAAAGTTATGTCATCTAGCCATACTGCGACTTTACGGAGTTTTCTTAAGAGCTTTAGGTTCATTTTGTCTCTCTCTCTCTCCCCCTCATGCATGCATTAAATAAGAAATAAAAATAAAAGAGGTAGGAGTAGAAAGAAAAGATATCCGATTTGAAAGGCGATTAATCTCATGAGCGAACTAAATTAGATTCTCTGATCGGTTCAGGGTGAGTTCCAACTGATCTTGCATATAGGGAGAAATGATAGCAATGATTCTCCCATCACCGAATTCAATTCAACGTGTTTCTTAGGGCTATACTAGAAATTATATATTTATTAATAAATTTAATTTGGGGTTATATGAGGATATGATGTTATTTTGTTATTATTATTATTATTATTATTATTATTATTTTAAATAGAGGATTATAATGAGTAATATAGATTTTCTACCTATAGAATCACTAGTACCATAATCAAGCAACATGTGTTTGATCTTAATGAATGCCGATAATTTCGTTCGTAGAGTTCGAGTTCAAAAGAATAATCTTGAAAAGGACCCCTAGCCAAATAAAGCAGAAGTGGAGCGAATATAATTCTCAAAATACTAAAATAAAAACAAAATATGCAAGTATAGTTAGTCCAAATATCAGTTATTTCGAATCGAGGTCAAGATCAATTAATGGCCTAAATCACAATTATTAAATCCAATTGACATTTTTGTTGCAAGTTTAAGTTTTTGAGCAGTGTTGAAATTTCAAATATTATATAATATCATAGATCTCTAAAAGCATTAACCTTCGAAACCACATGATCGCTTAATTAATTTTACTGACTGCTAATAATCTATGGTTTTATCGCCTAACGAATATATAGAAAAAATACTTTATTTAAGTGTTGAAAATGTGGAGGCAAAGTATAATACAAGACAATTTGTCACAACAAAAATTAAAAAGTCAGCTAAATTCGGAAAGAAAGAGAAAAGTGCATTAATCTTACTTAATTGCTTTAATTAAAACAGCAATGTACCTCTATCTCTACTGCTATTTGAACACAATCACTTCTCAAATCGTGATCGCCATGCACCTTTGACAATTTCTAATTAGGTATAAACAACTCACCTTCTTTATGACGAGGAAATCCGCAGCAGCCATACGAAGTATCAAATTCTGCTCCTACGCAATAACTTCAGACAGCATTGAAAAATTGCTTCTCCATTCTAGATTCATACATTGCTGTATCATTTTGTGTATACTAGTGATACGATCTCAATAATTAAGAAGGCTTGATGTTCGACCCTTTTTGATCCTTGAACCTCTTGAGCACCCCATCAATAGCAACATCAAAGGCATCTTTACTACTCCCCATTCCATCACCATAAACAAAATTAGGTATCAAACTAATGACCTTCTCTCTCATCCTTCTCACTTCTTCCCTACTATACCCTTCCAACACATTTCTTATCGACACACCATTCCTCACATCTTTCCTATCTATAAACACCGAAAACCTATCCGGTTCATCACCCAAGAACCACTCATATTGATGATCGATACTTCTTCTCCAAAAGAAAACCGGAATCGAACCGGCCAGCATGCAATCAAACGTCGATCTTCGAGTGTACGCATCGCCCCTAGGCTGCAAACAGAAGTCCGAGTCCAAGAACGCCTCTTGGATCTCCGACGTGCCGTCGTGGCACCGGGTTCCCGAGCAGTCCACGACCCGGCACGAGCCCGACTCGTTGTAGCAATGACTCAATAGTATCCCTCTAAAGTCGCCCTTCACCTCGCGCTTCCCTCCCACAAATGTGAACAAACTTGTTCTATTACGGGTTGTTACGAAATCTAGCCACTGGACAATCTCCGATTTTGACTTGGGGTGGAATCCGGTGGGGTAGGGCACACTGATCTCGTGCTGGTCCCACGGATCTCTCTCCACCGCGAGCCGCAAGATCCGTTTCATCAACGGCATGTAGATGAAGCTGGACCCCCACTCTTCGTCCCTCGACCGTCGGAAGTCCCACGTCATCCTCCCGAGGAGGATGAAGTGATCGGAGCCGTTGGATCTCTTCCAAGGAGGCTGATCCTTGATCCACGTCAGCAGCTCCTCGCAGTGGCGATCGCGGTCTTCGGCGGTGTAGTTTGTGAATAAGTACTTGGCCACTGCGACCCCAGCGTAGAATGGTATGTAGAACGCCGCAGCGGATTCCGGCTCCCTGGTCCTGCACTCATGCTTCAGGATTCTCGCATGGTAGATGACCTCGCCGGCGAACATGTCGGTCCAGTACCACGACGGAGCTAGGCTCTCCGGCACGGTGGCGATGGTGGAGGCTCTGGGCCCCAGCCCGCCGTTGGAGAGCGCGTTGCAGCGCGAGTGCCATGGGTCTAAATCGCGGCAGTTGTCGAGCAGCTCCTTGTTGAACTTGGGCGGGAGGTCGTACACGTAGACGAATCCGTGCTCGCATTTCGTGGGCGAGAGAGGTTGAACGGCTGGTGGTGGTGATGGAGAATAGAGAATGAAACGTAGGAAATAGATTTGGAAGAGAAGGATTAGTAGGAGATGTGAGCATTTGAACAAGAAAAGTCGAAGGGAGTAGAGTGTGTTTCTTGGAGAAAATTTATTGGATTTAGTGAACTGGAATTGGAATTTTTCCATCATTAGGATATGGAGGTATAGGTAAAGCTGCAGCTGATGAAATGAAACTTTTGAGAGAAAGAGAGAGCAGTATGATGAATCTAATATATGAAAGGGGGTATATGTTTTTCACATTTTAGTTAGAAACTAAGACTTTTTGAAATTGCTTCAACACGTTGTCGTATCTCAATTCGTGTTTGTAAATTTCAAAATTGTGAAAATAAATAAAAAATAATCTAACATCATGGAATTATATTTGCCATTCTAAAATCCCAAACATAATTAACATGTATTGAGACATTAATTATGAACATGAAAATCTTAACTAATAATGAAATCCTAACTAAAGGAGTTGTTGACGATATGACGATCTTATATATAATATAAAGCGACAAATAAAAAATTAAAATTAAAATAAAATCAAAATCAAAATAAGTTAGATTATTCTATATTAATCGGTGGAATATTGTAGCCTGTTACAACTATTTTGAGGCACAGTCAAAAGAATTTTAGCCTCCTTAACCTATCTTGGGAGCTATTTTTCTTATTGAATTAGAATCATAATTAGTGCTGCATATAAAAATGAAGTTTGAACTCGGTCAAGAACAAACTACGAGGAACATCTATCGAGCTAACTTTTTTTAAAAATTACTGTCTTAATATCGTGGGTATCATTATAGATGCGGAATATTTAATGCAAAAAACAAGCTTTAAATTAACATCCCTGCAAAAAAAAAAAAATTCTTAGAAGATAATGTTTTAAAACATATGAAATGTGCAACGGTTGAAAACGTGGAAGGGAATCTACTAAACGCAATCATAGGAGGAGCACACTAGCTATCATCATTACCAAGCATTATCAAATTTAATCTGGCCGATCATGTGATTAGCACTTAGTTAAGTTGACTCAATCTGCGGAAAAAACGCAATTAGGCAGTAAACTTGCCAAGTGGCATGGCAACCCACTGAGATTTAAAATAATTTATTTCCTATCTGTAACGCTAGCATGCACATTTATAAATAAAAAATACAACTCCAAAGATGGAAGGACACCCGTCGGCTGATTTAATGGCGGAGAGGGTGACTTGATGAAGTTTTCAAGCCAGAATCACGCTTAACAGTTGAGACCTTTCTTGGAACACACAATAAGTTTCAGTTGATCCATCAGCGAAGCTGACTCTCGTGACTTAAATCGAATTTCTTTTAAACAAATATATTATAAATGATAAAAAAAAATTAAAATTAGACACATTATGGGTCAGATTAAGTCTGACCTAGATCGGGTCTGGTCATGAGCTTTCATTAGGTTTACAAAATGACCCAGAAGGAGCGCATTTCGCCAAGGTTAGCCTAGCCCGATGAACCCATTTGATCTCGTGGACCGGTCCTGGCCAACCCATACTGAACCTTAATCTATGACGCATGTCTTATTTGGATCAAATTAGACCCTACACTATTTATAAGTTAGTTGTACCATCGATTTCCCCGTATCATATTACCATTGTCTATTAATTTAGGGGCAACAGCTGGTCCATCGACCCAATGTTAATAGTTTGAGGGTTTATTAGACCCGACAATGACAAGTATTTAAGTGCCTAAAACATATCGGACCTGAGAATAATTCAAGTATTTAAGTCCTCTAGGGACAGCCCAATGGTTAAGGTGGGTTCGCATGGTAGAGAGGTCACGAGTTCGAACCCCACCAAACGCCTCTATGGGTTTGAGCGCACACCTTGTTTTCCAAGTGTGGTTTCACATGTCCATGTGGTTTGCGCGCTATTGCACAGAACGTGGGGTTTAGCCAGGTCTTGCTGGCTGAGGTAGCGCTGCATGGGTTCCCATGATACCAAAATAAAAATTAAAAAAAAATTCAAGTTCTTATTTTGTACATTTCCTTATTTGATCCAGTCAAAATTATACATGAATATATTCAATCCAAATTATAGCTAATTAATGTTCATTATTCTATTCATATATGGAATAATTGATTGCAATCCTTTTATATCTCAGACTTAAGAGTTCTCACTTTGGTATAAAGTAAGCACCACTGCACCAACATTTAAATTGTCTTGATGTATGTTAGCTGATTTCATGGAGGCGGGGCTTTTACCACCTTGAGCAAATTGTTCTCATAAGCTAACCATATTTTAACCTTTTACCAAAATGCAAGAATAGTTGGAAAAATCTTGGTTTTTTAATTAGAGAGGGAAGAATTGAGATTGATATCCAGGTTATACTTATAAAGAGTCGTGTAATAAATTAACATTTAGTAACCTCAAAAACATATAGTATTTTTGTTACTTTCCTCATGAAGCATCAAAATAGCTAGAGTGGGCAAAAGACCAAACCGAGCTGCCATGTTCGAGCCCACCGAACTTTTTCTAAAAGTCATAACACGTCGTGCCAAATCATGCTTGTCCAAAAATCTACCGGGCCATAAAACCCGAAGCCCAAAAATTTGGGGTTAGGCCAGACTAGCCCGATCCAACCGAGTTTTTTCTAGTTTTGGGTGGGCTGGCCCGACTAGAAATTCCATCGAATCTAAAATCTCTTGACCTAACCTGGTAAAAAATCAGATTGCCCAGATCGAATTTATTTTGCCAACTCTTATAAATATACCTGACCTTAATCAATATATGATCTAACCAACAAAACAAGTTTTATCATGAACATTATTAATTTCAGTTTTCTTTTCTCATTCAAGGTAGTTACTATCTCAATCTATAAATTAGTTTCGTCCAAATCCTCTCTATACGAAAATACAACCTGTTTATAATTATAAAGTTTGTTTTCTTTTGAGTAGTATTTAATTTTTATTTCTATAGTAGCGGAAAACTTGCAATGCCATAAAACATATATAGCACATGTGGTGATACGAATGTATAAAGCAGATAAAATTGAGTTGTAAAATAGAGGATGGCATATTCCTGTTTGATACATGTTTACCCTTACGCTCAGGTTAATCAGTACTGCGTGAATTTCTCATTTCTAAGACCTTGGTTTTTATAAAACTTGCACTGCTACAAATTCATGCGAGACTCTCTCTCTGTTAAATCCAGCATGCAGCTGTCTTGTCATATGATGCAAGTCATATATTTCAACACTTGCTCACTGAAATAAATTCATCGATATGATATTGTTACAACAATTTAAAAAGAAAAAGCTTAGATGATAAGAGATGTATATTTTCAAGGGCACTTGGGTTTTCCCTTGGCGTTAACCATATCCCTGTAGCATGGGCACTCTGATTTGTTCCCGTAAGTTCCAGAAGGAACGCATTTGCACTTGTTGCAGCATATACCGCAAAACCTGAAGCAACGCTTGTAGATTCCTGCTTTCCCGCACCTTGCGTTACACATCGCGTCGCAAGAACCTGCATCTGAAACATCCTTATAATAAGACCGACAGATCGTGTATTTCGACCAACCTCATCGTTACTATATAACTTATACTAGTTTGGCATATAGCTTACTGTGTCCATCATTCTATTTACATTTACTACATTATAAATCGACAAAGTAAACCAGTCTTAGGAGCTGTCAAACATAGTCCACCCCGACCTGGCCCATGTTTTAATAGGCCCAGGAAGCCTCAAGCACATCGCATTAGCCCGATGGACTTGGGCCCGGCCCAATCTAGCACAAAAACTTAAGGCATAGACCAATTTTTAGGGAGAAGCACCCCACAATTTGACATCTCAACTAGACCTTAATGATTACAACATTGATACTAAATCAAAACATGATCCGACAATATTTTAAACTAATCTTACCACACTGCATATTGTTACGCTACATGCATATATACATTCGTACATATATAAATTCAAAGAATTGGGACTTTGTCCTACCGGGGGCTGCTGCGAGCGGGGGTTCAGCAACAGCATCCACAAGAAAAGCAGAGCTCAAGAGCATGAGCGAAACAACAAAGAAAGTGATGATGAGAATCTTCATTTTTGAGTAAGCTAACTAGCAAAGTAAATGCTGTATGTATAGGTTGATAGATTCTAGAGAGGGAAGACAGCAGCTGATGGCTGAGAATGAGGCTCCTGTGCAGTATTTATAGTGGCATAAGACAGTTCAGACTCAAATGAATTAAACATGTAAAATGTAGGGTGTCTGTACGTGGCAGGCGCGCGTTTATAATAGAGGGAATCCAATATATATGAATACAGACTATTGATGGGTTGTCAGTCTTGGAAAATGCTAAAATTGTTGAATTGGAAGACAACATTTAGTGAAGTCTTTGTTGTAAAGAAGGCCAGCTTCACTAGGTGCTTCACACATGATGTATGAAAGTGTATGCATATATATACAAATATATTTAGGCGTAAGTGCTATGTTTGCTGTATATGTTTTCTGGAAATTAATCATATTCTAATTGTACACTTCTAATTTTGAGAATATTTTGACACATAACATGTTAAATCTTACGCGCCAACCTTATACTCCAAAGAAACCATCACACCATACCCAGCTGCCATCAGTTGATTCATCAAACAAGAGGTTGTGGGTGAAATCTTACGCGCCATAGGGAGTCGAGTAATCCCATTCCGAATCGTACTTGACACACGCTCCCATCGTCTGTTGGCCAATATGCAGCGTTATATTATTTTGCATATTATCTCTTACATTATTGTATATGCAGGTTCTGTATTTTTTGTGGCGCTCCGCGCTCGGAGACACTTTTTCCATTTTGCCCATGTGCCGAAAATTGGCTGCCACATGTCAAATTCTTGTACTTTTATGTTTTAAAATGTGTAGTTCATATTGAGTAGTAGATATTTCCTAAGGATATGGTATATATATATATATATATATATATATATATGAGATGAATCGGTGAGGAAAGGATAATTTGGTAGGAAATAAAATGAATCTGACTTTTGTTCACCTGGATCAATCGTTGAGATTTAATTTCATTGTCTTTGCAGTTTTTGTTTTTGTGTGCTCTGCGGATTCATGTGCAAAGACTAGAACCCTTCTTGATCTTAGAAACCTTCTTGTCTTCTGTTATTTAATAAATTTCAGATTTGTTAAACTAATATATTTAGCGTATGTGCTACTGGAGATGAAATATGTACTAAACTAATATGTAATATTGTAATTAATTTCGATTGTCTTCATTCCAAATATGAAAGATATCTTTGGATGTACATATCTATTCTTATTTCCTACATTTATTTTCATTATCACAGAACCATCCCTATATATATATATATATAATGCTTATTTTATGATATATTTTTTCAAGTATAGTACTGTAATCATAGATTATACATCAAACTGATATGTATCACAAATTTTTATCATCACGCAATAAATAATCACACCACCAGATTTAAATGAAGAAGCCCCAGCTCAATCCCTCGTCATCGTCGCCGACTCGCGCTTTTGTTCTATGATATATAGGATATATTGGAGGAAATTTGAAAAGTTTTAAGAGAGGCTTAGTAATGGATTAATGGGGCTTGCTTGGACTTCCTTCGAGGGAAATTCCTTTGTAATGCGTGTGTTTGTATCTCATTGTTTGGGTAATTCAATCTTGTTGGAATTTCCTAGTGTTAAAATAAAAGAGTCTTGTCCCATATTAGTTTTGTAAGCAAAGTGAGGAGCCCCTTAGTGTTATATAAGGAGCATAAAGTTCTTTGTTACAAGTGCATCAATCACTACATTATAGTCTTGTGATTAAATTTTAGTTTAGATTCTTTTTTTAGTTTTTCTGGTGAGAATCTTGATAGAATGGTGAAAGTCTGTCAAAGGTTTGTAATAATGTAAGGGGTCGAGATGGAGAAGTATACTGTGTGATTGTAGAAATTTATCATATAGTGAATTTTCTCTGTGGGTCGTGGTTTTTCTCCGATTTTGGAGTTTTCCCGTTAAATTCTTGTGTTGAGATTGTTGTTTTTTTTTCTTCCTAATTTTTCGTTTCTTTCCTAAGTATGAATAAGTATAAATGGAGACCTGATGTCCCAACAAACCTTTTGTTGTTGAGAGAGATGAGGAAGAGGTCTTCAAATCTGCCAAAAAAATAGAGATGGATGAAGATGAGGAAGATAGCTACGGAGAATGAGGTGGGAAAAAGTTCCTCATTTTTTTTGTTCAATGATCAAAATGACGTTGGTTTGATCATGATGAGTGAATTTGTCACGTCATTTATAATTTTTAATGATGATTGCTATGTTGGATTCAGGAGAAAATTGTAGTGAAAGTTACAATCGTGTATTTTAAAACAAGATTTAAAAGTTATTTTTTTAAAAAGATTTAAAAGTTGTTTACAAAACCAAAATAGAATATATTTTAAATAAATTGATACATATACATATACCACATGAACTTGATTAATTCTAGCCTCAAGTATTATCTATAGCGAAAAAATCACAAAATCTAGTCGGATTCTCTATTGCAAGTTTGTGTTCATCTTTTATTGCATTAATAGAATGAATGTCATGTAGCACTCTTATGATTTAAATTTAACGGCGTTAACTAACAATGTAAGAATATGCACAAAGAAAGTTAAGAATCTACCAAATTTGATTAGTGTATAGAATGAAAAAGACTGTGGAAAGCAATTTTTCAAGATGGATTATTTCATCTAGAGGAAATCTTTCTGCTATTCTATCTAGCAGATTACGGTCTTCCACCAATATTCTTTGCACAGCAAAAATATTTTGGTAATATGTAAGAATGGTTGAAGATTTGGAAATTGTGGATCTTATATAATTATGATGGTTAAAAAATTATAATATATTGCAAAGTTCATCACCCTTGAATTTTTTTCCTGTTACTCCGAAGTTTTTTGGTGAAACGCCGTGCTTGATCTGGTAGATGGCCTAATCAAATTTGGTATGTCATTTTGAACTACGAGGGTGTTTGGCTGAGCTTATAAGCTCCCAAAACAACTTATAAGTCGTTTTTCAAGCTTAAAAACCAGCTTATAAGCTGTTTTTGGAGAGCTTATAAACTCAACCAAACACCCTCTACATAGCTTTCATTCATGAATGAAATAGAGAACGGAACATAAACATGCAATAAAAGATTCTAAATGTATATATTTGTTCATTATAAAATCGTTAAATTTTATTATGAAAGGCAACACCATGTAGCACTAGTAAATAGTAATCATAAATAATCAATAAAATTAATGAGTCGGTTTAAAGTAGCACATGACAGAACAAAAGCAATGAAGAATACAAAGCCTCTCTCTCTGTCTCTCTCATCTTCTCTACCCAAACAAAGAATCCAAGAAATATTGGCAAATCCCTGTGATGTCTGACATAATGTGCACATAATGTGCACACAGGGCCTGGGGATAAATTAAAATGCAAATAATTAACAAAAAAGAATAAATGAAATTACTAGAACAAGAACACGGCCCCTCCCATTGCCAAACCAGCCAACACCTTCTGCACGCTCATCAATTTCTCTGCCCCACTCTGCAAAAATACATCAATTTGTTAATAAATAGGTTTTAAATAAACACAACTAGTTTGTACTATCGTTCTATTCTAATCATGGATCTAACATTGGGAAGCAAATTACCAGACTACAAGTGATGATCCAAAATCTAAAGATAAACTAGTCGAGATCTACTTTTCCAAAATATTTACCATCATTTATCAATTAATCATGGTCAAGCATAATGTTTTAAATAAAAACGTGTCACAAGTAATGATCCATTAAGTGATATATTAACATTACATAGGAGGATATGATTCGACAATAAATCAAAATAAACAATAATTGGCTATTTACTTTTATTTGGTAGAGTTTGCAGTAAAACTCAGATCCGAACACCTAACCAGTACAGAGAGTGTTCGGGATTTTTGTTCTTCTTTCAAATCTGTGTACAATCTTAGGCTACATTCTAGATATGCATTTTATATTTTTTATTAAGTATTGATTAATATTATTCGACAATGGCTGAAGAGAAATACAATCCCAAAGCACCTTGTCCTAGTCGCAGAGTTCTCTTACAAGCACACTTGTAGAGGCCAACTACTACATGATGCTATTATACGTGCGCACTATGTCTGAAAAAACTGAAATCGTGGTCCCAAACAAAGAAGAAAAAAGCAAACCATGTCCAGTGTTACATATCTAAATTCTATGACAACATATTGAGGGGAAAATCTAGTTCCATTTGGGAACACGAAGATAGTTGGTAGGGTGACGCTATAATGCACCGACACGGCTCACGTTTAGGAACAACAAAGCACCGACGTTTTAAGCACGGAACACCAAAGCTCGGTTCCAGCTAGCTAGGGATCTGGAAAATCCGCAACCGACTAATGACGTAAATTATTTAATTAGTTACCATTTAGATCTTGTCCTCACTTGATTAGAGCATCAAATTTACAGTTTCAACTTAAATACGAAAGAAAAGAGCAGATATTTTCCAGATCTGGAAGCGCATTGTCCATGATGCGCAACTTAGCAAGCTGCGGGGATGAGAAGAACGTACCAGATCACCGACTGACACAGGGCCAGGAGCGAATGCGTCGGCGTTAGGCCCAGGAGCTTCGGACGGCGGAGCTGGTGGGCCGAGCATCTCAGGAGCAGGAGCAGGGGCGGCGTGCTTCTTACTCTTCTTCTTGCTAGGTTTCGGCGCCTCAACTGGTGCCTCAGTGGGCGTGGAAGACGCGGCGGGTGGAGTGGCAGCCTCGGGTGCGGGAGACGGCGGCGATTGGACAGGAGGGGAGGCCGTCGGTGGTGAGCTCACCGGCACTGGAGCAGGGGGTGAGCTCACTGGCAGCGGTGGAGCGCTGATGACGGGAGGTGAAGCTGGAGGAGTTGAGACCGGAGCTGCGGCCGGCGGAGTTGAGACTGGTGCCGCAGCTGGGGGAGTTGCGACGGGGGCGGCGGCGGGGACTGGGGTGGTGGGCTTAGAAGGAGGGGTGGCGACGGGAGACGCGGACGGTGGGGTAGAGACCTTGGCGGCGGCGGGGGCCTTGGCTGGGGCAGCCGACGGAGACTCGCCGCCGACGCTGGCCACGAGACAGATGAATGCCAGTAGGATTGCGGTTCCTCTATCCATGGGTGGTTTAGAGAGAGAAAATATCGAAATTGGTTTTTGATGAGAGAGAGATGGATAGATGGGGAATGGAGATGAGAGTGTGCAGTGGAAATGAGTGAGAGGGTGAATGATATAAATAAAGGACAGACATGAGAAAGGAAAGGAAAGAGAGAGAGAGAGAGAGAGAGCATTTGGGTGGGCCCATGCAAGAGCGAACAAAAATGTGGCGAGTAAACAGACTGGAATGGCCCCAGTTTTGCATGTGATTAAGTTCGGAACAACCACGTCACCAACGGCTCTTTTCCGCGTTTCTCTACTTTTTTTTTTTGACATAAGAACCTCACATTAATTCAATAAGTCATCCCTTACAAGATCAACTAACCAGCTAGGAAAGTTATCAATCCAAATAAACCTGGGCCAAGACAATTAAGAAGAATCATGCAAGAGAATGAAATACTTTATTAGCCGATCTATACATATGAGTAACTCCTACTAACATGTTCGATCATGACGTCCATAAGGATATCAAAAATCTCGTCGGGAAGCAAATCTCTATCCTCTTCCGGTTTAGCCATAAGCGAGCCACCAAAATAGAGTCGATAAACACCTCAATGGGAGAAATGCCCTTTTCCAAGCAACAGGTAATGCCAAAAATTACAGCCTTAATCTCAGCAAGCATTATACTCGTTGATGGAGCCGTCTGTTGAGATTTTGCAAGGATAATCTTACCTTCATGGTCCCTGATGATAATACCAACACCGAAGCCTTTTTTCTCGAGATTATGAAGGGCGTCCACATCCACCCGGAAGCTACCTTTCTTGGGTCTCAACCATTTCCTAGCACCGCAGGAAACGCCAAGCTTCATAGCAGCTTCGAACTTTGGTCTAGCACTCTTGTAGTTCTCAAGCAATGCAGTGCAAACAGTTTCCGACACCCCCTCGAATCTCTTATCGTCCTCATGTGCATCTTTGCAAATAGCCCTCCACATTTGCCACAGCATGATACACCAGAGTTCAAACTCCTCTCCATCACACTCATTCCACATCGCAAGAGCAATATCCATCAGTCTCAACTCTTTAGCTTGATGAAGGATCTTCCAAAAACGGCTTTGTTTCCAGCTAATTCTGCTACGGGGGCAGAAAATGAGGGAATGTTCAGTTGTCGCCCATCTATCGTTACAAACCTCACACGTACCATCGATCGGAACATGATGGGACTTAAGATTTCCAGCCGTGGGGATGTGGTCCCAGATTGCTTTCCACATGAAGATCTTGGCTTTGGGGGGAATAGCGAGAGACCAAATCAGCTTATTCCAAAGACTTTGATCTGTAGAGCTAGTATGCGGGTGACTCTCATAGTAACCTAAAGCGAGGAGATAGGCCGATTTGACTGAGAAGAGACCATTTTGCTCAAACTTCCAGAAGCGTTCATCAGAGCTACCCTTCTCCCCAATCGGCGTCGTACGAATACCTTCACTTTCATGCTTGGCAAACTCCCTTTGGATTCTCACTTCATCCCATTCACCCCTATCGTCGAACAGATCAGAAACCTTCATCAAGTTATTATGTTCTGTCCTTCTGCAATCAACCTTCCCCTCGCACAAACCATGCACCCATCGATCCCTGAAGACAAAAATACCACTTCCATCACCCACTCTCCATCTCGTACCCCGGTCCACCAGATCTCTGCTCCACATAAGAGATCGCAACACAAAAGCGGTTACTCTTGATCGGGGCCGTGAGGATATCTCCATTTCTGAAGTACTTCGCCTTGAACACTTGGGCAACAAGAGAATCAGGATTAGATAGCATTCTCCAGACTTGCTTAGCCAAAAGGGCTCGGTTAAAGAGAGCCAAATCCCGAAAGCCTATACCGCCCCACTCTTTCGGTTTACAGACATCTTTCCACTTTCGGTTAAACATAAACACTGTCGTTTTTGATGAAATCATCATTATTGTTAATTTTTATAATTATTATTAGATTATATTTTGGGGAATTCGAAATGTTTATTTTTTACGTTCTCTTTCTCTTTAAATATTGTCACCTCAATATTTTAGAAGCCTTACTGGAAAGGAGATCGGAAACTACGCTGTACATAAAAGATAAATCCAACAATTTCCTGGAAAAGCAGAAGTATTCTATTCGAACTTGACAATGTAAGTAAATTCATTAAATTTTCATTTCAAGTACATCTTATTTATTATGTTTCTATACTTTTTTTAGTCTTTCATCTCTTGCATGATTTCTAGTTCGTTTCACTTCATACCAAATCAATAAATAAAATCACAACTTATTCCAATATAGTCTCACGCGTTTTAGTACAAATATTTCAACCTCACAAATCTCGGCAACGCGCCAATGACTTAATTAAAGTTTTCTATCTACTAACCAAACAAAATAAAAATAAAATAATCATTCATCATACTTCTATTATTTTCTCGAGGGTGTAACATGCCACCGGCTCCCATTAATAGAATTCAAATTATTTATATAAGAACTGTTAGTAAATGAATTTGTTGAATAATATTATGTTTCCCAAGAAAGGTAAATTCCAAATAAAGGAATCCTCTGGGTCTGGGAACACATCTTCTCTTACCTGCCCTGTTTCTGATTGTTTTTGCTAAATGGGCAATGTTATTCGAGTATATTATATAATATACGTGACAGCTGGAGATGTACGAGTGGTGGGACCAAAGTTGAGACAAGAGGAGGTCCAATGAGCGGCGATGATTAAGGCTTTGCTGTGCTACACACACACACACAAACACAGTCTCCCCATCCCCACACTGAGCCCATCCAAATCATTCCACAGCTACGCTGTCTCCTTTTATATCTTACCCGTTCCAATTCCAAAGATACCGTTCTCCCATAGGCGTCTGAGATAGAAAATAAATGTAATTTAGCTTTTCAGTTTATATGAGTTCTTTTTTTTTCCTTTTTCTTTCTAAAAACTTCAATTTATAATAGTTATATTCTTATACTTTTATTTGTTAAGATCGGTATTTCTACTTTTAAGAATAGGCAATTAGATTAAAGTGGTAAGGAATAGAAGTAGCAAAAAGAATCGAGGGACAAGTTTTAGGGATAAACAAAGTTTGTGTCTCCAATTTGACGAGAATTCAAAAATGTCTTTAATTTTAGTTTATACATTAAAATGTTTCAATTTTAACAAAATTTTGAAAAATGTCCCAAACTTAATTAATCCATTAAAATGTTTTCAACTTTGACGAGATTTTGAAAAATGCTCCGATTCAGAGTTTTTGACAATGAAATATTCCAATTCGTCGGATTCTCGTGTAACTTAGAACTCAAATGACTCAACATTTCGTCACTGGAGACTTTGAATCAGAATATTTTCAAAATACTTTAAAAGTTTGTGACATTTTAATATTTTAAAAAAAACCCCGAAAATAACCGAGATTATTTCAAATATTATCGAAATTATAATATTAAATTAAATAATTTCTATTTAACCATTAATTATATATATCACTTGAAGGGGATAATCGATATCTGAATCGAAACTTTGATTCTTGGTTGACCGAAAACCGATACCGTATAAGCACCCCTAATCATCATATTGACCGATAGGTTTAAGATAATTCAAAACTTCTTAATTGATATCTTCAGATCCTAGCATTCCAAACTCAGTATCACGATTTGACGTCAAATCATGTTGATTTTCAAATTGATTGTCGCATCCAGACTCTAGTTCCATCTCCCAATTTTCCGACTCAATTACTTTTTTTCTTCAGAATTTCGACGATAAAATTGGAAACACGGTTGTACAGCTCCACTAGGGGCTTCCAAATCCCTCAACCACATTTCAGTTTCAACATCAATAAGATGTCGAAATAAAGACTATAAACATGCGCTAAACTTACCAGCATAGCTCCTCCGCTCAAAGTTCGTCGCCCACTAACTTGGTCAACCGGACTTCGATGAACAATCTTAAATAGGTACATTGGTAATCTCTTGATGGTATCTATGTTTTTAGATTTTTGCTTCCGGAGGTGGCCGAAAAATAGCCAAAGTTGTTGCCCTACCTATTGATTATTTAACTCCATAGACTTCTACCATGTAGAAAATATATAAATTTTGGATTAGTTTGCACTGATCTCTAACTATATAGTACAATTTGTAAATCTAGTGTAGCAATCGATGTTTATTCGAAATGTTGGTTGGGACGTCATGGGGTAGGGGAACCATACACTAAGTAATGCTAGGGCAAATAGTCCATCGGCCCTGCACAGTACAGCCCATCACCACCAACAAGAGTTGTTTTCCCTTTATATATTGCAGGAGATTTACATTTATTTCTCTTTTTCTATGTTTGAATTATCAGATTAATCCAAACTATTTCAGGTTTGTGAAAGTTAGAATTAAATACTGACACCACAGAGAAAAAAAAAACACGTTTTAGTTGCATTAATTATTAGCACCGTATAGTATGGTAGCTAAATGTTTTAAATAAGTTTTAAGACTTTCGCTAGTTAGTGAATGTAATTAATGTCGCTAAAAGTTTGGTGGCGACAATCCTTTGGCAAATGAGATCCTTTAAATGAACTTTTCAGTCAAAAGCATATGATGTGATTTATGCTTCATTTTACAGCCATGAATACTTGTAGTTGTTGTTGCTGGACCCTAAATCTGTAGTCTTAGATTTTTATTTTTATTTTGCTTATATATATATATATATTAATATTGAATCTTATACTCATCCATTCATCATATTCGTTCTTTAATTTTGATGGCACGGATTTTAATAAATTGTAATGAATGTAAAGTTAGTGGAGATAATAAATTAACAAATTAATTGGTAGTAGATTAATGGGTAGTGGATTAAAAGGTGGGTAAATGATTAAATATTAATTGATAGTGAGAGTAAAAATGTGGATCATGATAAATAAGTGAGTAGAATTAGGGTAAAAATCATGGAGTTGATGTTAAAAAAAAAGTAAACATAACTAAAATAGAATTAAATGTATTTGGTTTACGGAAGAGTACTTTTTTGACAAATAATTCTTGTTACTAAGTGAGATCTTATGGCAAAAAGTACATTCTCACCATCCTAAACAACAAAATCAAATGTAAATGTTTGCTCCGACATTAACCATAAGCACTAACCCCACCACAAAAGCTAGCTTAAGGGTGAAGGATTGACCCCAACTTAAGTACTCATTTACAATTGCTTGTTAATTCGATGTGGATCACATCAAAAAATCTCGTTTAAAGTAAAGTAATCGAAAACGGCAATCAATAGTATACGAGCAGGGAACTTATTGCAAACAGTTATATCAAAACCACACCAAATTAAGAAACGAAAGGAAACTTGAAAATGAAATAGAAACTAGCAACATTTATTTGGAAGAAGCCGGTGAGCATAAATATGGTGGCGCAATCAGTTCTTCTCACTGTCCGTGTCGCTGAGGTTGTCGGAGCGTTTGGCATGGTGATGGCCGCCGTGGCTCCCTCTCCTGCTCTTCTTGGCCTTTTTGTCGTGTTCGTTGTGGTCGACGTAGTCGATAATGTCCAAATGAACGCCCGGATCGTTGGTCTTGTAGCTGCCCCCGAGCATGATGGAATTGTTGATCGCTTGGAAGTTGCTGTTGACGACGTACGAGGCGGAGTCTTCCTGCTCCGGCATGGACAGGCCTTGAGGGCTGACGCCGCCTTTGTCGTCCACATCACCGCGCATGGTGGCGCCGAGGTTGGTCCCCGCCAGTGTGATCATCTTAATCCCTTGCTCGTCGTCGTCTTGATTATGGGAGCTCGAGCTCCCCGATTTCTGGGAGCGTTGGATGCTGCCCAAGCGGCTGGTTAGGGTGGAGATCATCTCTCTCACCTCTTGGTCGAGATTCTTCTGCTTCTCGCGGTCGATGGGGGAGGCGGCATTGTTTAGTTCGGGAGCCATGGTAGGGAGGAGGGATCAGGTTTTGGTTTGGTTGGATTTTGAGGTTTTGGGTGTTGAATAAAGGTTGGTGACACATTACTTGCATTTATGAAGGGGAAAAGTGGATACTGTTTTTTTAAGAATCTTGGTGGAGGTTTTAAAGGTTATAATTCCTTTCGTAGTTATGAATGCAAGAATGTCTTTATTTGCTTCCATTGTTGGGAGTAGAAGCAAGGGATTGCTTGTTAGGGGGTTTATATATCTTTCGAGCTGGCCTCTTGTGCGCCCCGCTACACCATGCGCACGAGATCATGCATTTAATTAATATCAATTAATTAAATACAGTCTGTTTATTTAATTTATTTAAATATGATTTATTTGATTCTAGATAAGATTTAATAAATTAGAATAAATAAATCTTATTTAGAACTAATAAACCCTAATTGAAATTAATACTCTAATTTTGAATTAATTAATTCTATTTAATTCTATTTAGAATTAATTAATTCTGATTGAAAATTAATAAATTATAATTGAGGATCAATAAATTCAATTAAAATTAATAAATCTTAATTATTAATACCTTATCACCCTAATTAATCCTCCTAAGCACCCTTGTGTGCATGGTGTGGGCTGGCAGCTGAGAGTGTTTGTCTTATCTCAATATGTAGTGTTAGAGAACCAAAAGCTCTTTGAGCAGGCACAAAAAGTTTTATCTACTTTTTTCAATATATATCATGTGACAATTTACTATAGCTTGTTATGCTAATATGGACTAAACTGTCATTTTAAAATTCAACATCATTTTCAAAGAAATTCAAATATAAACAATTTTATCTTTTAATAATTTTTGCAACATTTTGAAATTTCAACATCCCTATTAAAGCTTCCCTAATTTCTCCGACGGAAAGTGACATGCATGCATGGATGACAACATGTATAACTATTCACATGGCTATTAATAAACTTGCAATTTCAATCTCAATTTCAAAGCTGTGCAAATAAATTTCAGGAATGAAATACATAAAAATAGAATCGTACCCAAGACCCCTAGAATACAACCAAAGATTTTCACCAACTCCAGTAACAAACTCAATTGTTATTTCTTCATATTTCACTCCAATTATATTATATCTGGATACTGTAAAAACATGGAGATCCAAGATCTCTTTATTTTAGTCCAAGTTGGCATATGTGTCATCTTTTTTATCCATTATAGTCCATATTAGCGTTCATGTCATTTTTCGGATTGTTAGAAAATTATGGAAGTCCCATCTTGCAAAAATTAAAGAGAATTTATATTTATATTCAAATGTTTGTAAGTGAGAGTGAAATCGCAAAATGTGTTTCCATGATTTATTTTGCAATTACCCTTTTAAATTCAACAACAACAACAACAATAATAATAATAATAATAATATAAAGTTCAAAGACCTACTTAATTATAGGTAATTCCTTTTTCTAGAAATCACTAATACGTTCAAATATAATTACTGCTCCAAAAAGATAAAAATTTCATAAAATCCAATTGATAAGTAAATCAATAAAAAAAGATCATATAAAATGTAAGAATCACACCCACACTACTTGCAAAGAATCAAAGCTGAATCGCAGTTTACGTGCCCCGCCCTTTGCATGAAATAAAGAGATATCTCGTATAGTCCCATTGACCTGTAATGTAAATTAAAGAAAGGAACTCAAGGAAATCACATAGAGGAAAAATGAGGAGAAATGGAAAAGGGGCTCCGTTTCTACAGCGTCGATCGGGCCGAGAAAAGAGCAGAGATTTGTTACATGAATTTGTGTGGAAATTCTTGTTTTAGCTCCCTTACTTTTTTTTATCTCATTGCATATATATGAACTGGAGTTTATTCAATACACATTCAATTTAAGAATCAGAGAAGAAATGTGATTACATGAGAGAAAAATATAAGGATCAAATGATGATAAATTAATTTAATTTAATTAGAATATAGGGGTTCAATTTGTTCTCATTAACATAAACCCGTCCTGATCATTTGTGATAATATGCACCCATCGTGGAGGACAAAGTGGTCATTTGCTAATTTTTCAGCATATATTTTGTGAGCCCAAACATCACAAATAATTGATTTTTCATTCGATGAAGCATTTATTTTGTGCAACTTTCAAAAAGAATCCTAATACGTGGTCCATTACTATGGAGGCAAACTGATGAGACAACACGTGTAGCTTGGTCAAAAATCTGCAATTATTGGAAATTCGTAAAGGAAATAGTTTTAATAAATAAAATATAAATTCCTTTTGGCAAAATAAGATCATATAAATAAAGAAGAAGAAAAGAATTCCACAACATCAGGGAGCACGAGTCAATTCTTTGAAACCGGCGTCCTTACAATTTCTCCAATAAAAATTGAGAGGAAAAAAGTACCGAATTAGTAAGAAGGGTACCAATCTATTAAATACTTCTAGTATAACTGTATAAGATTACATGTCACACAGAATAATATCAGCAACTCACCAGTATTAGTCCACTACCTATCACTATATCGTCCAGAGTGGTAAGACTTCTCTCATTCATTATTTTTTCAGACACTCCCCACAAAAAAATAAATAATAAAAAAGTAAAATTAAATTACTAGCTTGATTAGTTTGTGATCTAGATTGTTGCACCAATCTAAGATTGTCAAAAATAATTGCCATATGGCAAAATTTAAGTAGTCTTTATTTTGACGAATTTAAATATTATATATTATAGATAGTTATTTATTAAAAAATAAATCAATATTCATTTTCTTTTCTACTATAAATAAAGGTTACTATTGTCATAGTCTTATTCATAAAGGTATTTTACATGTAATTTTTATTTTGTTGTTGAGTTCGTGTTTTATATTAAGTGTATGATATACTTTCTATCATTATGAATTTAAAGTAAAATAGTTTTCATATATTTATTTAGATATTTTTAAATATAATAAATTTATTTTAGATGATAAAAGTTTAAAATAAAGTAAAAAAAATAAAAATATTTTAGATTGGATTAGTATCATTGATGGAGTATGAAAATGATGAAACTGAATTAGATTGTAGATTGTGTAGGTGGAAGAGAAAGAAATGTATATTATATTAAAAAATTAAGTTGTAATAGATTATGAATGAGAGTAATCTAACAAGTAACAACCAGCATGTCCCTTAAGTTTGAACGAAATCCTTTAATTTAAAATAGTATTATGTAGTGTGAACTATGAGATAACTTGACATTTTATCTTAATATTTTTACTTGTTATTGCAAAACGACTTTGTTTTATAAGTAATTGTATTCTTAAATCTTCAAGTAATTTTCTATTTTCGAGCGAGATAACACGTAAGAATCTGGCATGTAATAACATGATTCTAGAGTCATAGAGTTACTCTAGAATTGAAAAAGAAAATTAAATATCACATAATATTGATATGTCTCAAAGGTTCTAATAAAATGGAAAAAGTGTGAAATGTGGGTAACTAGAGTATAAATCTAAAATATGTAATATTTCATTTAAATAATAGATTATTGCGGTTATAAAAGAGTCTATTTTAGTACATATATATAGTTGACTTGCAAAGTTGACTTTGTCTATTATATATCTTTTATATACTTAATTGAAGGGATATAATACATTATAATATACTATTATGTAATAACTTTTATAATTTGTTAAAATTTATATTATTTTTCATAGTTATTTCGACAAGTAATCTGTATGAATTAGCCTTTGAATTAAATTTATTGTCAGTGACAGCATGACCCCGTACTAACATTGTCTATGCACAGTATTTAATTACAAGGAAGATTTCATCATAAAGAAAATTATTAAATTTATAAGATAAAACTATAAACTGATACTATATCGATGGGATATGGCCCAACCGACTAGGCCCACTAATAGGCCCACGGGCGGCGGCGGCCTGTCAATCATCGCCCAAAACCCTAGCCTCCAAACCGCTACCCCGGCCAATGGAGAGGACCCCTGTAACTGGTCGCGCCACCTCCACGTGGCGACGTAAGATGAAAGGTCCCGGCCCGCCAATGGAGGGCATGCTGGAGGAAGAGTCACACCACGACCAATGAGGAGGTCGGGCGCGCGCCGAGGCGAGTCGAACTCAGATAAATAGAAGGAAAAGCGATGTTAGAAGGGTTAGCAATTTACTAAATACAAAGGCTTGTAATCAATACTCTCTGTACTAAAAACTCTAGTAAAAGTATTGAGGAATCATTCCTCCGTGGACGTAGATCTTGTTAACGATCGAACCACGTAAAAAGCCTGGGTGTTCTTCATTGCTTTACAAAAATCTCGCACACTCACGTAGCTAGATTCATCATTGGCGCCGTCTGTGGGAAACCCTGAACAAGAAAGCTTTGTTTCCCTCTACAACTTAATGGCGAGAACACGCACAACCGCCGTCAACGCTGGCAACAACCGTGCTGAGGACGACCAGGTGGTCACTCAACGTCGCGGGAAGGAAGTCGCAGACGCCACGAGCGCTCACACTCCTGAGGGCAACATGGAAAACGTCTCCATACACCCTCAGGACCGCCTCCCCAACGTAGGGGGAAATGCCGACCTCAACGAGGACGAACAAACAGCTCACTCGTCCCACGAGGTCCTCGGCCGAGCTGTGACCGAGTTCCTCCACGCCAATCTTGGCCAATTCCAAAGCTTCCTCAACCAGAGGACTAAAGGAGCGGGCCCCTCGAGGGCTCCCGGACTGAACACCACGGCCGCCCGAGGCCGCTCCCCCATCCGAAGCAGCCAGCGCTCACCTCGGCGTGATAGCCGAGAACGCGCATCACGCCCCGACGCGCGGAGCCGCTCACCGCGGCCGATCCGCCGACCTCATTCGCGGAGCCGCCACCGCTGGCGAGCCGCCACCACCGCCGCCCGCCATTCGCGGAGCCGCTTTCTCCACCTCGTCATGCCGACCAATGAGACGAGCGAAACAGAGGAAGAAAGGCGAGTCGAACTCCCTGGAGGGGCGATAGCGTCGCTATCGATCCCCACCCTCCGTAAAGAGACGGCAACGATCTCCGGGTTCGACTGCACGGAGAATCATCTCCCTTTCTCCGTGGAGATTCTAGACACGCCCGCCCCGATGCACGGGCACCCAATATAGCGACCACGATGGCCTCGGAGACCCTCCGACTTCCTTTTCGCCACACCACCAACATGGCGAATCAAGGAATGGAAGATTTCCACATGTGCAAAATCTTCCCGAGGTGATCTCCAACGCACGGCGTTGGTTCACCTCGCCCGCCGTAACAAAGATACACTGCTTCCGTGACCTCATGGATCGCCTCAGTGGCGCTTATCGAAGATGCCGCCCAGCAGCCTTCCTCCGACTGCTCACAATCCGCCAGGCGGACGAGACGATGTCAAACTTCGCCTCGAGGTTCATCAAAGAGTCGCTCAAAATCGACGACAAAGAACGACCTCTACATCATCAACGCGTTCAAAACGGGATCCGACCCGCCACCGAACAAAGAAATCACCGTGGAGAAACCAAAGACGGCGAGTAAGCTTTGGAACCCGGTGGACAACTTTGTCAAGGAAGACGAGTCGGATCGGGCGAAGCGAAATGGGACGAGTAAGTCCGAGAGAAAAAGCGGACGATCAAGTCGAGGCGCAGATCGCAGAGCGCGCCGACCGAATCAAGAGAGGTCACTGGAGTCTGGCTCGGACCTCGGCCCAACCTCGGCGGCAGCGCCTCACTGCTCAAATCAAGGGCGAAATATTCGAGCCCACGCCGAGCTCTTCCTCAAGCCCGCCCCATGAAAGGGGATCCAAGAGAGTCCACGAGGCAGTATTGCGACTATCACCAAGGGTATGGTCATGATACCGAGGACCGCAGAAACTCAGGCTCGCAGATCGACGAGCTCGTTAAAGGTGGGGCCCTCAAGAAATACCTCGGACGAGCTGGTCCGAAGAACAGGAAGCGCAGAAGGAATGGAGGCGGCAACAATCATGGGCCGACCCCGCCGGGCGACCCAACTCGAAGACGACGAGGACGAAGGTCCCAACACTATGGAGCAGGTCTATGTCGTTACCGGACTGCCTCGGGACGACGAGGTCGTCCCTGAAGAACGACGCCCGGAGGCCGGCCCCTGAAGAGCCGAAGAACAAGCGACTCCGGGATGGTGAGAACATAACGTTCTCCAAGGAGGACCCCGTGCCCAAGATCATGCCGCACTGTGATGCCATCACCATATACAGTGTGGGCAACAAAACGCCCACCGGTCTATATCGACATCGAGCCTCCGTCAAGATCATCTTCCGTAGTCTGTCTGATAAGCTTGAGGTCGGAGGCATTCAGGTACTCCCCGCGCCCTCCCAGCTACGGAGCTTCACTCAAGAGGCAGTCCAGCCCGAGGGGGTCATTACCCTTCCGGTCACCGTAGGTCGGGCTCCCAGGTCGGTCACCAAGGCCATCCGATTCTTCCCGGTCCGGCCCCTCCGCACAACATCATCCTCGGAGAGATCGGTCAGACGCCACCAAGGCCGTCTGCTCGGCCTACCACCACCGTCAAGATTCCCACCCCTGGGAGTGCTCAAGATCCAGGGGACCAAACGGCAGAAAAGAATGCCACGACTCTCAACTCAAGATGCGGCCTCGCCCAGTGCATAGCAATTACCGAGCCCTGAGGTCGACACCCCGGGATGACTCGACCGGGGCCTCCAACTATACGACGACGATCCTCGAAGGTCATCCGTGTCGGCACCTGTGGCCCGACGGACGTCCGGCACATCATACGACTTCGAAAGAATATAGGACGTGTTTGCTTGGTCCCCGCCGATATGACCGAGTGTCACCCGAGCTCATAACTCACGCCTCAACATCGACCCGGCTACCAAGCCATCCGGCGAAGAAAAGGATATTCGCGGCGGAGCGCAAACCAGTCATAAGGACGAGGTGACTCAACTCAAGGCCAAGATCTTGTTTGAGGTCAACACCGACCGGATGGCTAATCCGCCGTGGTCCGAAGCTCGGCGGAGGGTGGCGCGTGTCGCCGATTATACCGACCTCAACAAGCACCGCCTGAAGATTGCTACCCTCCCCGATATCGACAAGAAGGTGGAGGCATTGGTGGGCCACGAGATGTTCAACTTCGGATCTATACAAGGGTACCACCAAATTCGATGAGCCTTGAGGACGCACTAAAGACCGCGATTCATCACCGACTTCTGCGTATACGCGCATCGAAAGATGTCCTTCGGCCTCAAAATGCCGGGCCACTTACCGTAGGATGGTGGATGCAACATTCAAAGACCACATCGGTGAGATCGCCGAGGTCACGCCGACGACATAGTTGTCAAAGTCGAAACGGAGAGTCGCTACCGACGACCCCAAGACCATCCTCCAACTCCTCGGTCGGCCAACCTCAAGCTCAACCCCGTAAATGTACATTTATGGTGAAGACCGCAAGTTCTTGGGATGCTTGGGTTTCTCGTGAGGGCTCAAGGCCAATCCCACCAAGGTGAAGGCGGTGCTCGACATGCAGTGCAAGGACCATCCGTGAGATCCACAAACTCACCGGTGCCTCACCGCCTCAAGCAGATTGCCTCGAGCCGCCGAGAAACAGCCTCCCATTCTTCAAGATCCCGAGGAGAGCTCCGACTTCGCTGGCGGGAAGAACACCAGCCGCCAGACAAGTGAAGGAGTACTAGCCGACCACCGACCCCGTCCGCCCGAGCGCGAGAATCCTCTCTCAGATTTGGCCGCCTCGGACGAGGCCATCATGTGATGGTTTGATGCGAGATGAGATGGGACGACAACTCCCATCTATTTTATCACCGAGCTCTCAAAGGACCGAGACAAGGTACTCCGACCTCGAAAAAAGATCTGCCCCGTGAACGCCAAGCGACGCCCGACCCTACTTCCAAGCTCACTCCGTCTGTGTGCTAATCGACTTACCCTTGAGACAAGTCTTGTTGAAACCCGAGTCGTCCGGACGATAACTAAGTGGGCCTCGAGCTCGGCGAGCACGACATTTCGACTCACCCAGACCGCCATAAAGGGCAAGCTCGCCGACTTCCCGGTTGAGGCCACCACCGAGGTAGGCTCGCCAATAAGTAACTCCGCCCCCGCCCACGGCGGAGCAAGCCGTCCTAACACCACCGGATGGTTGCCGGCGGATGTACGTGACGGAGCATCGTGCAAGACAGTGCGGGGCGGCATCCTCCTCCTCGCCCGAGATAAGCAAGAAGTCACCCACGCACCCGGCCACCTTCCCGACCACCAACAACGAGGTGGAGTATGAGGCCCTAATCTCCTGACTCGCCTCGCTAAAGAGTCGAGGTGGATGAGATCCAAATCTTCTACGATTCCCGTGTCATCGTGAACGGTGTTAGGCAAATACGAGGCCAAGGAGGACCGAATGAAACAATACCGAGAAGGCAAAGGAAATGTTGACCTCGCTCAGAACTTCAAGATCCACCGAATCCCCGAGGGAAAATACCGAGCCGACGCCCTCAAAGAAGCTAGTCGTCAACAAGTCCACCGGTGGAGGAGATTCGCCCGAAGCATAGCGGAGTCCCACGCCGGCATCATCACCGAGATAGAGCCGAATGGATGTCTCCAAGGCCTACCCGAACACGGCGACTACCTTCGGATCGGCTCGAAGCCAAAAGATGATGGCAAAATCCTGTATATCTCATGCACGAGGCGCTCTCACCTAAGTCTTACCTTCAACCCTCCCGAGATGCCTTGGGCCGTAAGAAGCCGACCACGTGCTCAACGAAATTCACCGGTGGTCTTGTGGAAGCCACATCGGTCGCGAGCACTTTCAAAGAAAACCGAGGTCGGGATATTACCGCCCACCGTACAAGATTCGCCGAGCTCGTCAAGAAGTGCCCAGTGCCGATTCACTCATGATCAAAAGCCGCCTCGGTCGATTTGAGCGACCGCAGAGTCCGTGGCCTTTCATGCGGTGGGGATCGACATCGCCGGCTGCTCGACCGAGCACCGGTCGCCGATATTTAGTCGTGGCCATAGACTACTTCACAAAATGGGTCGAAGTCGAGCCACTTTCGAGCCTCACGAGCGTAAGGATTCGCACCTTTGTGTGGAAAATATAGTCCGCCGCTTGCATACCGCACATCCTCGGTCTCGACAACGGCACCCAATTCATCGACAAAACTTCAAGGAGTGGTGCGAAGAGCTTCAGATCGATCAACGCTTCACCTCGGTCGCACACCGCAAGCGAATGGTCGGGCCGAGGTGACGAACCGCACGATCGTACAAGGATTGAAGAAGAGGTGGATCGAGCTAAAGGCGATCAATGAAAATCTCCTCAAGTCCTCCGGTCCCACAGACCACACCTCGACGGCGCACGGGAGACCCTTTAGCCCGATCTACGGTACCGAGGCCGCCATACCGGCCGAGATCGGCGCAAGCCCTCGCACTCTCCACTTCGACCGTGCCGGAACGAGGAAGACCTGGGGCCAACCTGATGCCCTCGAGGAGAAGCCTGAGCTCGCTTCATAAACGGCCAAGCACAAGGCCCAGTCGCACGGCACCACAACAACGGGTCAAAGCCTTCGCGCCCATGTGGCGACCTCGCCCTAAGAAATAATGAAGCCGCAGAGCCGAGCGCCTTAACAAGTCGGATCCGACATGGGAAGGCCCGCATCGCTCACGAGGACCTCGGCAAAGGGCTTACAAGTCGGCTCACTTGTCCTGCACTTGTCCCCCGAACTTGGCACATTATGCATTTAAGAAGGTATTTTACATAGCTTCGATTTAAAGTCGGCATCATGTTAGTTCCTTAATTGTTTAGCCAAGGTACGATGTTGATTACATGTTCAATAAAACACCTGTTTTTATAATGAATATTTCACTTCGCCTCATACATATGTGAACATCTGTTTGGATACACCACATTTAAACCTTCACGAGGGGCGCCTTACGAAGATGAAAATCCCACCAAGTAGGGTGTTTCAGATTACCCATTAAGTTGGACGCCTACACGCCAAGCGCATGATTACCCATTAAGTTGGGCGCCCACACGCAAGCATACAGATTACCCATTGTTGGACGCCTACATGCAAGCGACATCCGCACCGATCTCGCCATCTCATACCCCTTTATTTGGGAAGATATGCACTCCAGACAAAGTCTAAATGCATTAACGACTACAAACAAAGTACCGAGCCATATACAAGACAACCCAAGGCTTCGAGCTCGCTTTATACCCCTTTATTTGGGAAAATACACACCTCTGTATACAGTATAAATACATTTACGACCAAAACGAAGTCCTAAGCTATGTTTGTACCTCTCAAGGGGGAAAATATACACTTCGAAACGAGTCTAAATACATTTATATCTACATACAAGGTCCTATACTATACGCGACCTCATTCGGGCTCCCGGGCTCCGCCTTGCCAGGACTTGCTGAAGCTGCACCAATTCTCTACAAAATCTCCAGGCCGACGGTGTATGCCTGGAACGAACTCAGTGCCTTCGACCCAGTCGATAAGGCCGGAATCACTACGGCCTGCTCCCGAAGCGCTCGGCGCGGGCTCGGAGGCAGCCCGAACAGAAGCAGCGACTCCAGGGTCATCTTCACCCGCTCCTGGGACACTTCGAAGTGGCGAAGGCGCCAGTACGGGCATTCCGGGGAGTGGGGACGCACCCGAGGTCACACCCGACCCCCGCACGACCTCGCCCGCCTCTCTCCCGCCGACCGAGGCCCTCGGTGCCGTCCGCTCCCGGAGGATCGCTCGATGGTCCGCCTCGCCGACCCATCAACCTCAAAGACTTCGGCATGATCGAGTAGCCTTCCACCTCTGCGGGTTCTTCTATGATCGGGTCGGCGCACCATTGCCGCCTCGCCGCCGCGGGCATGCGACGCTTTTGACGATATCATACATCTCCATCAACTTCACCACGGAGTTCACGCAGCTTTGAACTTCTGCCGCTGGGCCCCTCCTCATCCCTCGATTACCATGCCCTCCGCCAAGAAGCTCGACTCGGTCGTCGCCGGATATGGTAGTCCCACCACTCGGCGGATCGCCTCTCAGACTCAGATGCTCCTCCGACAACCGAGCGAGCCTCTCTCGATCAACTCAACTGTTGCTCGACCGCATCAAACGCCTCGATAGCGTCGGCAGATAAGTCCGCCTCCCGGACTCGTCCCCTGCGATCCTCGACTTGTGACCTCGCTCTCGGCCACGAGGCGGGCCACCTCCGATCGGCCTCGGTCAACTTCTTCTTCGCCTCGGAAGAAGACGCCGAGCTCGATCCATGGCGGCCAAAACTGGGTCGCCTCGGCGGACCGACTCCTCCAAAATTGCACCTCCTCGTCCTTCTCGCCGTGGCACCCGGACCCTTTAAGCAGCCAAGAATTCATGGTCGAGTCCCAAGTATTGAGATGCGAATCTATAAATAGAAAGACAACACAAGTCTCGTAGGTGATAAATATTTTTATCGCATACGGAAAAATTTGTTACAAGGGCTCGTGGTCCTATCGACCCCTGTGGTTCAACTTATTACAACAGCCCACTAACCTCGGCCCTCTCCCGAACTCGCCGCCTCCTCCTCCTCCCTGCTGCTCCTCCGCTGCTCCTGCTTCTGCAGTGCTGGTCGACTGAGCCGAACTCGGCTCCTCCTCCTCCCCGCCCGGGCCGTACTCGCCGAAGCTCTCAAGCTCGTGATCTTCATCCACCTTGATTGGAACACGGCCTCGGCCGTGAGCGACGAAGAGAGGCTAAAGCCTCCACCACGGGAAGGCGGCCGCCGGCAAGCACCGGGCATACCGCAAGTTCACCGCCACGATCAATCTCGCCCAACCGTGCTTCGCTTTGTCAAAATCGGGCATCGTGGCCGCCAACCCTCCGTGGGTAGATATCACCGCGGCCTCATCACGGCGGCCGATCGGAGATAAAGGCGGAGAAGGACTCGACTCGATAAGTTTGCCGGCGAAGGCCTTCAAGATGGGTCCTCGCCCGCCAAGAAAGCACTTGTCCGATCAGCCGCCTCTTCTCCGTGATCGGCCACCTCCTCCCGAGCGCACTCCACCTCGGTGGCGGGCCTCCCGCACAAGACGGCCCTTCTCCCTCAGAAGCGGCCTCAAGCCGCCTTGCAACCTCCACCTCCTTCCTCGCACCACCAATGAGGACTCACGCTGCCAACTTTCTCTCCAGCTCGTGTCGGGATGCAACAACATCGGCCATGCGGCGATCTCGCCGCGATCAAGGCAGTCCCGCAAATCAAACGATTAGTAGCGCGTAAAAAAAAAAAACAACAACAACATAACTAGGCAGGGGTGAAGATCGCCGAGATCGGTACTGCGCAGCATCATGGGCACGGACCTCACCTCAGGCCCGAGCTCGAGATCGGTGCATGACCCTTCAGCAGATCGCCGAGGTGTTCCACCACCACGGCTGCGGGGTGGGCCCAGCCAGCCTTGCCCTCTTTTTAGAAGGCTCCCATGTCGTCCGGTGGTGCGGCGGGACGAGGTTTAGCCGCTTGACCTCCTTTGTGTGCTTAAGCTTCACCGCAATACGTAAGAAAATCGCGTTAGTCAAAGAGAGGTCGAACCTATAAGAATGAGAAGAGAGGTGCCTCACCCGACTCGGACCCCGTCCCCGAGCTCGCGACTGTGCACACTCACCGACATCATTAAAGGCGCCCCGGTGAATTCTAGAGAAACTTCACCGACCGTGTTGAGTGATCCTCACCCACCGAGGGCTTAAGTTTTATATCCGCCACTTTACCCATCCCCAACCAGATCGGATGTCCATCGCCCTCAAAAGAAAAACTTTTTTGCCACCCCGACACTTTCGAGGGTTGACTCACCCTAAACGTCTGCCGAGGCGAAGATAGTGACCCTCTTGAGTACTGACGCTAAAAATCGCATCAAGAGCTCAAAGGAGAACTCCTCGCCTATATTATAGCAAGTTAACCCCATCTCAACTACCGACCTAATGGAGTTTGGGGTGAATTGGCAGATAGGGATTCGAAAATACTCCTGGAGGCTCAAAAAGATGGGGGCTAGCGGGAACCCAAGACCGGCCCTCAAGGCGTCTATGTACATAGTTATGAAACCCTCCGGAGGGCTAATGCTCTATCGATGGTTGGAACACACCACCAGCGCGGCACGGAATGTGACATTCCCTTCCTATTTTTATCACATCGTCGAAGATTACAGACGATCCGACGTCCCTCACCTTAACCCCATCCCACGCAGATGATATTGTTGGGACCCTAGCGCCAATCATCCTACACCTACCCGATAAGGTATAGCAGGAATAATCCCTAACCTCGATTTCACTATCAGGGGGGGAGGATGAGCGGTTCGAACCAGAAACTCCCGCGGGAGATGATCGGGCGTACTCAGAAACAGAGGAAGAAGACATACTTACTTTTTACTCGAAATGAATTCGTAAGATGATCGAAAGCTTCTCAAATCGGAAATTCTCTCGAGTATAGAGATGAACAGCTTTTTAGTGAAGGAATGAACAGCTTCCCGACCTCCGCGATTTAAAGCACAAACTGGCGCCCGAAGCTTTCCACGTGCCGACACGCGATTGGAAGTGGAGTACACGCGCGCACGTAGTTCGAGTGCACAACTACCGCCTGGCGCGTATGACGTACGCCCGGATAAGATGGACCGCCAGTCTGACCTACCAATCATCATACGAACCCCGGCATCCTGCAGATGGCTGCGCCTCAGATCGCACCCCGCCCTCCCCACAAATACCAAGGAAATCCACGCCGGACCGGCGTCTCACACCGAGCCGCCTTTATGGAAAACCTACATCCAGATCGGACCTCGATAACCGTGTCGCACCACCAAGCATCCACAAAAGGTCGGTCTATCAGATCGGACATCGGCACCCACCACATGAGTAACGCCACTACAGACCGCACCACGGCGTAACCAACGCAGAGGCACGATATCTCAGGTCGGACATCGACTTCACTCGATGCCACATCTTTTTCCAAGCAACGTATAATAAACAAACCAACTCAGATCGGCACCAGGAGACCCTCACATTAAAAAGACAACAGCTCCAGGAAACAACTTCAGCCAAGCCACACCTCACTTCGCCGAAGCGCTTTCTTCACTCCACCTCGGCCTCGCTGTCCCTTGGCTAATCGGGGGGGGCTATGATGGGATATGGCCCAACCGACTAGGCCCACTAACAGGCCCACGCGGTCGAGCCCAAGGCGAGCCCTAATCATTGCCCAAAACCCTAGCCTCCAAAACCGCTACCTCGCCAATGGAGGGACCCCGTAACCAAGGTCGGGCGCCACCTCCACGTGGCGCACGTGAAGATGAAAGGTCCGGCCCGCCAATGGAGGGCATGCGGAGGAAGAGTCACACCACGACCAATGAGGAGGTCGGGCGCGCTTCGAGGCGTAGTCGAACTCAGATAAATAGAAGGAAAACCGATGTTAGAGGGTTAGCAATTTACTAAATACAAAGGCTTGTAATCAATACTCTACATACTAAAACTCTAGTAAAAGTATTGAGGAATCATTCCTCCGTGGACGTAGATCTTGTTAACGATCGAACCACGTAAAAGCCCAGGTGTTCTTCATTGCTTTACAAAATCTCGCACACTCACGTAGCTAGATTCATCAATATCATTTCACGTTGGGAGTGACAACACGCTCCCGTTTTAATATTGTCGATACACTTTACTTAAGTACAAAAAATAAGAAAGAAATTTTGATGATAAAATAATATTTGACTTATAAAATAAAACTCTAACTCATATTTTAGTTCATTCTTTATTCTATTGATATACCAATAATAGAAAATGTCATCTCATTCGTATCATTTCATTCGTTCAAATGAATCACTATCTTATATGATATGATATTTTACATGATATTCCTTTATACTATAACAAATCAGTCAATATAATCATAAGATGTCTTGATTGTAGTGTAAATATATATATATACTAAATATTTATAAATCGAGACATTTATAATAACAATCATAAAATTCATAAACATAACGTTAAAAGTAAAAGGATAAGCTGTTGGCTCACGGGATTTTCTTGTTCAATTTTACGGTTCTCATCCAATTTTCTGGTCATTAGTTTGGTATGTATTGCCGTACAAATGAACACAGTTATCCAGATAGCCACGTGATCGTAGCAGCATTTCATCCACTCTGAAATTATTATACTTTCAAGTTCTCTTCTTTATGGCACTAAATAATTAAGTTCACCTCCATTTTCTCTTAATTTATACACTTCGAGATCATTTATACAAATATGATGCTTGTTTTAATGAACCGAAAAGTATATATAGAACTAAATGGAAAAAATAAATGATACTCGTAACACATGTTAAAAAACATCTTAACGTTTAAATCATAATATTGTAATCTATAATAATTAAACGATGTCACAAAATATCACAAATCATATTTTCTGGTCTAAAAGAATCAATTATCACGTCATTGAAGAAGGACATCAATAAGTGGAATCCCAATTAATATCATCAAGCTGTTATTCACATATGTTATACTTCAATTTTTTTAATCGAAAAATAGGATTTAAGATATTTTTATGATACTGTCTTATATAATGAATACCAAAATATTAAGAATTAAATATTGAATAATTTAAATGAAATACTTAAATGTTGGAACAATGTTATATAGTTTACCAAAGAAAACTGGTGGTACTGAATCACCCTTAATTTGATAGATAAGATCTATTATGAATTCTAAAATCTCTTACTTGTATTACTAGTTATTAATATGATTAATCACACAACAGAATAAAATGATTAGTAACACCAGAGTTATTAAACTTGAATCTAGATAAAGTAAATCCTATAGAATATTAATATAGTATTAAAAGAAGAAAATCTACTAAAAATAATCAATCTAGCGAGAATATAATCTACACTTGCGTCAAAAAGAAAATATAGTATATAGAATTAAATATTCTAAATGAGTAAATATAACCGAAGTAAAAAATAAATAGTCGATAATAATGATCTTTCATATTTATAAAAAATATACTCAAAATTTTACTCACATTGTTCACTAAAAGCTTCATTTAATTCCACTTTCAATTTGTCCATAAAAATTTGTATTTTTGATTTTTGAAAAAATCAACTCTATTATTTTCACCCTCGATATATTCACTTATTTACAAAAGAACCATAACCATTTTTTACTCCAACTACTAACTAATATGATAATTTCTTATCTCTATAGTCCATATTTTAATTTTACTATCAATTAATTTTTATTTATTTATTATTTTCACTCAATTTATAATCATCATAATTTATTAAAACTCGTATCACTATTTTTTATTTTATTTGATGAACTTATGGAGTATTAATTATACTTTGTCGCAAACACACGTATGACTCAATAAATATGCGATATCTTAATAATAAGAACAATAAATTTAACGCCGGATTTGATATTATAATTTTCGAGTAGACTAGTGTTATAAAATAAATTACTAGGAAAATATGATTCACTAATTACTTGTTAGAAAGTGAATCAACTCTGAGATGAGATCCATCTGGCAGCACTACACAATTTTCACGAGACCATTATCACTTTAATGTGATAGGCACCGCCTTCCCGCTACAGTCAAAACTTGTAGTCCACAAAATTCCGACTCAACTTTGCTCCGTTTTCCAAGACCTACGACCAAACAATATGGTTGCCTCCGTCTCAGAAGCCCACAACGTCCGCGTCCTCGGCGGCGGCGACACAGTCGTCGTCCTCGGGCACGGATTCGGTACCGACCAGTCCGTGTGGAAGCACCTGATTCCCCACCTGGTGGACTGCTACAAGGTCATCGTCTACGACAACATGGGCGCCGGCACCACCAACCCCGACTACTTCGACTTCGACCGCTACGCTACCCTCGAGGGCTTCGCCTACGACCTGCTCGCCATCCTCGACGAGTTCAGCGTCGACAAATGCATCTTCGTCGGCCACTCCCTCTCCTCCATGACCGGCGCCATCGCCTCCATCTTCCGCCCCGACCGCTTCCACAAGCTCATCATGATCTCCGCCTCCCCAAGGTGCAACTCCTCCCTAACAAGATTTCCACTAGTGCTCATGTCTCATTATATACCACTTTCAATTTATTTAAATATTTTTTCATTTTTTCCTTCCAAATTTAGTTCTACTATTTAATTTAATTTTTACTTGTTAACTAAGATTTATTACAATATATAATTATTTTGTAATATTAAAATTTGTTTTATTAATTTATAATTAATTGTTAAGGTTGATAAATTCATAATTACTGAATTGTTTTAAACATCAATTTTGGTTATAAACATTAATTATAATTGATTATATAAAATAATTTTTATTTTAAAATAAATATTAGTATTAAAATAATTATTTTGTAATATATAAACTTTGTTTTATTAATTTATAATTAATTATTAAGGTTGATCGTAACTAAATTTTTTTTAAACATCAATTTTTGGTTATGAGTATTAATTATAATTGATTATATTAAAATAGATTTTATTTTTAAAATAAATAGTAGTATTAAAATAGCAATCTGATTGTGGGATACAGAAAATGATGGACACCGGATTCGCCCCGAAAAATTTCAAGCACACTTCGATAAATTCAGATGAACTGTGCATCATCTATAATTTAATCCTAATGACGAGTTGAACATTAAATTCTAATTATAAATTAAGAAATTGTAATTAGTGGCTGATGAATTATAATTAGATTTAACACCTTGTTGATATACTTTATTCCATCAGGTTCTTGAACACGGTGGACTACTGCGGAGGGTTCGAGCAGGAGGACATCGACCAGCTGCTCGGCGCGATGGAGTCGAACTACAAGTCGTGGGTGTCGGGGTTCGCGCCGCTGGTGGTGGGCGGCGACATGGACTCGGTGGCGGTGCAGGAGTTCAGCCGGACGCTGTTCAACATGCGGCCGGACATAGCTCTGAGCATGTTCAGGACCATATTCACGTTCGACCTGAGAAACTACCTGGAGCGCGTGATGGTGCCGTGCCACATCATCCAGAGCTCGAAGGACCTGGCCGTTCCCGTCGCGGTGGCGGAGTATCTCCACCAGAACCTCGGCGGGAAGTCCATCGTCGAGCTTGTCCCCACGGAGGGCCACCTGCCGCAGCTCAGCTCGCCGGATCTCACCATCCCGGTACTGCTGCGGCATATACACCATGATATTGTTGATGGCTAGCTGAGATTCGGCCTCCGAGTCTAGAGGTTTTTGTATATTATTTGCGTTTTGTTTGGATGTGTAATTGTTGATAAGAAAAATACAATGTTTGTCAATTTCATGTTTTGTTGATTTTGTTAGAAACTGGGTATGTAGAAATGCGAATATAACGTATAAAGGAAATGCTATATATAACCGAGGCAAGAGTTAGACTCTTTCTCCGCAAGATAATATTGCTCCGCATTCTGATGCGCGGTTCAACAAAGAATTATCTCCAAGATACAACGGTTTAACAAATACGAGTAGTTGCACTACTAGACGTATTTCGTGCGAACTACTAGATAGTCGGGACGAGAGGATTTAGAAGAATGAATGAGTAGATTGATTATCTTCGCTCGGTGTGTTTAATCATCTTCGCAGGTCCCTTTATAGCCCACGGTGCTCGCTTCGGCGAAGTGGTGCGAAGCGCTCAATCGGCGACCCGAACCGGTGCGTCGATCCAAGGCCTATCGAGTTAGCCCGAACCGACGTGATGGTTCGTCCATGCACGAGCCCAACCGCCCGCCACGTAGTCGAGTCCGACGTGTCGCCCGAGCCATCTCCGGTGCCATGTAGGCAAAACTTTTGGCTCTTGCGTGCGTCACGCAAGTGCAAAGTGCGCCTAAAGCGCCCAATGCGACAAGTGCGACGTGCACGCGCTCGGACTCTCGGACTCGGATGGTCTTGCACCATCCTCGTAAGATTTGGGTTAGCCATAAAATAGCTAATTAAAACCCACTAGGGTGTACCATGTAGATGGTGCACACTTGATTATTCCTTATTGATGTGAACTCATTTATAAATAGCTTAGAGCTTCCTTATTTTTCAATGTGGGATAGAAAACTTATTCCCACCATTAAGAAGCCATCTTTGTGCATTAATTGTTCATTCATCCCACAATGGATTAGAACACATAAATACACTATATTGATCTACACAAAATGTAGATTCCAAATCTAAGCTCATATATAGATTTATTCCAACAGATTTCTGTTTCATGTTGGCGTACGTAGTGGTTGAATCTTGGTTTATTATTGGAAACTGTGACAACTTGCGTATGCAGATTCTCAAGAATTTTGTGATTGTGTTATTTATTTATTTTCTTCGAGTAAAGTCGTTGTGCATTTGGGCTCCTCTGTATTAATTACGGTGCCTCACTTCTTCAATTTTATATGATTTTCTTTAATTTTATAATTATTAATTAGAGTTCACTAAATTAATTAGGATTTATAACAATTTTTTATATTAATTTGTGATTATTCTAAAATTAGAGTATACAATTTTTAAAATTTCAGTTTTTAATGAATGTTAATATGGTTCATTATATAATAATATATGTAATTGTAATAAATATTATAAAAATAGCAAAATTAATAGTGAGATATAAAGTTAGAACAGAGGATCTCATTCGTGATTATATTTTTAAATATTAACCACTCTTGTAATCGTGCAGTGTATAATAACGTTTGGGATCCTTTATTCTAACTTTATCCCACTATCAACTTTTTTTTTTACTTCAATGTCAATAATTTGGGATTTGATTTAATTGTATAATATTAACTAACGTCCACTTATTACGGTACTTTAGTTGTTTAGCCATGAAGTTATAACATTAAGTTAATATGTCATTATAGGTTGCAGACAACAAAATGATATTGTTGTAGATTAAAAACTCATTGAACCGAATGGATGAGATAATATTCCAAATTTTTCACCATAATGTTTTTATGCAAGTGGTAAATAATGTTGCATGTATAGTTAACAATTATTCCATAATTATAATTGTTTTTCAGTTTTTAGAAAGAGTTAATAGGATTATTGTTGTTGGGATCTGAAAAAAAAAGTTTTAAATGATCCTTCAAATCCTCAAATATGATAATGAATGTTCTTATCTCGAAAAGTTGAATCAGGTCAAAAAGTTTAGAGAGAGAAAGCTCATTGACAAGTCAGTCAAGAAAAAAAAAGATCTAGGCGCAAAGTTGAAAATATTGAAGAGAAGCTGCTTGAAGAAGGTAAAGTCAACATAACGATAATAAGGAACAACAAGGATGAGATTCCACCATGCAGCTGACCTAGTTTACTAAGCAAATCAGGTGGAAGCATAATGTAGAGTTCAACCTGAGAGGTTGAGACTAAGCTCGTGACGATCTGAATACATCATGCACGAAGCTTCAACGTATTAATCTCTGGGAGTCAGAAGAATATGCTTCAAGTAGAAGGAAGCATGAGTTTGGCATAGACCAATTAGAAGGCGACAACACAACCTGGTACGTTGCAAGGGTTCAGATATTTTGCAAATATATCTATTTCTAATTCAACGGTAATAAGAGCTTGAATTTCTCTCTCTCCAAGGAATAAATAATTCAAGCTACTATAAATGCAGAAGATTCAACTATAAAAAAAGAGACTTGCCTAAGAAAGTGCAAAAGAGAGAATCTGAGAGAACAAAGTCAAATATCAAGCACTCTTAAAGAAGAAGAAGAAGTTCATTTCTTCATTAAAAGAGACAAACACAAGATCTCAAGCACTCAATGATCAAAGAAGTACTCTATGCTTAACCACATAATTTATATAGTACTTCAATTAGAGAGATTTGTTCTATTTTTCAAAGAGCTTAAATGCCAAATCCAAGCTTAGATGGATGAGCCTACCATTGGATTTGTCCTTAATTGCAAAGGCTCATCCAACCTACTTAGTTGAAACCAAATCCTACATAAATCTACAGTAGCTATAATAGTAGTGAGGTTGCTAGTTGATAGAAAAAGAGCTAAAAGCATAAATGCAGCCATGAAGAAAAGATATGTATTTTACCAGATCCATAATTGCGTTACAAAACAAAGAAAGCACTCGATCACTATTTATATCTAGCTAGAGCGGTCTAAACCCTAGGCACAAACAAAACAAACATGTACAGGAGAAAGGAGATGATAACACATGTGATAATCTCAAAGGAATGCAAGCCAACGGTGGATGATTCAATCTCGAAACCTTCCTTTAATGTGTAACAATGCTTGAACAGTAGTTTCTTCTTTCCATCTTTGGAATGACAGAGGTCTTGTTGGTGGTGGTGGCCCAAGCACACTTGTGCTAACACGCCTCAATTTGGCGTAGTTGCCGGAATAAGGGTGAGCTTATTACGAAGACGAGTGAAGAATTGCAGACTTAGAGGCTTGGTGAGAATGTCAGCAACCTGTTCCAGAGAAGGTATATGTTGAACAACCATTTTTCCAGCAGCAACTTTCTCGCGAACAAAATGCACGTCAAGTTCAATGTGCTTGGTGCGTGCATGAAGAATAGGATTTGAAGCAAGATAAATAGCACTGGAACTGTCAACCCATACGGTAGGGATACGAGGAAGCTTGATATACAGCTCTTGAAGGAGATAAGTAATCCAAGAAATTTCTGCAGCAGCATGAGCAAGGCTTCTATATTCGGCCTCAGTGCTTGATCGAGAGACAACATGTTGTTTCTTAGAACACCAAGATATAAGATTTCCTCCAAGATACACACAGAACCCAGAAGTAGAGCGACGATCATCAATATCAGAAGCCCAGTCAGAATCGGAAAATCCAACGAGAGATAAGCTGGAGCTGCGAGTGAGATTAATTCCATGGTCAATAGTTCCGGCAACATAACGCAATATGTTTGACAACCGCCGATTGTGTGTCGAAGAGGTTAACCATAAACCGCTAACCTTATTTACACTAAAAGCGATGTCAGGACGAGTTATGGTAAGATATTGCAAGGCACCAACCACACTTCTATACTCCTTAGCATTATCAATCGGACTTCCTTGCAATTTAGACAGATGAGTGGAAGAGGTCATAGGAGTTGAACTACCTTTTGCATTCGACATACCAACACGAGATAATATATCTTTTGCATATTTGGCTTGGTGTAGGTGCAGCCCATGATCAGTGTGAGATACTTCAATACCAAGGAAATGATTGATGGATCCAAGATTCTTCAAGGAGAAAGAACGGCCAAGTTGCTGGATCAATAACTCGACAGCAGATGAATCATTCCCAGTAACCAAGATATCATCCACATAAATTAATAAATAAGTAGTAATGCCCTTATCCACTTTGAGAAACAAAGAATTATCAGCTCGTGACTGACGAAAGCCAAGTTGAATTAGGACAGATCGTATGGTAAGAAACCATGATCTTGAGGCTTGCTTCAAACCATAAAGAGCTTTCTTTAAACGACAAACTTGAGGCACCGAAGATAGAACTTCAAACCCTGGAGGTTGTTTCATATAAATGGTTTCCTGTAGATTACCATTTAGGAAAGCATTATCCACATCAAGGTGTGTGATAGACCAACCATATTGCACAGCAAGAGTAAGGATAATCCTGATGGTTGTTGGTTTAACAACCGGACTGAAGGTTTCAGTGAAATCAAAACCAGGCTGTTGCGAATAGCCTTGAGCAACCAGTCGAGCTTTATATCTTGAGATGCTTCCATCAGTGTTTCTCTTTATTTTGAACACCCATTTACAACCTATGATATTTTGTCCGACGGGTAAAGGTGCCAAAATCCAGGTTTGATTCTTAAGGAGAGCTCGCAACTCATGCTTCATTGCAGCAACCCAAACAGGACTAGAGAGAGCCTCAGAAAGAGTACGTGGCTCAATATTCACAAAAGCATCAGATTCTTGTAACTGAAATAGTTTAGGCTTAAAAATACCTGCCTTTGCTCTAGTAACCATTGGATGTCCTTCTTGTGGAACAACAGATGGCGTGGGAGATGACAAAGGAGGAACATTGCTAGTAGAAGTGGGTGGATGTGAAGAACAGGAGGAGAGATCAGGAGTAGATTGACTAGAAGTAGAAGGAGAATGGCTGGGAGTTGAGTGAGTTGTTGCAGCGGGAGAAGACAGAGATGAGGCATTATCAGGAGGAGCAGCTGTGGGAGCAGGATGAGGAATAGAATTGTGAGAGAAAAAATGCCAAGATCCTATATGAGGAGATGATGAAGTATCCGATGAAGAATGATGAGTAGGTAGAGAAGTGTCTTTGGTCAAGAAGGGAAAAAGGTCTTCATCGAATAGAACATCCCTAGTGACAATGACCTTTCCAGTAGGTAAGAGGACCTTGTACCCTTTATGGTGAGAACTGTACCCTAAGAAAATACTAGAGGACGACCTAGGCTGAAGTTTATTTTTGTTATAAGGCCGAAGGAAAGGATAACATAAACAGCCAAAAGTTTTTAGAAAAGAGTAGTCAGGTTTCTGATTGAACAGACTCTCAATGGGGGTTTTAAATTTCAACACTTTAGAAGGCAATCGGTTAATGAGAAAAACTGAAGTAGAGAAAGCATCATCCCAGTATTTCATAGGTAAGCCTGATCCAAACAAAAGAGATAATCCCATTTCGACAACATGTCTGTGTTTTCTCTCGGCAAGGCCATTTTGTTGAGGTGTATATGGGCAGGAAACTTGATGGTGGATACCATGGTGATTGAGAAAATTGGTCAAACTTCTATATTCACCTCCCCAATCAGTTTGTATAGTTTTAATTTTAGTGTTAAGATGATTCTCAACTAAGGACTTGAAATGCAAGAAAACATTGTGAAGATCTCCTTTAGACTTGAGAAGATAAAACCAAACAAATCTACTAGAGTGATCAATGAAGCTCACATAGTACTTGTATCCATTTGAGGAAGTTACAGGTGCAGGCCCCCACAAATCGCTATGTATGAGTTCCAAAGGATTATTGTGTTCAGTTGTGGAAGAAGAGTATGGCAGTCTGTGCATTTTAGCCAGAGTACAAGGTTGACACAAAGCAAAAGAAGATTTAGCATTAAAGAGGATATTACAATTAGACAAAGCTTTTCGAACAATATCCAAATTACAATGTCCTAATCTTTTATGCCAAATATCAAGACTAAGAGGTCTTAAACAAGCTGAAAAAGCAACATGAGAGTCTAAACAGGCTTGTGGAACATTAGGAAGACAGGAAGCTTGAGAAAAACTAGAGGCGGGGGACTTGAAGCTTGATGAGGTTTGGAAGCTTGCGGAGCATTGGCAGCTTGATGAGGTTTGTGAAGAATAAACTGGTATAGCCCTGCTTTAAGAGTACCCTTAAGGAGGATTTCCTGAGTTGCTTGATCCTTCACAACACAGAAATCAGGATGAAACTCAAAAAATACCTTGTTATCTCTAGCAAATTGTGAGACACTTAAAAGGTTTTTGGTTATGTTAGGGACATGAAGCAGATTATTAAGAGTAAAATGTCTAGAGCTAGAGGAAGAAACAAGGGAAGATGTACCTATGTGAGCAATGTCCACTCCATAGCCATTTCCCATTTGCAGCCTGCTTTGTCCTTGATATTCTGATGCCAAATTAAGATTGGAAAGCTCATTAGAAACATGGTTGGTTGCTCCAGAATCTGGATACCAAGAGTGATCATTGAAGTCAGAAAACCCAGAGTTCGAAGCATTGCTAGAGGCATAAACAGATGGCATTTGAACCATGTTGAGGCTCGGGTTGTAGGGAGGCTGAGCTTGGGGATTCTGCTGTTGCTGCTGTTGTTGCTTAGGTACAAAATTTTGATCGTACCTATGCCAACAACGATCTGCTGTATGACCTGAAACAAAACAAACTTGACAAGTAGGCTTGTTACCAAGGTTTCTTCCTCTGCCACGACCAGTATTACCTCCACTGCGGTTAGAACTTCTGCCACTGCCTCGATAAGTTCCTTGATAACCTCTGCCTCTGCTATTTTGAAAACCAGAATGAACTCCCCTTTGGTTATTGTTGTTGTAGTGTAAGTAGTTAACAGATGGTTGTGAACCATCAGAGTTCACAGATGGAGATTTAGATGAATCCAATCTATTTTCAAAACTTAACAAAAGAGATTGAACATCTAGAACAGACCATGGTTCAACTCTTGAGGTGATACTCACCATAACTGGATCATATTCACTTCCTAACCCAGCCAATATATGCAATATTTGATCATCATTCGACACCTTATAACCAGCAGAACTCAAGAGATCACAACTTGTTTTGATTTTTGTAAGATATTCATTCATGGACAGATTATCTTTCTTTAATGTCTGCAACTGTAGCTTATATTGCATGATTTTAGCTTTGGACTGACTAGCAAAGTTATTTTCCAAAGCTTGCCAAACATCAGCAGTAGAAGATAATCCAACTATAAGAACCATAATACCTTCTGATAAGGAAGATTGCAGCCACGCAGAGAGGAGTTGATCTTGTCTTTCCCAAATCGCATGATCTGGATTCAGTTGTCTCTGCATCGAGGTAGGATCTTGAATCCATTGGGATGGTCTAGTTGCTCTTGTGAGATAGCTTTCAAAGCCATAGCCTCTGATGGTAGCAAGAACTTGTTGTTTCCAAATAAGATAGTTTGTTTCTTTCAATTTAACAGAGACAGAGTTGCTTTGAGGAAAAAAGAGATGTGAATTTGTAGATCCCGTTTGGGTATCTTGGAACGTAGCCATGGTGAATATAAAAGAATGAATAAGAAGAGTGATAGAGAAAATACAGGATCACGTGCTCTGATACCATGATAGAAAAAGAGCTAAAAGCATAAATGCAGCCATGAAGAAAAGATATGTATTTTACTGTAGATCCATAATTGCGTTACAAAACAAAGAAAGCACTGATCACTATTTATATCTAGCTAGAGCAGTCTAAACCCTAGGCACAAACAAAACAGCAATATGTACAGGAGAAAGGAGATGATAACACATGTGATAATCTCAAAGGAATGCAAGCCAACGGTGGATGATTCAATCTCCAGAACCTTCCTTTAATGTGTAACAATGTTGAGCTGTAGTTTCTTCTTTTCCATGCTGGAATGACAGAGGTGCTGTTGGTGGTGGTGGCCCAAGCACACTTGTGCTAACACGAGTAAACTACCCTACATGGTATGTCGAAAGCAAGATAGAAGAAGAAGATATCTATGACAACATTCATAGCTCCAAAATTCAAAGGCTGGAATTTGGACATTGCCCTTGACACCTATTCAAGTGAATCATAGCATGTGTGTTCTATTTCTATTAAGTGAGGTCGTGGACGTAGGAGTTGTTAATCTCTGAACCACGTTAGAAGGTTTTGGTATTGTTTATTTTATTCATACTGACTACTTACTACTTTCTGCTCACAACTTGTCTTGCATATTTTATGTGTTAAATTACCGTACGTGTCATCATCAAACGAGAACCCCTCAAGTAGACTGCGTTCTACCTAGTTTATGCCAGATGAGTTGATTGTACTTAATATGTTTAACTGCATTTTGTTGTCTTTGTTTGAATAGATATCAGCAGTGACAATGAGCTCAAGCTTGTATAAACAACACATGCTCACGTAATTTCACAGGTGACTTACTCTGAAACCTCTTTAGGTTGATAGTGTCATTGAAAAATCTATTCAAATGTTTGACAGTACTCAGGTCAGGTTAATTTTCAACTAATTGACAAGCCTAAATCGTGTTTTCAACTAAGTCTTAACTGATCAGATAAGCTAAAACGAGTACGAACAAGTAGAAGCTCGTGCACTTATGCACCTAACTCTTAAAGATAGCTAGTTATCCAACTGATAAGCTGTCAACGTGTGTATTATCTTTTTTGAGTTATTCCCTCGTATTCTCAGTAAAAGCCTATAAGGACTATCATGATTTCTCACTGATCAGGCCGACGGAAAAAATTGTACTCAGATGTATTCCCCATCTATACTTCCGACGAGACTTGCTCCGAGGTTGATTCAATATGCGCAAGTTTGAATGTCTTCGAGCTTGTAAGAATGTGATTTTTTTATATTTATTTTTATTTTTTTATTTTTTAAGGTGGATAATGTGTAGCGATGTTGTTAGTTCATCAAAATTTGTAGCTGTTCGATATCAAATCTTTAATCTTTTACATAGATTTGTATAGGAACTTCTTGTTGGCCGAGACTTCCACGCATTAAATACCATATTTTGTTTAATTTAGTTTTAGAAATTAAATTTCAATAAATCCCTAAAACATAAATAGAATATATAATTTAATATATAATGCTTTATATCCATGTGACCAAATTCAATTGGCAATAAAATTTCATTTGCGTAGACAATGACGTCACTAATGAAAAGATGACTGAACCTAATTGAATCATGGAGGAATCTTCAGATATGATGGTCACTTTTGTACAATTTATATTTGTTACATTTTTCCTGTTTTAATGGGTGATAATTTTCAATATGCTTGAGATTTCTAGGTCTATCTGATTTAATTGCCAATACTTACTCTTTAACTGAGATAAATTGGACAAATCGAATCAAACCCATAATTTCAATATTTCTTCCCTAATTCTACACCTCCAAACACAAACCATACTGCGATTCCCTCCTTCCCCTCAGATCGAATCGAATCGAACTTGTTTAATTTCATTGAATTCATCTGTTCTAGAATGTAATCAACAGTGAATTAGCAGCTAGTAATAATCGTTCCGGATCATCACTCACTGAAAATCGAGCAATCTCAACTGATCGCCGCCGCTGGCGCACCTCTCCCTACTATTGCTCCCTATCTCTCTAGTTTGCGCCGTCGTCGCGCAGCTCTATAATCAGCCATCCGCTTCGGCATCGTCCTTTGCTGCTATAAAGAAGGCCGACGACGCCATCTCGTCGGAGATCTACGCCGCTGTGATGTCAAAAGCGCGAGTGTACGCGGATATTAACGTGCTGCGTCCCAGAGAATACTGGGATTACGAGAATCTCACTGTCCAATGGGGGTAAGTAGTTAAGGAAACTGTTTGCAGCTGATTCTTAATAATTTTTTGTGGCGAATGATTCGTGATAAATGTTCAATTGTATGGATTTTGAGTAAACTATTATGGCCGGTAAATGCATTTCAAAATCAAGGTTTTCTTCAGTTTCTTTATTTTCATTCAAATTGAATATATGTGTTTGATCCGTGGTGGGTTCTTTGCCTAATAAATTCTAAGTTGAAAGCGTGACAAGACTGTGATTTCCGGGCACTTATCGAGTAAGAACTCGTTTGCTTAAGACTTCCTGAGGTTAGGATAACCAAAATACAATTCAGCTGTAAGTTAATATAAGTCATGTATGAAACATTGAATATTAGAGTTTCAAGATCATTCTTGAAAAATAAAATGGTGTACTACAATATGGAGATTGTATGGGCATGCATCTCTTACTCTTCATCTTGTAAGTACCCAATTCTTTTTCTCATCAGAGGGTGTTATAATACAGCAGAGATACGTCAATCCTTTGTGTGTGATATGGCAGGGGGCATATAATCTGTTCTTATCTATGCATGAAGAATTAAGGGCCAGCATCGCTCTAAAGTAGTTTCATAATCGTACTTTATTTTAGAAAACAACATTTTGGTGAACACTGGGACCTTGAGCACATATTAATCTTATGTTTAAACTTGTTTCATATATGCTACCAGAAACCAGGATGATTATGAGGTTGTTCGTAAAGTCGGTAGGGGAAAGTACAGTGAAGTTTTTGAAGGCATAAATGTGAATAGCAATGAAAGGTGCATAATCAAGATTCTGAAGCCCGTTAAGAAGAAAAAGGTTTGTATTGTCCTCTTACCATGTTCCATATCCTTCAATCCAAATGAATTTAGACTCAGAATGAACCTGAAAGGTGTTTCGTGTAAAATACTTTGTCAATATGTTGTACTTGGATATTACTTATGGGCAGTTTCAACCTTTTGTTTTACATATTCATTAAGTATTAGTTTGAAAAAGTTTGGAACTCTGACATAGCTGAAGATATCCGTTTATAGCTGGTGGAAATTGCAGTAAGTTAGTGACAAACTTCTATGATCTCATGACATTTATTTGTTCTTGCTCCAGATTTCTTATTGGCAAGAAATGTAAAGAGAGTTTGATGTAATTGGACCAATTACATATTCACGGCTCATGATTTAGTGCCGCCTCTAATTCTTTTCTTATATTCTTGTGTGCAGATAAAGAGAGAGATCAAAATTCTGCAGAACCTGTGTGGGGGACCTAATGTTGTCAAACTCCTTGACATCGTTAGAGATCAGCACTCTAAAACTCCTAGCTTGATATTCGAATTTGTTAATAGTACAGATTTCAAAGTTCTGTACCCTACATTAACAGATTATGACATACGCTACTACATATATGAGCTTCTCAAGGTGAGAAGATATGCCATTCAATGTCATATTCATGCAAATTCAACTTCCTCCAAATCCTTATATTTCATACTTTTGTCCTTTCAATAAGTGGCTATTTATTTTCATGGAAATATGCTTATCCTAAACACCTGATCCTGATGCTATGAAAGCTTATACTCCCTCCGTCCCCAATTTCCTTCCTAGTTTCCTTTTTGGGACGTCCTTCAATTTCATTCCTATTCCATTTATATTAACTATCCTCCCTACTTATTACCCTCAACAATACCTTTTATTTAAATTTTTACCACTCATGGTCCATCACTATTTCTCTTTCTTACCCACAACATCCCACTTTTACACCTTTTACCACCTATGACCAACTATTAATGAATTTAATACTACACTAATATGGGACTCTTACTCCACTCACAACACACCCAACAACTTTTATTAAATCTCATGCCGAAGTTTCTCAGGAAATAAAATGGGGGACGGAGGGAGTATTATTTAGGATGTATCTTAGAAACAACTTCATAGGTTGGCTTTGTTTATCAGATATGCAGGGTACTTGTGCATATGCAAGGTGGCATTTTGGTGACTTTTATTTTTTATGGATCATTGGCACTCGATAACTCTTTATATGGGGAATTTTTCTTGTAGTGTGTACTATTTGAGCATATTTAAGAAATTTACACCTGCCTGGAACAGGTCTACCACAATTTGATGTTTCAAAATGCAAAACCTTTACTGTAGTTCTAAGATTGTCTAGTCCAAGTTACTAATTGAATTTTTTTTTAATTTATCAATGATAAAGTGTTTTCTAGTCCTGACACAGAAACTAAGCACTGATATCTTATAATGTGTCAAAGCACTTTTATAAGTAAAATAATACTGCATTGATCAAGTAAATTATCATGCCTATGATGCTTGTCCTTTCGGGAGTTGGTAACTTTGTGATGCCCTTCCACCTGACCTTGTAATTCACAGATAAGTTACAGCATATAATTCATTGTTCTTTCAAAGACCATGATGTGTTTGACTAAGTTCATTGATTTTTCTGTTTCTTAGAGGTGTACTTATGTTCCTGGCCAATTTTTTTCTGCGGAGGCATGTCTGAGGACTTCAATACCATAAAAGATTGCAGTGCTATTGTTGAAATATCTTACAGATCTAATTCAGGGAAATTCAAATCTGTACTTTGTTCCTTGTTATTTCAATGTTTACTTTCCTTCTGAAGAATTTAAAGATTGTGATGGTAAGAACGGAGAGAAGTCATATGATAAAAAAGGACAATGTTACAGTCTATGTTAAGAGTTAAAGGGAACCAACAAGATCCAAACCAATATCGATTGAATAAAACTACCGAAGAAGAACAATCAAGAGAAACCTTCTCCTGCCAAGTACTGATGGCAGTTTGTCCAAGCGCTCTGATGCACCACTCTGTTTCAGAAATCCTGTTAGGTCCATCCTTACGTGAAGGACCTCATTTATTCACTAGCCATGTAAGGCCATGCAATATCCCATAGCCCAATACTAATTTAATAAATAGTCCAATACTAATCAACTATAATAGAGGAAGAATAATAAACTAAGTACTAGGTATTGATAAACTAACTTTGCCAGTAACAGTTTGTGCCTAACTTTTTTCCCTTTTCATGATGTGTATTGCAAGAAATGTGATCATTAAGATTTGTTTGGGGTGACAGATCTTTTATATAAATTTTCTTCAAAAGTTTGGGCCCTACCCACTTTTTAACACTTTAACTACTTTATACATTTCTCCTAAATACCCGTGCCCAAAAGTATACCAGGATTTTACATGACACGTGTTATGGTTTTCTTGTTTAGTAGTATTTCCAACCTAATGTCATTGGTGCTTTTGTAGGCACTGGATTACTGTCATTCCCAGGGAATAATGCACAGAGATGTTAAGCCTCATAATGTAATGATAGACCATGAGTTGCGAAAGCTTCGCTTGATTGATTGGGGTCTTGCAGAATTTTACCACCCTGGCAAGGAGTATAATGTTCGTGTTGCTTCAAGGTAAATTGCATCTATTTGTTTAGGGTTTGCCAGTGAACTTTTTTTTTTATATTTTCTTCTTCATCATTCATGTTTTATTAACTAGGTTTTAGGAGTTTCTGTTTTCATGATTCCTTTTGATTTGCTTTAGTAATATCTTTGTCTCTGATGCTCTGACATTTCATATTCGGGGAGACACCTATGTCAGTAGGATACATATACCTGTGTCATTAGGATAAACGTGGGTATGGTTAAGTCTCCTTCCTGAATCTTCTGCTCGAAAGGTTGATCCTCTTGGACTTGTAATGGTGAAGAACATAGGAACGATGGAACATATTTAAAACTATTTAGTTCATTTTTAGTTTGTTTAATGATAATTTGCATACTTATACTTTCCACTTACAGGTTATGTAATTTCATGTTTTGTATGTAAATAGGCAATAGTTTTATAGTTGTATATATATATTGGTACAATCGCATGCTTATTTTCATTTTGATTCACTTTTAGTTGTATCCTATATCTATAATAGTTTTGGACTCATGAATGCTTATCCCAACCACGTACCTGCCAATATGGCATTTTCTTTGATCTGTAAATTTTATATAGAAACCATGATAAATGACCTAATCTCTGCATCTTATATTGGCTTAAATCAAATTTCTGGATGTTGTTGGCATAGAGCCGTGATGCATGTGTTCTGTTTAAGCATTTGCCATCTATATTATTGGACTTTGTTGGGTCCAAGTACAATTAGGTATTACCTTCTTCTCGGTTAGCATATCAAAGCATGGATGATCGCAAGGATGAAGTTCTTCATTTCAATTTCACTTGAGAATAGTAGATTTCTGAGTTTGTGTTCTGGAATGAAACTCAGAAACTATTAGCTGTTCAATGTGATTCTATGAAATCTCTTCTATTGATTCAGATACTTCAAGGGTCCAGAACTTCTCGTTGACTTGCAAGACTATGACTACTCCTTGGATATGTGGAGCCTGGGTTGCATGTTTGCTGGGATGGTGAGATAATTGAATGGGTCCCATGGATGTTTGTTCCTTTTTTATGTCCTTTGTCTTGTTTTATGTTTCTTAATTCTAATGCAGATATTTCGAAAAGAACCTTTTTTCTATGGGCATGACAACCAGGATCAACTTGTGAAAATTGCTAAGGTAGGCTTGCACACTGAGACTTCGTATATGATTCAATTCTCAGATATTTAAATCCGCATAGGTTGTACTGATATTGGAGAGGTGGTCAATATTATATAGTGCCAATATAACTCGTGTAATTTGAGATTTTCTCCTCCAGGTTCTTGGCACTGATGAGTTAAATGCATATCTACACAAATACCGGTTGGAGCTTGATCCTCAACTAGAAGCTCTTGTTGGAAGGTATGCTATGTGCTGAGAATTACAAGTTCAATCCAAATTTAACCTTCAAAATTGCCTTATATATAATAAAATAGTTTGTTGGATGATAGCCGGTCTTTGGCTGTGACTTAACTAGATGCTTTAGAAATTGGTAACGCATGTAACTTTGCATGTTGCATATGGAAATAGAAGTTTGGCTGTGACTTAACTAGATGCTTTAGAAATTGGTAACACATGTAACTTTGCATGTTGCATATGGAAATAGAAGTTAACTACTTGTCATTACTCATTACTCATTACTCAGGCATAGCAGGAAACCATGGTCAAAGTTTGTCAATTCAGATAATCAGCATCTTGTGTCACCAGAGGTTTTGCTTTGTTCATTCATCCCTTTCTTCAACCCTTTAAAATGTTAAGCAATATTATTTATACAAGTAAAATTCATCAATCTGTTTGCTCTCTTTCCGAACTTAGAGATTTTGTCTTATTCCGACAGGCCCTTGATTTCCTCGACAAACTCCTGAGATATGATCATCAGGATAGGCTCACAGCAAGAGAAGCCATGGTAGTCTTCCCTGCTTTGCTAATTGATACTTGATTATCCATTCTTGCGTCTTTCTTTGTGCGTTGTTTTTCAAACTTTAATCATGTGCTCGACTAATCTTATTCCAGGCTCATCCATACTTCTCGCAAGTAAGGGCCGCAGAAAATAGCAGGAGTCGAATCCAATAGCTCACCCTCCTTGCACGCAAAACACTTGCAGATTTTTGTGGTAATGTAACAAATCGAGCCGTTGATACCTTGTCCTGTGCAGGATCTTATGATTTGCTCATTTCTCAATTACTAAGTTGTTTTGTAACTAGCTCTCATGGATAACCTACTACTTCTGCTTTTATCTATCATAACCACCCTCTAATTTATTGGGAGTTTTTCCAGTTTCCATTTGTTTCTAGTCGTGTATTCTACTTTATTTTTCCTCTTTTTTTGTGGATCAGTAAATAAAAACTTTGATGTACAAAACGAATGCGTGAGTATATGTGGAAGAACTAGCTATGATAACTAACAGAAAAGACTGCACATATTTACCTGCAAAGATGTCTCTATGTCGATGATTCATTTTGCATTTTGGAACTCTATTAGGGCTCGTTTGTTTTGGTATTGTCCAGTGTTAACTTACTTATTTTAAATGAGTGAATAATTCCATCTGATTGTTTTGGTTTTGAGTGATATGTACTTCTCTTTAGATGGGATATGATGTGATTTATTCATTACTGTCTTCTTAATATATCAAAAAGTATATAAAGATTAAATATTATAATATTCAACATGTATATTAAATCTATCTTCTAAATTATAAATACTCACATTTAAACAGTTCAATTTAGAAGTCTCCTCTTTGTGTCGGAATCGGTTCAGTTGGCACAATCTCAATTGACTGCCAGCAGTTTGGTACAGGTGTCAATTGCCAAGTGGGACCAAACATTAGGCTGGCGCTACACCCTCTAAAAAGGCCTCTTTAAGAGCCCCAGCATATATTTACAATAAAATAAAATATAGGAAATGTTTGTTGGAGTGCATACAGATACATTCTTTTTTCTTCTTTCTGCTTTCCCCCCCTAGCGGTGGTTGTTTATCTTTTCATTTTTTCTTTTCCATTTATTCCTCAACCCCTTAACAACCGACTACTCAAGCACCATCTTACCTGTGACCTGTGAGTTCTATAACGAAAAAAATGGCAGAATGCAAGCTAAAAACTTGTATATCAATGATTGCATATTTTATTTTTTTTTGGTGGATCTGGAGAGCCCTTATTTTATGGGACTGAAACTGCTAATACATGGGTAAATTTTATTATACTAATGGAAATAGTCATTTCTTTTAATCTGTGGAAAATTATAATCTATATCCTAAATTATTGGTCATTTAAAAATATTCTGAATTATTGATAATTATGATAAAATACATAATCTATCTCGATAACAAAAAGAATCCTGAATTATTGAAATATACCCTGTTGTTTAATTTCCAGTGCTAGGTTTCTGACATGTCCCATGAGCCTCAAACGTGAAATTTAATTCTATTTTTTAATGACATGACATATTTATTAGAAAACAATTAAGGTGTCGAGTCTTTAAATAACTTGAATAACTCATTGAAAATCAAATAACGAGGTATTTTTGTTAGTTACGCATGTTTTGTATTTGATTATAACTATCAATTATTCGAGATGTTTTTATTAGTTTTCAAATAATCTATATATTTTGTTAAGTATTAGTAGTTCAAAATGTTTTTATTAAATAACCAATAGTATAAGATAAAAATATATAATTTTTCCTTTATCTGTAGGCAAACTGATACGTGAGCATATTATTTTTAGGCACACACAAAAATGATCTTGTTTACAAGTTTCTTTTAGCTGCCCACATCCTGTCAATCAGAATGAAAAGGTAAAATTATTTTTGTGTACTTTTCAATACATGTCTACTAGACTACTACCTGGCTAGAACGTTAATATATGTTGCTTGCATTTCTTCTATTTTTGAGACATTCTCTCAGTTATAATAAAGTTGAGCCAAACATAGTGTTGCAAAAACTTTAAATTTGACTCAGCCTAATTTCAAGTTGAGTTCGAGTTTTATTTATAGAATACTTTGAGGTTCAAGAACTCAAACAAATTTAAATGTATTTTTTATACTTAAATTTAATTTAAATACCCACCATTTTTGCTAAAAACATAGATTTATTCTAAAAATAATTATTTACTATATATTATTATTTTCTTAAAACTAACTAAATTAGTTATATGCTTATGACTAATTAAAGATAAATATACAAGCTGTATCAATTTAATAGTTCTATAACTTCAAGTCAATTCACTCAATGAGTTTTCATGAGTTAATGAACTAAGTAGTGCCAAAGTCACTTGACTTATTTATCTTAACAAACATCATTAAACGAACTCGAATAATTTTTTGACAAACTGAAATTTGAGTAGCTTCGCCATTAAACCAGTTGGGAAAGAACTCAACTTCTCTCCTTATTGATCATACAGATATCCACATAAATTAGGCACAATTATAAAACTTGCTTGAATTGTGATCAAATTTCAAAAATTGTGTCCAATGTTCTTTTATTTCAATCGTACCAAACTTGAAGAAGCATTAGCGTACTTCATGCAGTTAGGATTAATAAATTACCTCCTAATCTTGATTTTCTAATATTTGTGTTCATAGTGTGCGTACTGAATAAACCGACATTCATGTGTAATAATTTGTCACACATCTGAACTTCTCCTTATCAAATTTATATACCTAAGAGAAAATATAGAATAATTTTATATTGGGTAAAAAATTACGTGATCTAAAATATGAAGAATTTATACACCTCCATCTCACATGAATTGTTTATTAATATAAATTAAAGTAATCAAATGTTAAAATTTGAGAGAATTATCCCTAGAATACTCAATCTTAATCTTGGTTGCTTGACGTAACCGAACAGGAGAAGGAAAGAAGAAAAACCAAATATTAGCATTAAACAAGTTTGAAAATGTGTGCGGAGGCTACAATACATCCACCTGCGACACCATTCATCACAGAATCGAATCGTTATCGCGCAACTCTCACATGCTCACTGGGGCCCACTTTGTGAATGCTTTTCCCCCGAATATACTCTGCAAAATCCGTTCAAAATCACCTATTTTTCTATTTCATTTGTTTCCGACAAAAAACAGGTTCCCAATTATTCTCTCTCTCTCTCTCTAGAAAGTTACAAAATATGGACGCGGTGGAGATTTTACTGTTAGGCATCGTGGGCTTATCCGCTTTGGTTTTCCTGATTCTCGACACTCTCGATCCGCGTCGAGCAAGCGGAGAGACTTTGAAACAGAGTGGCGATGTTCATGATTCCGATAGACTTGAGGAGTCGCTTAGAAAAGAAGCAAGTGTCGGTGGGGACGGAGATGCTCAAAAGCGAGTAGAATCTGAGAGTTTTCAAGGGAGAGACGAAACAGGTGGAGAAAACGAGGATGATAATTGCAGAGAGAGAGGGATCAGCGATGATTGGGAGGGAGTAGAGAGGAGCGAATTGGAGAAGATTTTTGGTGAAGCGATGGTTTATGCGGAATCTAATAGCGCCATTGGGGAAGATGTGAAGCTGCAGTTATATGGGCTTCAAAAAGCTGCTCTTCAGGGGCCTTGCCACGGATCTCAGCCCATGGCATTGCACCTATCAGCTCGATCAAAATGGTATTTTTTTTAATGTTTTCCAATAGATGATAATTTAGATTCAAGAATTTGAATTTGACCAAAAAGTTTAGCGAATAATTTGTTAGTGGTGAAGGTTTTCGTGAGAATTAAGATTCGAGAATTGAGTTGGATTTTTATAAAATAATTAATCTTATAGATTTATGGAGGCTCTTGTTCGATTTTTCTTTTGAAACAGACTTTTGTTCATTTGATTGGGCGAACATGTAATAGTGGTACTATTTATGGGGGTGGTCTCCTACGACTACGAGAACGTCCGCATGTGCGGATATTATGATCTTTCTTCAATGCAAATAATATATATATTTCTTTGATCTGAATGATAGTTTTATATAGAGTAATTGACACTCTTAGGACGTCTGCAACAATAATTCTTTTGTACTCATTTCGTCCTATCCAATTTGAAAATCAATTTGTGCTTTTCAAAACCATTTAAATAATATTTTCTAATTAAATGATAAAAATAATGATATTTTCTTTGATCTGAATGATAGTTTTATATAGAATAATTGACATTCTTAGGACCGTCTGCAACAATAGTTCTTTTGTAATATTTAAGAACCCTCACCTCATATTTGTAATAAGAGATCATTACTTATACTTAACTAAGAAAAAATAATATAAATTAATGACGTGACAGGAACGCTTGGCAGAAGGCAGGGAATATGAGTGAGGAGATGGCAATGGAGAAATACATAGCCATATTATCGGAGGCATTTCCTGACTGGAACAAGGTAACACCCATGCATTTTACTCCTGTTTAATTTTGTAGATATTAAGCACAGGCCAACCAATTTTTTTTTTATATATATACATGTTTGTTATTTTGCCGAAAACTTTCAATTCTAGTTCTTTCAAACTATTTTCCCACGTTGACTCCAGTGTATAATCAATTTTGTGATTTATATGATTATCGATCTAAGAGTTTTCTTGGACATGATTATTTATGATGGAAGTTGTACGTGATACAGGGTGAAGATTGCCACTCTCCAGGAGAACATATACAGGGAGCAGAAGCTGAGAGATGATTTTAATTGGATGAAGCTTTTGCCTAAATCATAATATTGGCTGTATGTTGATAATTGATGCAAAAAATGCAGTGGATGTATATGTATATATTAGAATAATTGATCAAAGTAGCTATAATAATGTGAAGAAAAAAGAGTCATCGTGTCCTATTGTTTCTACCATTTCAATCTGATTGGTGCATCTTAACCCTCTACCTACCAAGCAAGAGTGGGGAAAAGGAATGTGCATATCAATAATTTTTTTTATTTTATTGTTATTTTTCATTGTGATATATATTATCTTAGTATGGCACCAAGGTAGATTTTAGGTTTCTACACTATAATTGTTTCAAAGTGGAAAAATATTTTTTTAGGGGGTTGTTGAATTTTTTTTCCCAACTTGTATATGAATTTATAGAGAATATAATTTTTTTTATGAGTATTGCTACCCGAAACTAAGCGTATACAATTATGGATTAAGACAACAAATAATTGTTTTTGAATTTTTCTTTACATATTGATGTGCAAAAGGCTTTCACCAGTATTTGGAGAAATTAGTTTAAAATTATTAAAGGAAAGTTGTTAAATCAGAGTTGTTAGGTTAAGAGAGTTGTTAGACAGTTAGTTACGTGAAACTGAGTTCCAGCTCATCAATCTCTCTGACCTCTGTATAAATATTTACGTTATGAATGTTTGGTTCGATTAACAGTTCGTTTGCAATAAAAAATTGATTATACAATTTTTAATCAATTCGATAACCGTTACAAAAACAAAAGTAAAACTATTTTAACAGTGAACCTAAAAATCGGACGGATCAATCGATTATTCAACCTTTAAATAGAACAAAAGAAAGTTTCATAATTTTATAATCACAACATGAAAAAAAATCCGTACTTATAACTAGATTCGAAAAATAAAGTTCAGAAAAGTTCAAATCATAAAGTGATCTCCTTCATGCATTTTACGTTAATCTAATTAAACTTTAATGCATAATGCCAGTAGAATTAACATAATATATTAGTAAATAAAATGTATAATTATTAAATAGTAATTTTTAATAGATATCGATAAGGTCGGTTAACCACTGATTTTTATACATAAAAAATAAAATCTAACCTGTACCCTCAACTTATTCAAGAGAATTTAAATTGTACCCGCCCGGTTCATATTTCTGAAACGATGGTTTGTCGGTTGGTTTGATTTTTCGGACATTTTTTCTCAACCCTCGTCAGACACGCTGCAAAAAAATATTTGACTTGGGGCTTAGATTGATTGGGCTCTCAATACTGAATATTTAAGTTCAAACAAATTGTAATGGGCCTCAACAAAATGAAATTACTTTCAGAACCCGTGCACAATTCTGCTCGGTACTCGCTTTCACATTGATTTGGTTCGTCAAATTCGTTCAATCCGGCTACAAGGTTTTCGCGGTTATTGATTATTTTGTTCTAATTTCACCACGATTTTCGACTGGATGTACCGTTTATGGTGAACTTAACAATCAAAATTCACGCAAAAATCTGTGTAACAAATGGGGTTGTTATCGAATCTGACACCTGGGAACCTAACAGATCAATTTATATACTATTATTCATCTGCTGCGTCGTTTCAGTCTTCTGTTTGCCCGCCAAATCTAGTGCAAATGTGCTCGATCACGCGTCTTCCGCTTCTCTTCTCCGTTTCCAGCGCAAATTTCTCCTCATCTTCGCTATTTCCTCAGGTTAGTTTAATTTTTTTTGTGTGTGTGTGCTGTGTGTGTGTGCGTGCGTGCGTGCGTGTGTGTTTTAATCTGCTTCTTGTTCCCCCTTGGCTGACTTTTTTTTTTGGTTTGTGTCAACAGTGATGGAGGGTTTATGCGCTGTGTTTGGAGAATACGAGTTGGCGTATTATGGATTCAGTAAAGATCAATTGCTTACAGTTTTTTCCGTTGGATTTGCGCTCTCTCTGTTTATTGTGAGCTTTCTTGGAGTGCTATCTGATTTATTGTGAGTATGGAGCATCATAGTTGTGCCAAGTTTTGTTCTTGCGTGTGTCTGTGTTTTGGGGGAATTATGTTGCTATACAGAGGCATGCTAACATATACTAAAATTTTGCATTATTCCTCTTTGTAATTTTATATCTGGAAATTGCCTTAAGAGTTCTACTGTTGTAAACATTATGACAAAATTTTCGAATTGTTTCAAGTAACCGTCTTCTACGGAGGTGTTAATCCTAAGAAAATCTTGTCTGCGCAGAGGCCACAAGAAATTGTGCTTGTTGTTTTTCTTGCTACACCTTTTCGTGAGTTTATGGAAGCTAGTCTTTGGAACTTCTACTTTTTGGTTGACAAGCATCTTTCTTTTACTGGCATCATCAATATTTTCCTTCGGTTTCGAGGCATGGATGGTTGTTGAGCAGGACAAGGTTGGTCCAGGATTTTTCTTAAGCGTGTCATTTTTATGTTATTTAATATGAATTTGTGATGACAGTACTTATGTTTCAGCTTGGGCAGAGGCAAGAGGTACTGAATGACATGTTTTGGATGATGACTTTCTTGGAGTCTGCAACTTTCATTGGAAGCCAGGCGCTTGCAAATTATCTAATTGATGATAATGTGATCAGCAATATAAAATCTTTGTGGATTGGATCTGCAATTTTGGCTATTCTTGCTGTTGGTCTTGTCACTCGAGGTTGGCAAGAAGATCCTCAAACAGCGGCTTTGAAGGATTATCGTGTTTTGTTTCACAGACATGTTATTAGTGGTATATAAGAATTTGAGTTCTTTTCTTTTATTGGATATGATTGTTTGCAAGCTTTAAGGAATTATAAGAGGAACTTGTTACAATTGGCATTTGGCTCAAAAACTGGCATGGATTTTGTTATTCTTCTGGTCATCTAATTTGAAAATCTTTAAGTGAGTAACAACGTATTCTCCATTTTTGCAGATAAAAGGATATGGCTCTTGTCATGGGCACAGTCCTGCGTGCATTTTTCGATTGCTGCATTTTGGATTCTATGGGCGCCATCTATAGTGGTACGATTTTGAAGGCATCACTTTGTCCCATGTTCTCTTTACTAAAGCCTGTGATTTCACTTTTATGCAAGGTGCAGATTGTGGTTTTTGCCAATTTTGTGCACATTTATGATGGTTTATCTTTTCTTACGGAGTCCAGACTTGAGTTTGGGAAGAGATAGATGGTACTAATAGATTGTTCAGTGTCTGGAAAAATTCATGGAACTTGAGAGGATATTCAATTTTTTTGTTAGAAAGTATTGTTATTATTATTATGCATGTGATACTGTTCCAGTGATCTCGTGTTAATGAAAGTTAGCTGCAACGCATGATTCCTGGATCCAATATTTGATGGATCATCCAAAGGTTTCTTCTCATTACGATTTAAAATAAAGCTTTTTGATTTCTTCATCACTCATGATACTATAACATTCTCTCTTGAAGTGTTTTCTTAGTTCTGTCAAATTAATCTTGAATTTTGATTGACATACCAAAGCAATAATCTACATATTTCCTCAGTGGGGAAAAAGAATAAATAGAGAATCTACATCACATGCTTTTGCAAAAACCATTTGATATTAGCCTAAAAAAAAAATAAAAGACCTTCTGATATCACTTAATTATGGTCAAACTGTAACATCCGACTGAGAAAATTTGTGGGATTCTGAATTTGGAAGGTTGAAGTGCAAGCACATACTTAATTTCAACACTTGGAGTTGACCATATCATTATTTTTTAAACTATGGGCCTTCATCTCTCTCTCTCTCTCTATATATATATATATATATGTGTGTGTGTGTGTGTGTGTGTGTGTGTGTTATAATGCTTGCACACACACATAGAGTTGGCACTTGGTAGCTTTTCTTTTTCAACAATTAAGCCAGTCTTTCTGGTCCAAACTAAATATTACCTATGGTGTATTTGTGAAAACTTGTTGATTCCTATTGTTTCTTAATATATTAACTGTGTGAAAAATTGGAAATTTGTTTGACCAGTATTATGGTCCAGGCCGATGGAAGGGAGGTGTCTTTGGGATTGATATATCCTTGTTTGCTTGGTTCAAAGATGCTCGGTAGCACTGGCTTCCCATGGTTCTTTCACGGGCCATTCGTGCTTCGGATAGAGGAATACATAGTGTATGCATTCACTATAATGGGCTTTGCTTTGTGTGTCGTGGCCTATGATTATCAGGTGGTGCAACTTCTTACTAATTCTTAGAGCTGAGGATTTGTTTAATCTTGTGGTTGTAGTATTCTGGTTTACGGTTTATTTTATTTCAGGAAATAGGGGTTCTTGTAACATTATTCTGCTTGTTTCAAACTTGCCTGGGTGTGATTTTGCCATCTCTTGCCAGATTGAGAACAAAGTAAGCTGTCATTACTTTCTACTTAAATATGAACCCATGTGGACCTTCAGTGGTGGATTATTTTCGCGCCTGGTGTTTGATCTAGAAAGAACACAAGTGTTGTTTGCAATCTTATCCATCTCTTTACTCTGTGTAGGTATGTGCCAAATGAAATCCGTGGCGGAATGATGAGCTTATCTCTCATGCCATCAAATGCAGCCATCTTTTTTCTTCTGGTCCTGGTATATTCTACTACCACATCTCGAATTTGTAAACGGAAATTATAATAGAATCAATGGGTTTATGATGTTTCCATGAGAATAGGTTACTTTAGTCCACTATATCCTTTTTCTTCGGATACAAAATTGTACTGCTAGAGACAACTGCAAATTGATAAAATAAGCAAGTGAAATTGCCCAGTGTATTTTTAATATTTTTTCTTGCCTTAGGACTTAATAGAAGGGCAGATTATACATGTAGAAAATAACAGGCGAGGAATGACTTTTATGTACTTTGAAAACCATCTTAAGATTCTTAACTCTTTCAAATTGGTTGATGAGGAGCTACAGTACTTCATTAAGCACGAGTGAAACAAATAGGACTCTGTGCTTTGAGGACTTGTTTGGAAGTCCTTGTATATATATAAATATATATTTCTGATGCAAATGTAAAAATTTTGGGGTTTTGATTACATTTTTTGCAGTCTGTGAACTAAATCTCGTAGCTTCTTTTGGTACTTCCTTTTATTGATCCTATTGTTTTCCTTGATATATGGATTTTTGCTACCATGTTGATGTTGCAGAGAGGTCATCAGTACATTGCAAATTCAACAATTACCTCAATTGCTGCTCTTGGGCTCTTCTCTTCTGCTGGTTGCATGTATTCATTAAAAAAGTTGGGAAAACAACTCCATCAGAGTAGACGCAACTTGTGATCCCAACCCATTTCTAATAAGTTCATTCAAATATCTGATTGTTGAGATGATGGATGGTGCTATGTCTCCATAACTGCACGAAGCATGTCTCTGCCAGCTAAGGTAAGCTAATAGGGGGGTCAACGCTGCAAACCGTCTTAGATGCACTTGTCAGTTGAGTGATTCTCTGCACATCTGCTAGCCCATGATCATATTCTGATCTCGATCCCCATTGCGTTGATGCCTCTGGGTTGGTACTTGCTTGAGAATACACAGAACCTATCGTGCAGATGGCGTTGTCCCGGAACATTACCACTTGCAGTCATTTGTGCAGATTGGTTTAGGATCAAGTTTTGTATAATGGGCTATACTATTTTGAAGTTATCTAAGAGGGATAGTTTTGGTTTGATAATTATGTTTGATTGTATTAAATTATTAATCTATCCAGAAAAGCTACGGCCACATCAAAAGTTAAAACTTATCAGTTGTTTTGAATTTAATTTAAGATGTATATTGCATATCTTTATACATATATTAATGCTTTTTTATGTTAATGTTTTTATATATTATTTTTATTTTTTATGATTATTTTAGATTATATAAAGATTAATCACCTAGGTTGATTTTTAGTTAACACATACAATAAATTTATTTCTATATACACACATTTATATAGAGTTAGGTTCAATAAAAACTATTTTTATTTTTAAAACTAAAATAAAAGTTAAATAAATTCGTTAATTTAAAAATTCAAATTTTCATTTAGATATGAATCCACGAGGGTGATTTTTTTTATTCAATAACTTTTTAGAATTTAAAACGTTTGAAATTTTTCATCCTCTTTTTGGATATGAATCCCACGAGGAAAGTTGATGAATCATTTTGTTTTTATTCAATAATTTTTTTGTGATTAACAATCTCAACTTTCACCAACTTTCATAACGAATTCGTTCTTATAGTTTTAGGATAAAAATAATTCTTATTTAACCAAACTTTCTATATATATATATATATTTGTAATTTATAATTTAGTTATGTATTTATCGTGAAGGGGCAAAAACTAGTATATTAATAACAAACACTGAAATCAAAATAATCGAAATGAATTTCTATCGTGCAAGACAAGACTGTGACAGCTGAAACTAGATGTAGATTGATCAAAGAGGCAAACATTCAATCTTCACAAAAGTAGAAGACTCCTATTATATCTCAATCAAACAGCAAGTATTAGAATATTTTTCCTAACACCATAAGTAAATCCTTTCGCATTGTATCAGTGGGTTCCATGATTGTATCGTCCTAATATCAAATGGTGGTGCATTAGTCACTCTCAGTATTGCATTTGGGATAATCTATTTTAAATGTTTGTACAATTATTAGTAATAACAAATTAATTTTATTAAATATTGAGGTTAAGAGGGAAAATAAAAAAAAACTGATTAACTGATCGATTTGTAAAATTTGGAGAAGGAAAAGGTATGTAAAAATACACAATAAATAAGAAGCCATTTAGAATTTCGGAAATTATTTTCAAGTTTTGTATACTTTTTTTCGAGCTTAAACTTATAAACTATGTGACGTTTATTTAATGATATAAGATTTCTGAAAAAAATATGTACAGTTCATTCTTAGTTTCGAAGTAAATATATAAAGGTGATATATTGTTGGATTGGAATAAACAAAAATGTTAACTAAGTATATATATTACTTGAGATATAAGATAAGTGAACTCTCTAAGAGGGTGTTTGGCTGAGCTTATAAGATCCCAAAAACAGCTTATAAGTTGTTTTTTAAGCTTAAAAAACAGTTTATAAGCTGTTTTTGAGAGTTTATAAGCTCAGCCAAACACCCTCTAAATCATGGTTCAGTCGATTCATGATCGAGCTGTGTTTTCATATACTACTAGCTAGGAAAATTTGAAATTAATATGTGTAAACAAAGGATGCATTATTATGGATATATATATATATATATATATATATATATATATATAGGATATATCTTTTAATCTAAATGATAACATTTGTAGCATACTCAGAGTGTATTATTCATAATAACTTTGGTTAAATATAGTAGAAATATACTGTGTTATAGCATACTTACATTGAAACTATTCATAGTAGGTCGGTCGAATTAGAATTAAAAATGTATTATGCCATAAAATTTATTTTGCATGGCCATAATTATTAGTTTGAAAGGAACCTAGTTTGGCCTAGCCCACGGAAACCAATCTAAAATTATGTTTACAACATACACTTCCAACTTTCACCTATCCTTGTCATAATCATCTTATCGTATTGCTTCAAAAAATAAATGAAAAATCATCTTATCGTATAGGGACAACGTTGTCACATTCAATGCATGCACTAAAATGCCTACTAGTCAACCCCTCTCAGAGCTTGTCACATTCAATGCATGCACTAAAATGCCTACTAGTCAACCCCGAGAGCTTATAGCAGCCAACACGTACGACAAACAAACAAACACGGCCTCTCCAGAACTTCTTTCTCACATAAATCTTTAATAATCGCCTTTCGTGTTTTAGCGTATACATTCATTATACACGACAATATCTGTTGAAGACATTACAGTTTTAACCTCTCGTTCTTTACTACAAATTTAGAGCATCTTTATTTCGAAATAATTCTTCCAAACCATACATATTATTCAACATTTTGCCCTCACCTTTTAGTAACAATAATGCTTCCTTTGTAGGACCCATCGATATTCTCAGCCAACTACGAATAGGATTACTACATTTCTCTCTCTTTCCCTCGCTATATATCTGACTTCCCAGCAACAACAACATTAACAAGACAAGCTAGGTTTCCTAAGTTACTAAGTAGCATTAATTTTGTCGCACCAATATGTGGCGCCTTGATATTTTGATAATTTTGTTGGGTGTTATTTTGTTGTCGGGGTCAGCCTCGGCGCAACTGAGGCAGAACTTCTATGCCGACGTGTGTCCTGACGTGGAAAACATAGTGAGAAAAGCGGTGTCTGCTAAGTTCACCCAAACGTTCGTCACAGTCCCGGCAACTATACGTCTCTTCTTCCATGATTGCTTCGTTTCGGTACACTTTAAATACTTTTTCCTTATCCTTTTACATATTAATTACTTAGTTGTTTTACTTTTGTATATACATAATGTTTGATTTGGTATGTATACGTAACGTGCGTGCGTAGGGGTGTGACGCGTCGGTGATTGTGGCGTCTACGTCGGGGAATACGGCGGAGAAGGATCACCCCGATAACTTATCGCTCGCCGGCGATGGATTTGATACGGTGATCAAAGCTAAAGCTGCAGTTGATGCTGTCTCCAGATGCAAGAACAAGGTTTCTTGCGCAGATATTCTTGCATTGGCCACGCGCGACGCAATCGTCCTGGTTCGAATGCTTCTTCATTTCTTGATTATTCTTGCTCCAAATAAGTGCGACTAGGTCTGGCCTAGGCCTAGGCGAGAGATGCGATCGTCTGAGGCCTAAGATTGGACGGATCCATAAAAAATCTACTGTTATATTTTAAAGAAATGTAGACCCATTTTATATATCATTCCTTCTCTTTAGAGCTCGGCTGGAAGGTCCATACAAATTTAGTTTGATTTTTAAAAAATATTAACAACTCTTGTAACTCCTTCAATATAAAGGTCTTTATTTTTTATTTTGCCAAGACCATAATATATGAAGAACTTAACAAGTTTTGAGGGTGAAAATGAATTGTGGTGTAGGCTGGTGGGCCCACGTATCCTGTGGAATTGGGGAGGCTGGATGGGTTGAGTTCAACGTCAGCAAGCGTGGAGGGGAATCTGCCTCAGCCTATTTTCAATTTGGATCAGCTCAATAAAATGTTTGCTTCGCATGGCCTCTCGCAAACTGACATGATTGCTCTCTCAGGTTACTTCCATTTTTCACTATCGTTTTTTTTTTCCTTCTTAGATATTGTACGTTTTTACTTTTAAAAGTGGAATGTTACATTTGTGTTATTGATTATAATATATATACTGCATGTTTTATATAGGGCTAAAACATAGTACGATATCATATTGATAATTTAATAGACAAATCACATTGATATATATATATATATATAGTTAATATAAAAATTATTTTCATCGTGAGAATGTGATAACCAAAAAATTATGCATTCATTGTGAAATATGAAAGTTATTGAATAAAAAAAGAAAGAAATTTTCACCCTTTTATGGGATTCAAATCCAGGAGAAAATTTTGAATATTGTGGATTCAATAACATTCACAACGAATTCATCAACTTTTATAGCGAATAAATTTGATTCTCACATTCACACTTTTAAAATAAAACTTATTTGAACATCAATATATATATATATATATATATATATATATATATATAGGAATGGTTATGGTGAGAATGCTATTATGTATAAGAAATCAGATAAATCATAATCATTAATTAATATATAATCAACGTTCCAGATTTCATGTTTCATTTTAAACAAGATTGATGACATCATCACCCTTTTATTCGCCTAAAATCAGGTGAGGGTAAATCTGGCACAAAAAAATATTCTCTCTCCAAATCTTTCACCTACTATAATATGACGCTTATTTTTGTTGCACAAATTGTGTAATATGTAGCATATATAGTAACTAACATTGCATCAGTGTGTTTAAAAAACTTTAGTATTATTTTACGAAATATATTTATAGTACACATAAACATGTTATGTAGCAAAATCTTAATATTTACTTTGCATAACTTTATTATTGCAGATACTAACAAAATTAACGATGAATTAACATTACATTACCAAGACAACGAAATCAATTGGCAAAGCAACGAAATTATATTACCGAAGCAATGGAATAAATACGATAAAAAGATAAACATTTGAAAGAATAATATCTATCTAAGATATGAAATCACACAAAAAAAGAAAAAAATCAAATTCCATAAAAATAATATTACTAATCTAACCTCTTATTTTTTCCTGTACATTAAAAACGTTAGCATATCCAGTTATTAATACAGCACATAAATATCTAATCTGGACTATTAATTTATTATGATGAGGGGCTAGGATTTATTCATATTTCTCACCAAAATTTGCATTCTCACCTAATCCAAATATATAACGCTTCCAAAAAGGTCATGCTAGACTAATCAAGAAATGGTTTGCATAAAATACTTCTGATAAAAGCGTATCTAGAGGCCTCTAGCACAGAAGAGATTAACCGTATTTCTCAAATACTATTTGGGTAGAATTTTCAACATAAATCTCTCCTTCAGCATACTTTAAGTAGAAAATAAAATAGAAGTTAAAATGTGTGTGTTGATTTATTTGAGTAGCTTGCCCCCCTATTTAGAAAGTCCATCTATCCAATCAGTTTGAATAGTCAACTCAAATTATCAATTACATCATCAGTGTAAATAATTGCCGCATGTAAAGAAAATTCAAAACTTTACCATATTTTGTTTATGGAAATTAAATATTGGATACACATATCCATGCCGATTGGTTCCTTTATCTATTCGTCGTGCTTAAATAAGAAAATTGATACATGTAACGACCTTTTTATTGCAGCTGCCCACACAGTAGGATTCTCACACTGCGGTAAATTCATGAACCGTATATACAATTTCAGCCAGCAGAATCCGGTCGACCCGACCCTTAACTCGCAATACGCGACCCAACTTCAGGGGATGTGCCCGAAGAACGTGGATCCGAGAGTAGCCATCAACATGGACCCGACGAGTCCTCGGATCTTCGACAACGCCTACTTCAAGAACCTTGTACAAGGCAAAGGCTTGTTCACATCGGATCAAGTTCTGTTCACGGATTCGAGGTCCAAGAACACCGTTTCTACTTGGGCATCAAATCCTCAAGCTCTCAATGCTGCTTTCATCCAGGCCATCACGAAATTGGGTCGGGTCAGAGTTAAAACCGGAACAAACGGGAACATCCGATTTGATTGTGGAAGGTTTAATTAACCGACTTGTGTCGGATATGGTTTCTTGTATAAAATTTATACATGCCCAGACTTATTGGTGGATTACCAAAAATAAAGATAAGTCAACTACGAAATGTATGAGTTGATAAGAATCATGAGATTGGAGCCAATAACATAGCACAGAATTTCACCCCACCAATTTCTTGTACCCGAGCTCAGAATGAGCTTAAAGTTATTTTTTTTCTCCCTCTCTGTTTGTTTTATCAAATATGTTTAAAATAGTTGCAATTGCAAGATGTGGGCCATTAATAAATTGTTACTAGTTTCGTCGTAATCAAAACTAGGATTTTTCCGTAGCATATTTTCAATTTTTGTAATTTTGAATAATTTAATAAAACAAATAATTAAGTGACTGTACTATGATATAAAGAAACACAAAAATTCAAATGGTGCAAAATAATGCATTCTTCTTTGTGTGCAACAATGAATGATCAGTCAAGTTTTACAATTATACAAATATTAACAATTATTTAGATAAATAGTTCATAATGAAATAAAAGAACGATCATTTATGGTCATATTTGTTAAGTTTCATAGATATATATGGAGTTCAATTCATCATAAAACTTGTATTGTCGATCAAATTTATTAGTGATATTACCCGCGCATTACGTGGAGACTATTTTATATGTCACGATCAGGAGCGGAGCTAATTTTGAACGAGATATCTTATTTCGTATGTTGAACCCTTTATTAATGTTTAAAAAAAATAATTTTATCAAATTACATGATAAAGTTATTAAAAAAATACCTCATATTTAAAAAAAAAAATCTGCAAAAGCCCAAACCACATTATATTTGAGCCATAATAACATGAAAAATATTACATTAATAAGGTTTTTCTAAATTATAATTTTAAAGATACAAAAAGACATCTTATATTTGATTTTATTTATTATTCTGTAAAAGTCCAAACCACCTTATTTATGAGCAGCATCAAATCCAACAAAATGTGCAGAAATGTTACTCATGGGGTCAAAATAGAACTCATGGGGTCAAAATCCAGAACCTATGCAAAATGATTAAATTTAGGTAATAGAAACATAATAAATATACCCCATCTAGGAAACTATGCAAAATAATAAGTTAATATCCCTTTAAGGGTAATAGAAACATAATATGGAATATACCCCAAGGGTTCGTGGGACATGATTTACGCTTGTGTATAAAGGAGTTAGATTGAAGGTAAAAGGGTTAGCAAATTATCGAATACTAGAGCCCTTGGAGATACTTGTCAGAATCGAATTATAGTAAACATCTTGAGGATCATCTCCTCCGTGGACGAGATCTTATTCTCGATCGAACCACGAAAGTCTCTTGTGTTCTTATCGTTTTCATAAATCTTTCAGATTAGATTTATCATTGGCGCCGTCGTGGGAAAACTTCAACAAAAGTCGTGTTTTCTACAATCTAATGGCAAGGACACGCAAACGCTAAGACTGCCGGCGATGTCGGTAACAACCGTGCGGAGGACGATCGGTGGTCACACAACGCCGGGAAAGGGAATTATGGACGCCACCAGCGGTCACACACCGATGGTCACATGGAAAATGCTTCCATACACCCTCGTGGTCGCCACCCCAACGAAGAGAAGACACCGACCAAGACGGTGAATGCGAGGTTCACCGCTCCCACGAGGTCCTCGGTCGAGCAAGATCCGACCTCAACGCCAATTTCAATGAATTCGAGTTTCCTCAACCAGAGGACAAATGGAGCGGGCCCCTCAAGAGTGCCCGAAGTGGTGGTTACAGGCAATCGAGGTCGCCTACCTCTCCGAAACAATCAACGTTCATCACGACATAATGATCGCCCGATACCGTGGTTCATTCATCCTCATACCCTTCATGAGTCGTTCTCCACCTCGACATGATACCCATGAAAATCGACGGAAAAAGGGAGGAAGGACGAGGTCGAACTCCCCCACGAAGAGATGACAGACGTCGTTATCGATCTCCTACTCCCCCGGAGAGGGATGGTAACGAACTCCCCGGATTCGACCGACACGGACGAATTATCTCTCCTTTTTCAAGGGAGATTCTGGATACACCCTTGCCACAGCGATATCGGGCTCCGAATATTGCTGCATACGATGGCCTTGGAGATCCTTCTGACTTCCTATTTGCCTATACCACCAATATGGCAAACCAAGGGATGGAAGATTTCCATATGTGTAAGGTCTTTCCCGAGGTGCTAATCTCCAACGCTCGACGTTGGTTCACCGCGCACCATGAAAGATCCATTGCTTCAAAGACCTCATGGATCGCTTCAAATGGCGTTTTACCGTAAGATGCCGCCAACAACCTTCGTCCGATCCGCTTACAATCCGCCAAGGACGGGACGAAACAATGTCGAATTTCGTCTCCAGATTCATCATGGAATCCCTTAAAATAGATGAGAGTAACGATCTCTACATCATCAATGCATTCAAGAACGGGATCCGACCTGGAGCTTTGAATAAAGAGATCACCCGTGAACGACCAAAGATGCCTAGTCGCCTTTGACCCCGTTGATAACTTTGTCAAAGGGGACGAGTCGGACCGGAAGAAGAGAGAGATCTGGGATGAGCAGCGGACTGAGAGAAGAAAGCCGGAGGATCGGGGCCGAGGTGCTGAACGCCGAAGTGCGTTCGAAAGAATAAAGAAGGGACCAGTAGAATCAAGGCTGGGACCTCGACCAAACCCTGGTAATAACGATCGCCCTTTATTCAAATCCGGGCGGAAATATTCGAGCTTCACACCGAGCTCTTTCAAAACCTCCTCCTATGAAAGCGAGGATCCAAAAAGTCAACGGAAAGTATTGTGACTACCACCAAGGGTACGGTCACGATACGTAAGATTGCAAGTCCTTGGGCTCACGATTGACGAGCTCGTGAAAGAAGGAGCCACGAAGACACCGCCGACTGGGCCGGGTAATAAAAAGCGCAGAGGGAAAAATGGAGGTGGTAACAACTGTGGACCGACCTCAACGGCAACCCGACCTGAAGATGACGAGGACGAAGGTCCCAATGCAATGGAGCAGGTTTACGCTATAACCAGTCGCCAGCTGGTACGACGAGGTCGTCGCTAGAAATGAAGCTCTGAGGCCGACCCTCAAGAGCCGAAAACAAGCGACTCCGGGATGGAGAAAATATCGTGTTCTCCAAAGACGACCCAGTACCTAAGATCATGCCCCACCAGGATGCCATTACAATACAAGCCGTGGTGGGTAACAAGAATGTACATCGGGTCTACATCGACATCGGAGCCTCCGTTAGCATCATATTCCGTAGCTGCTCGGATAAACTTGATGTTGAGGAATTAGTACACCCGCACCTTCCCGGGCCATGGAGCTTTACTCAAGAGGCGGTTCAACCGGAAGAGTCATTACCCTTCCGGTCACCGTAGGCGCGCCCTGTGTCGGTCACCAAAGCCATTCAATTTTTCCTGGTCCGAGCTCCTCTCCATACAACATTATCCGGGAAGAGATTGGTCAGATGCAACCGTAGCCGCCTCGCTCCGTGTACCATCTCACTATTAAGATACCTACCCCGTGGAGTGTTAAGCATTCAGGGTGACCAAACGGCGGCTAAAGAATGCCTACGAGTCTCAACTCAAGATGCGGCCTTACCATAGGCTCAGCAATTACGTAACCCTCCGTTGCCACCTCGGGATGATCGATCGAGAATCTTCACTATACGACGACCGACCCTTCTAAAGTTGTCAAGGTTGGTACCCAAGGTTCACCAATATTCGCCGCCAGGTCATGCAGCTTCTAAGGAATATAGAGATGTATTTGCATGGTCTCCATTGGATATGACCGGGTCTCGCCGAGCTCATAACTCATCGCCTTAACATTGATCCGGCTACTAAACCAGCTCGCGGAAAAGAAGTTTTGCCGCGGAGCGAAGCGGTCATAAGAGACGAGGTAACCCAACCCAGGAGGCTAAAATCTCAGACGAGGTTAAATACCCAACTTGATGGCTAATCCGTTGTAGTTCGAAGCCGTGAGGGGATGGCGATGTGTGTCGACTATACCGACTCAATAAACACCGTCCAAAGGATCATACCTCTCCCGACATCGACAAGAAGGTGGAAGCATTGGTGGGACATGAGGTCTTCGGTTTCGGATTTATACAAGGATACCACCAAGTCTTGATGAGCCCGGAAGACGCCCAAAACAATGCTTCATTATCGACTTGGTGTCTTTGCATACCGAAGATGCCTTTCGGTCTAAAAACGCCGGCTACTTACCAAAGAATGGTGGACGCGATCTTCAAGGATCACATAGGAGAAATTGTTGAGGTCTATGTCGATGATATAGTAGTCAAAAGCAAAGTCGAGAGTCGCGCCATTGACCTCGAAACTATTCTTCTGGCCCTCGGTCGGCCAACCTCAAGCTCAATCCCCGTAAGCATATTTGTGGTGAGGACGGTAAATTTCTGGGTCTGGTTTCTCAAGAAGGCCTCAAAGCCAATCCTACCAAAGTGAAAATGGTGCTCGACATGCATCCCAAAACCATCCGTGAAATACACAACTCACCGGTTGCTCGGCCGCCTTAGCCGATTCTATCTCGAGCCGAGAAGCGCCTTCCTTCTTCAAGATCCCGAGGAGAGCTCCAGATTTCACCGGCAGAAGAACATCGTCGCCTTCACACAACCAAGGAATATCTCACGACCGCCGACACTATCCGCCCAAAGCAAGGTGAAATTCTATCATTATATCCGCCACCCGGACGAGGCGATTAGTGTCAGACAGGTGCGAGATGAGGTGGGACGACAACTCCCATCTACTTCATTAGCCGAGCTCTCAAAGGACCTAAACGAGGTACACCAACCTCGAGAAGCTAGCTCGCCTTGGTGAACGCCAAGCGACGCCCGCCTTACTTTCAAGCTCATTCTATCCAGTATTAACGGACTTGCCTCTAAGACAAGTCTTATCAAACCGGAGTCATCTCGGGCGAATAGCTAAGTGGGCACCGAACTCGGCGAGCACGACATTTCATAATCCCCAGTGTCGGCTATAAAAGGGCAAGCCCTTGCAGATTTCCGTGGAAGTCAATTCACCGAGGTCGCCTCACCGTGAGGTCACTCCCACCTCACGGCGAAGAACCCGACTTTGCACCACCCACGGATGTTGGCGGATGTACGTGGATGGAGCTTCATGCAAGACGGTAGCGGAGCGGTATCCTTCTCGCCCGTATAAGCAAGAAGTAACATACGCCCTGCGGTTTACCTTCCCGACCACCAACAACGGTGGAATACGAAGCATTAATCTCGGACTCCGCCTAGCAAAGGAATTGAAAGTGGACAAAGTCCAGATATTTGGAGATTCCCAGGTCGTGGTAAACCAGGTATTAGGTACATACGAGGCTAAGGAAGATCGAATGAAGCGGTACCTTGAGAAGGCAAAAGAGATGCTGGCTTCATTCGGATACTTCAAGATAATCAAATCCCACGAGGGAAAACAAATGAGCCGACATCCTTAGTAAATTGGCTTCGCCATCGGCAAATCCGCCAAGAGAGGAAGTTCATTCCGAAGCATTGAGGCGCCTCATATCGCCGTTATTTCGGGTCGAACCGAATCGGACGACGCCCTAAAAGCATATCTCGAAGGGCACACTACCTCGTGATCGATCGAGGCCAAAAGATGATGGCGAATCCCAAAATATCTTATGCATGAGGTGTTTATACCGGAAGTCTTACCTTCAACCCTCCCGAGGTGCCTCGGCGTAAGAAGCATCACGTGCTCAATGAAATTCACCGGGGTCTTGTGGAAGCCACATCGGGTCGCGAGGTCTCTCAAAGAAGACGCCGAGGTCGGATACCATCGCCCACCTCGCAAGATTCGCCGAACTCGCCAAAAGTGCCCGGTGCCGATTCATTCCACGGTCAAAAGCGCCTCGATCGATCTAGCGACCGCAAAGTCCACGGCCTTCATGCAGCGGGATCGACATTGTTGGTCCGCTCGACCGAGCACCGTGTCGCTTCGATACTTAGTCGTAGCTATAGACTACTTCACAAAGTGGGTCGAGGCCGAACCACTATCAAGCCTCACGAGCGGAGAATTCGACCTTCGTGGAAAATATAGTCCGCCGCCGGCATACCGCACGCTCGGTCTCGACAACGGCACCCAATTCAGACAAAAACTTCAAGGTGGTGCGAAGAACTTCGGATCGATCAACGTTTCACCTCGGTCGCACACCCACAAGCGAATGGCCGCACCGAGGTCACCAACCGCACGATCGCATAAGGATTAAAGAAGAGGTTAGACCGAGCTAAAGGCGATCGGGCTGAAAATCTCCTCACGCCCTTTGGTCCCACAGACCACACCTCGGACATCGCACGGAAACCCCTTTCACCGGGTTTACGGTACCAGGGCTGTCATACCGCCGAGATCGAGCGCCAAGCCCGCGCACTCTTCACTCGATCGGCCGGAACGAGGAAGACTCGAGCAAACCTTGACGCCTCAAGAGAAGCATGAGCTAGCCTTCATAAACGAAGCCAAGTATAAAGCCCAGTCGCACGGCACTACAACAAAAGGGTCAAACTTCATGGTCCAAGTAGGCGACTGCCCCACGAAATAATGAAGCCAAGAGAGCTGAGCGCCTTAACAAGTCGATCCAACATGGGAAGGCCCGATCAGTGTTCACGAGAACCTTGGTAAGGGGCTTACAAGCTATCTCACTTATCCCAAGGCGCTTATCCCCGAACTCGGCATATTTCTCATTTAAGGAGGTATTTACATAGTTGTGATTTCGGATCGACTTTATGTTAGTCTCCTTACTTGCCTTGTCAAGTGCGATGTCATATATTTGTTGAATAAAATATTTATTTTTCCAATGAATATTTCATTTCGCTCATTTTATTCGTATGCGAACATCTATTTGGATATACAGATTTAACCTTCACGAGGACGCCTCACGAAGATATAAAAAAACCCACTAAGTAGGGTACTCACTAAGCGCGCCGCACTCATAGATTACTCATTGAATTGAACGTCTCAAAGGCAACGACATACGCACCACTCACTAGTTTGAAAGTCTACATGCATACATTCAGATTACTCATTAAGTTGAAAAATCTACATGTATAAGACATCCAAAATCGATCTCACCAAATTATGGCAAAGTATACGGATAAATACATTTACGACCAAACGAAGTCCTAAGCTATGTTTATACCTCTCAAGAGGAAAATCGTACACTTCGAAACGAGTCTAAATACATTTATACTTACATACAAAGTCCTATACTATGTACGCTCATTCGGGTTTCCGAGCTCCGCCTCGCCGAGACTCTCCGAAGCTGAGATAATTTTGAACGAAGTCCCTAGGTCGGCGATGGATACCCGGAATAAACTCTGTGCCTTCCACCCAATCTACGAGGATGGCCCCACCGACTGTTCCGGAGTAGTTTGACTCGGCGCATGAGCGGATTCGCCTAGGGAATTCAATCCCGCACCGAGGCCACACCTCGACCCCGCTGAACCTCGACGCCGGACCGTGACTATGCCCTTGTCCCCGAGCTCTAGCCCTTCCACGCCGACCGGCATCCGTGTCCTCTCCTCCGAACGCCGAGCCGCCGCCTCTCTATACGCCCGCTGCCGATGGACCCATTTGACGAGCACTTCAGCGTGATCGCGAGCCGCCTCCTCTCGTGCTCTTCAATTATGGGATCGCTGCTGCTCAGATGCGCGGCGAGGCGGGGCATGCGCCGCTTATGACGATCTCATACATCCGCATGTATTTCGTGACGTAGTCGAGGCGGTCTTTAAAATTCTTGCCGCTGGGACCTCCTCATCCTCAATACCATGCCTCCGCCAACAAGCTCGAACTCGATCGTCGGCTTGATATAGTCGTTCCCCAGTCCGCGGATGACCTTTTCGCACTCTTCATGCTCTTCCGAGATCCGAGCCGCCTCTGCTGTCACCTCGCTGCTCGCAGCGATGCATCGATCGCCCGTGGATCACATCTGCAGATAAGTCAGCCCCCTGGACTTCGAGATGTGTGATCCTTAACCTTAACATCTCATTTTCAGCAAGGAGGCGGGCCACCTCGCGGTCAGCTTCATGCAACTTTTGTTTCAGTTCGGCTGACAATGTCGAGCTGACGTCCATGTCGGGCTAATACCGAGTCGCCTCGGACCGACCTCCAGTGTGCCACCTCTTCGTCCTTCTCGACTAGAGCACCTCGGACTTCTTTCGCTTTTGTTAACGAGCTCATGATCCAAATCAAGTATTGAGGTGAAGAACGCTAGGAATAAGACAATGATAAGGCATTTTAAAAGATATGTCTATTATTATTCAAAATGGAAGTTTGTACAACACCGGTCCTATCGATCCCGACAAATCATCCTATTACAATGGGTCCACCGACCTCGTGCTCATTAGGCGATTGCCGACCCTCCGACCTCTTTGCCGAGCTGCCGCCGCTTCTTCCGCCGGTTGCCGATCCGCGGAAGAGACGTCCGAGCTTGACCCGCCGCCCGGTTTCGATCTCAACTCGCAAGGAAGGCTTGAAGCTCTAAGTCTTCATCTTCCTCAGACTGAGTTACGGCCTCCGCCGTCGAGCGAGGCGTAAGACGCCAAGGCATCCACCACGGAAAGCGAGGTCGCCCGCGACTATGCGAGCATAATTCTTGATACCTGTGTGGTCGACCTCAACCCAACCGTGTTGGGCCTTGTCAAAATCTGTCTCGCCGCCAACTTCTCCAGTGAGCACAAATCACCCGGCCTCATCACAGCAGCCTGTGTCGGAGATGAAAGAGGAAAAGCTCTCCGACTGATAAGCTTGTCGGCGGCCCTCAAGATAGGTCCTCGCCCGCCAAAGAAGGCGCTTTGTTTGCTGCCACCTCCTCTCACCGGCAGCCTCCTCTTGGGCGCCCCACTGCACGGGCTACCGCAAGGCCCGATCCTTCTTCTTGAGGGCACCTCCGCGCCATCTTTGCCACCTCGGCCCGCCGCCGCCTTAGCAAGTTCGGCATCCGCCGGCAAAGATCTAGCGGATTCACCATGCCCTCGCCTATCCGAAACGGCCGCCTCTCCATGGCCTCAGATTGCGAGACACCCTCAACAATAAGCCCGCCATGCGGCGATCTCACCGCCATCGAGGCCGCATCCCGAATATGAAATAATTAGCAACAAGTGGCAACAAATTTACAAGGAGAAGGGTAGCGGCGATACCTTGGGAAGGATAAGGAAGTGTCGGAAGTCGGCACCTCGGACCGAGGTCGACCACGGACCTCGATCTCCAACGCCGGGCCCGAGGTCGCTTGAGGACCAACACAAGGTCTTTAGGGCGCCCACTACCACAGGCTATTGGGTAGATTCGTTTGCCTCGCCTTCTTCTCGCGGGTTCCTTCGATCGAGGAAGCGGCGCGGCGAGATCGGCACATCGACTTCTCCGGTCGGGTCAACCTTCACCGCATTCAACATGAGAATTTCATTAGCACAAAGAAAATCAAACGAGGGAAATAAAGATAAGAAGGTTGCCTCACCCAAATCGACTCGACACCGAGCTTCGACCTATACACACTCATTCAAAGATCGCTCAAGTCATCTCAAGATAGTCGATCGACAGGATCTCACCCATATCGCTCAACATCTTCCATAGGGCCTGTGGGATTAATTTTCACGCCCTTATCGACCCGAGGCCCCACTCATGCACTCGGATACCCTCACCCGCAAAAGAAGTATCTATTTTGCCGGTGAGATACCTTCGACGGGAAGTAATTTTAAACTTCAGCGAGGTGACGTGTAATATACTCTCTATAGACTTGATGCTAAAAACGATCAAGACTTGAAAGAGAGCCCTCGCCTATGCTATAACAGCCAACCCTAGCCCCACCACCGACCTAATAGAATTGGAGGTCACAGGCATATAGGATCCGAAAATACTCCGAAAGCTAAGGAAAATGGGGCAAAAGGAAATCTAAGCCCGGCTATTAAGCTATCTACAAAATGGTGATAAATCCTCCCGAGGGCCATCGCCTATCGCTGGTTTTGGCAAGCACCACCATGCATCCTCCGGGATGTGGTATTTCTCAACACCACCGTAAGCTCCTCCATCGTCAAGGTTGATTTCGCCCCACCAATCCTGAGGCCATCCCATACCGAAGACACTGGAACAACCCTAGAACTAAGTCCTATGGATTTACCTAGGCGGTTATGGCATATATAATCCCTTATATCGGGGTCTTGACGACCGTAACCCGTCGAACCGAGTTATCAGAGCGAGAAGAGGAGTGAGAAGGTGAAGAATACATACTTACTTTTTCTGGAGCGGGATTTCCGATTTCTTCAACAAAGTGTGAAAGAGGAATTGGGGATTTCTAAGGTTGTGTTCTCTGGATTCAAACGTCGGGAGAAATGAACAGTTGCTCTCTTTTAGACCTATTTATAGGATAAATGGCGCCTAAAAATCTGCCGCTTCGCTTATTACACGTGCTATTTACGGTTGGATGTGTTGAAGACGCCACGACGCTGGCAAGTGCTCAACCACCGCCGGCGCGTATGACGTACCTCCGGAAAACATACCGCCACCGATCACATGATGATTACTATGAGTACGACATCGGACTATGCCCATGTCCCAATACCGAAGTAGTTCAGTCGGACCTCGACCTCCTCCCAACGCCGGATCTCGACTTCGCCTAATGATTTGAGAACGGCACCGAGTCAGGCCCCATGTCCACCTCGGATCGGCAAAAGTATTCCAGTCGGATATGTCCACCCGGACCAAAGAAATATTTTCGGTAGGACATGTCCACCTCGGATCAAGATAAGTATTTCGTGTCGGATATGACCACCTCGGACCAATGTAGTGTTTTAGGTCATACAACAATGACAAATCTTCAACGAAACTTCACCAAGACATTCCGCCTCGGCAAAGCACATTCTCCGCTTCACCGCAAGGCTATTCCTCGACTTTTCGGGGGCTATGATAGGATATGGCCCAACCTCTCGTGCCCAACTTCTCGTGCCCAACAGAGCCGACCTAACCTCATCGTTGCCTACTCGGTTACGCTAAATGACGATCCCTAAACCCTAATTACGGTAACGGTAATGAGGTAACGGCAGAATCATGGGTAATAATGGTGGAGATCATGGTCGGTTATGGGAGAATTATGGCCCGCCATCGAGGTTCGTGGGACATGATTTACGCTTGTGTATAAATAGGAGTTAGATTGAAGGTAAAATGGTTAGCAAATTATCGAATACTAGAGCCCTTGGAGATACTTGTCAGAATCGAATTATAGTAAACATCTTGAGGATCATCTCCTCCGTGGACGTAGATCTTATTCTTGATCGAACCACGTAAAAGTCTCTTGTGTTCTTTACTGTTTTCATAAATCTTTCGTATTAGATTTATCACCTACAAATATTTTTGGGGACCTCAGGAACTACTCTTGGGCGTGATATTAAATAAGTTTAAAATATACATAATAAGTATAGATAAGTTTGTAATGTAAGAGTTTGATTAAATAAAAAATATGTAAATATTAAAGTTATACACAAAGAGTAAAAATATATACAAATTTTATTAATTATAAAATTCGGAATACTTTCTTATATATAAAATTTGTGAACGTATATTATGCGGATGAGAATAGTAATTAATCTATGTTTTCTTAACAGGTACATTGCTAAATAAATAGCAAATTCACATGAACGTACTAATCAAAACACAATTGTATTTGATCAAATTATTATACAAATACAATTATTCAACACCCTGATTTGATAAAAAAAATTGACCAACTCAATTAAACTTTATCAATTAATTTAATCAAAATCCCGACTGTATTTAATTAAGATAATTGAGTATTATATATACTTTTATAAATTGATTTAATGAAATTTTAATATAAAATTAAATGAACTCTACTATGAACTAACAAAAAATTAGAACATAATGCAACTATCATTTCTCCAATCCAATGCTGGACATGGTAACACTTTTTAACAAAATAAAATTTAATCAATGAAAATTTTAAATTTAATAAATTTCGTATAAAACTATTCAAACTGTATACAAATTTAAATTACTATATATATAAATAAATAAAATTTATATATGAAGCTTGAAAGTTATAATCAAATAGAGTTATATTTTTTTCATTAGGACAGAGAAATAGATAACGAATTTATTATATCTTATATTATTTTATTTTATTTAATATATTTTTTTACTGACACATGGTAGTCATAAGAGGTATTCATAATTTTCTAAAAAAATGTAAAAATATATATGATATTTCTTAATTATTAAAATAAATAGATATAAAAATTATGTCTTAAGTTCAAAGTTAATAATTTTTGTGATCGGGTTCACAATATTAAATTCGGATCAAGTAAGCATTATTAAATATTTAGTGATTAAAACTCCTACTGTATTTTACATTATGCTATTATGAAATGTGAATTTTATATATATAGTAAAAGATCGTGCAAACTAATTGAATGAAAATAATGCATCAATGAATAATACATACTATTAATTATTTTAACAAAATAGTTTTTGTATTATGCTATTTATTAATATATAATATATAATATATAATATATAATATGTTTAATAGAATAATGATCAATTATATTTATTTTCAAAAGTGGAATGTGGTTTGGATGGATAAAACATAAATCATTGATAAATCTGGTTAAATGAGTGTGCGAGATTTATGTAAAGCAATAAAGAACACCCAGGTTTTTTACGTGGTTCGATCGTTAATGAGATCTACGTCCACGGAGGAATGATTCCTCAATACTTTTACTAGAGCTTTGAGTACAGTATTGGTTACAAGCCTTTTGCATTCAAAGAAATTGCCAACCTCTAATGTCGGTTTCTCCTATTTATACAACTCCTAATCAAGAATCGAAGCGCCCCGACCTCTCCATTGGTCGTGGCGTGACTCTTCCTCCGGCATGCCTTCCATTGGCGGAGCAGGACCTCGCTTTATGTGCGCCACGTGGAGGGTGGCGCCTGACCTTGGTTCTGGGCGTGTCTTCCATTGGCCGAGGGTGGAGGTTCTGGAGGCTAGGGTTTTAGGCAATGATTAGGGCTCGCCTTGGGCTCAGCCGCGTGGGCCCGCTACCAACGTTAGGCCCAGCTCGTTTGGGCCTGTTTGTGGGCCTAGTCGGTTGGGCCATATCCCATCATAGCCCCGAATAGCCGAGGGACAATGAGGCCGAGGTGGAGGAAGAAAGCGCTTGCCGAGGCGAGGTGTGGCTTGGCCGGTTGTTTCTTGAGTTGTTGTCTTTTTAATGCGAGGGTCTTCGGTGGCGAATCGAGTTGGGTGGTCTATTGTCCGTCGAAAAGATGTGGCATCGAAGGAAGTCGAGGTCCGACTGATATCGCGCCTCTGCGTTGGTTACGCCGAGGCGCGGTCTCGAAATGGTGTTGCTCCTGTCGTGGCGGGCGCCGATGTCCGACCCGAGACCGCCTTTTCGGGATGCCGTGGCGTGTCCCGGCCGCACCGAATCTGCGGCCTGGTTAGCCGAGGTCCGATCCGATGTAGGCTTTCCGTAAGAGGCCGGTTGACCGGCAGTGGCCGTAGGAAAACGATGTTAACCTCGCCCGAGGATCCATCTTGGGTGTTTAATTCACCATACATTGATTATAAACCTAAGATGCGCCTATATAATTAAATCGCAACACGTAGGAGTTTTCACGTGTTTACCTTTGATCTGAAGAGGTCGATGGAACGAGATGAACGGATCGAACGGATCGGACTCGTGCTTTGACCTTCGGGATCAGATCCCGGATGCTCAATCTCCAACGCCGAGTGAGGACGATCTATGGAGAATACTACAAGAAATCACCCTAAACCCTAGACAAATTTTCGAGATTCTCTTATGGAGTGGACAAAATTTGCTCTCAATACTTAAGCATTAGTCAGACTTTATCTCATACCTTATATTTATAATGCACTACCTTAATCCCATATGGAAATTACCATAATCCTATATGGACATTACCATAATCCTATATGGAAAATACCATAATCTTAGGATTATTTCCATACTCGTGATTATTTCCATACTCGGATTATTACCATAATCTTATATGGAAAGGATCTATGCATATACCACAAATATAATAATATCCTTGTGGGATAAAGAGAATAAAATCTTTCCTTTGAGAGCAGAGGGCGCGATTTCTTCCAAGAGTAATGGGCCTGGATGGGCCACCAGTGGATCAAATGCAAGGAATAAAGATGGGCCTCAAATAAATTAATTATCTTATGTTCACCCGAAACATAAATTAATTTATAAACATTCGATCATTCCACTAGAGAAAGAATGTCGACTTACCCTTTATTACCGAAGTTGAGTCGGGTTTGCACTTAGACATTACGAATCCTCCGTATTTAAGATATCGAACATCCATTAATCATTTCTAGCAATGATTGCTTAAAACGACAATAACTTCATTTCTTAAGTAGTACCACTCAACCTTATTATTGTACTTGAGCTAACTCAACCTCGGGGTTTAGTACAATAAACCTTTGAGCTCCTTAAGGGGACGCCATCATCCTAAACGGATACGGTGACTGACATGATAACTAGCGTGACATACAAGATTGTCACCACCCAAGATGCGGAGAATCTTGGGTTAGAACATATAACCTCACTCATAACAAGTCAAAGTGATGGTCGGAACTCATACTCACCTAATACCTTATCGAGGTTTAGATCATCGTAAGTCACCGAGATCTTGGTTCTTCACGACGGTCGAAAGAAGAACACATCTCACCGTGATCCTTCAATACGTCGAGACGCATCAAAGATAGACAAGTAACTAAGTCAAGTCACTTCTTATCTATATCGCAACCTAAACCGACAACTCGTCCTTAAGTTGTCTCACCGTGAAACTTTTATATCTCATTAAGCTTGACCAATCATACGCACTCGTGATCTTCTACACACCGTATGATCTAACTTATATATGAGATAAGGGACACGATATATGCAATCAAGTATTCAAAACAGATAGGAGATTGTAATAGTGGTAACAGAAACATTGTATACAAGCTCAACCAGATCGCTTTCAAGATACAAATCCAACAATCTCCCACTTATACTAAAGCAAACTTTTAGTATACAATGTGTCTTTCTACTAGCTATTACAAACAACCATCACTTTGCTTCTCCCACTTATACAAAAGTTTCCTTTCTAAGTGGGTGCCATCAAGCGCAATCCAAGTCCTCTAACGTGTCCATCGTAGACTTTTTGCGTGCTCTTCGTGAATGGATCCGCTAGATTTTCCGTCGTATCAATCTTTTCAATCAGCACGTCCACCTCGCCTAACGATTTCTCGTATGACATGGTACTTTCTCTCTATGTGTTTGGTCGCCTTGTGGGTCCGTGGTTCCTTCGAGTTTGCACATCGCACCGAGTTATCACAAGAAACTATGATACTCTTGGGCAAACCAGTACCACACCTAGATCCATGAGGTAGTTCTTGAACCATACAGCCTCCTTAGAAGCCTCCGCCGGCTACATATTCGGCTTCCATGGTAGAGTCCGCAATGCATCGCCGCTTTGCACTCCGCCAGATACGGCTCCACCTCCCAAGGTAAACACATAGCCCGAGGTCGACTTTTTCTCATCACGGTCATTGGAAACCGAGTCTCAGATAACCCAAAGGCATTAGACTATCTCGCATGGTAAACCAGCCTATAATCTCGAGTCCTTTTCGTGTACTTGAGTATATGCTTTATCGCATCCCAATGAGCTTGTCCGTGGTTAGATCGATATTCAGCTACTATGCCTACCGCATAGCGTATATCGGGCCTCGTGCATAGCATTGCGTGACATGAGACTTCCTACGGCGGAAGCGTAAGAACTTGTCTCATTTCCTCTATCTCCTTTGCAAATCATAGGTGATCGCGTCTTAGATAAAGGAACGCCATGTCCGAAAGGTAGCAATCCTTTCTTGCGGTCCTGCATACTAAAACGAGTAATCACAAGATCAATGTAAGACGCTGAGATAAGCTCAACATTTTCTTCTTGCGATCTCGGTAAACCTTGATCCCAAGAATGTACGCCGATCTCCTAAGTCTTTCATTTGAAACCGATCGGATAGCCAACTCTTTACGCCGATAATGACTTCACGTTGTTGCCAACTAGAAGGATGTCATCTACATAAAGTGCAAGAAATACCACATCACCGTTGACATCTAACCGATACACACAACTCTCGCTAGGCAACTGGGTAAATCCATAGGACTTTACTACCTCGTCAAAGCGTAAGTTCCATGATCGGGAGGTTCGCTAAGTCCATAAATGGACTTCTTAAGCTTCCATACTAGATGCTCTTCACCCTTTACCACATAACCTTCAGTTTGTCGATATAGATGTCTCTACCTTCCTCAAGGTAACCGCTTAGAAAAGCGGTTTTAACATCCATTTGCCAAACCTCTAGCTCAAGTGGGCTGCTATGGCTAGAAGAATTCGATGGACTTGAGCATTGCTACAGCGAAAAGGTCTCATCGAAATCGATGCCCTCAACTGAGTGTACCCTTTCGCCACAAGCCCGGCTTTAAAAGCGAAACCTCTCCATCGGAATCTCTTCCTCTTGTATATCCACTTACTACCTATGGCTTCCTCGCCATCCGGTAGATGTGTCTTTCATATGCATCCATAGCCGTTATGGACTCCATTTCTAAGTCCATAGCGGTGTGCCATGATCTTGCATCAATATCTTGTATCGCCTCCTGTATGTCCATGGTCGATTATTGCATGTTCGTCTGCTGACTAAATCCAAGATTCACCCACGAACATATATCGCCGGGTCGACGAACAACCCTCCCACTACGACGAGGTTCTACAGCACAATGGCAACGGTGGGTGCAGATACTTGTGGTTCTCTAACTTGCATAACTTGCTGGGTAGGTACCACTTGACGGTCGGTATCTCCGGTGGAACTCGATCCACTTCAATTTCTTGAAGTATCCGTGTCGATCCTCCCACTAGACTCGACATCTCGCACCTTCGCCTAATTGGTGGTGGAATACGATCATCTTCTAATTCTCAAGAATGATTTCAACTTTGGACTTATGATTTTTCATATAATCCTCTTCTAAGAATCGGGCATTAGTGCTAATAATGACCTTCTCGATCCTTAGACTATAGAATAAACCACCTTCGCCCCTCTAGGATAGCCAATAAACAGACCTTGCGTCGATCTAGCCTCCAACTTGTCGCCTTCTTGTTCAAAGACATGTGCCGGATCGCCCATATCCTTATGTGGCTTAAACTGGGCTTGCGCCCAAACCACAACTCGAAAGGGGTCTTTTCGACTGACTTGGACGGTACTAGATTTAGCAAGTATGCCGCCGTCTCTAAGGCATACCCCCAGAACGAAATAGGCAATGTTGCATAGCTCATCATTGATCTCACCATTTCTAAAAGAGTCATATTTCTTCGCTCTGACACACCATTTTGCTGTGGTGTGCCCGGTGAAGTGCGCTGGGATGTAATCCCACACTTCACTAGATAGTCCATAAACTCGTTACTGAGGTATTCGCCACCACGATCAGACCGCAGTGACTTGATACTCTTACCTAGCTTCGTCTCCACTTCCGCCTTAAACTCTTTGAATTTCTCAAAGCATTCAGACTTGCGGTGAAGCAGGTATATGTATCCGTACCTTGAGTAATCGTCAATGAAAGTGACAAAATACTCGTACCCTCCACGAGCTTGTGTGGACATTGGTCCACACAGGTCAGAATGGACTAACTCCAACATTTCTTTGGCTCTATAACCCTTCGCTTTGAAGGGTCTGGTCGACATCTTACCTTCTATACGAGATTCGCAGATCGAACGGAGTAACCGTGAGATCACCCAACGCCCATTCTTAGCCGCCTTGGATCCTATTTAGATTGATGTGACCTAATCTAAGATGCCGAGAAAAGTAGAGTCATCTTCTTGAAGAAAACTTTCTCTTTAGGGTTTGATGAAGATGCAACATAGTTATAGGTATTATGTTTTGCGTAAATAGTATAAAGCTTAATTATATAAGGTGCCAACACGATAACTTCGTCATTTCTTATGATAGAAACACCACTATCAAAAATAATGTAATATCCATGAGTAAATAATTTCAAACAGAAACAAGGTTCCACCAAAATCCGCACATATAAAACGCCTTTCAAAACTAAAACTGTTGTCCCAAAACATAAAGAAACATCTCCAACCGCAACAGCTTCGACTTTCGCGCTGCCCATGGAGATCGTTATCTCGCCATCAAACAGCCTCCCTTGTCCGCAGAACACCGCAGTGTAACAAACATGATCATTCTATGCCAGATCTACTACCCAAGAATGGGTAGAACAAGTCGCTAAACATGTTTCCGCCACTAAAGCAAACGGCGTACCTTGAGCCTTGAGCATAGGGCACTTGGCCTTCCAATGCCCGCCTTACCGCACTTGAAGCACTTGCCTTCTCCTTCGCTTCTTCAAGCCTCCTGGCAACCATGTTCTTGCTCCCATTACTCCCACTATTTCCTCGCCTCTACCACCTTTGGTCCCCTTTTCTATTTCCATTTTGCGATGAAAATTTTGGGCCCTTAGATGTGCTAGCAAGAGCATGTGCTCCTTTCCCATAACTCCTTCCGCAAAGAACGAGATCATTAAGCAACCGACTAAGTGTAAACTCGGTCTTGCTCATGATCGCATTCACGCGAAAGTTCTCAAAAGACTTGGCGGTATTGAGGATGATATCGACCTTGGCTCGCCGTCAATACCTCCTCCCAACCGATCAAGACTATCCATGAGATGAGTCATGTGGAAGACATGTTCATGGACCGAACTTCCTTCTTCCATCTTACACGCCAAGATTTCTCTCATTGTGTGGAAGCGATCGTCCGATCCGATCGCCCAAACTTACTCGAGACTTGACCAAATATCACGCGATCTACCATCGATCGATGTCGCACTGCAAGCCTTTGGACATCGTAGTCATCATATAGATTTAGCCATATTGTTCGACTTATTCCAAAGTCCGCTGACTCTCGGTGCTCATTAGTCGATGCGTCGAGAAGGGCATCGGGTTTAGGAGTAGTGAGAACAAACATGTGTTCTTCAATGATAAGAACATATTCCATGTTTCGCTTCCACTGATAAAATTTGGACCGATAACGGATTTTGTGCGAGCATATTGATAATCGGCGTAGAGACATATCTCAAACGATAATGTAAAACACATAAGCATACGATCGCAAATAATTCGTAATAATAATATTGTAACCTTTGATAAAACAATATTAATTGAAACCTCCAATCGCCCAAGGAATCCCACATGCAAGCCACGCGTGGACGCTACACACATGAACCCCCGACCGCACTAAAATATACCTTTAGTCGCTTAATTTCAATCCATGTCAACTTATCCTTATGACAAATGAAATTAATGATTGACCTTACTAGACCACATCACTATCGCAAGAAGGGACTTCATGGGAAGTTGTACTTGAGGTGATGTCTAAGCAATGACCACAATTTTAACAAAGAAGATGAATTCTTAGAATTGGTATACTCACCTGACCATACCGCCCAATTCAAATTCTTTTGTTATCTCATTTTATATCTATCTCTAGAGAACTTATGAAAATCGCACATGCAAGCCACGCGCGTGTGGATCGCCATACACGAAACTCCCACTTCTCAATAGATTTAAAATGTTTTATTTAGAAATCTCATCTAACAAACTTATGATAAACAAAGGCAAGCAAGCCACGCAAGTGATCGCCACTCACAAAGGCCTCACTTTGTTTAGAGATCAAAAGTGGAGGTCTTGACATTTTAATTTGAAAATTTAATTTGTCGGGTTGCTTGCTTAGTCTTTTATTCAAAAGGTTTGTCCATGCAGATCACGTAATCCTAGCATGCTTTTCTATAGAACTCAACATGTAAAACATGTTCGCGTAATTCTAAACTATGCTTGATAAACGCGATAAACCTAGCATGCTTACTATGCGCATCCAATTACGTAAAACACTTAAAGGTTTGTCAACGTAATATAAACATACATAGCATGCTACTGCACAATTTAAACATCCACGACATGCATATGAACGATAAAAATAAAATAAAACGTTCATCGCGGCCCAATCGTGAAACCTGCACATTTAAATCTAATCTATTACATAGATTTACAAAGTACAGAATTAAACTTCGAAAACGGGCCTCGCGTGCACGGGCACGGACCGGAAAATCTGGAAAAACGGGTCTGGGCCGGTCGGCCATCACTGCCGGCGCCGCGCGCTAGGCAAGGCCCGGCCGCCGCCCAACCGCCGTCGGCCAGCGTGCTCGCGTGTCCTCGCGGGCTACCTCGCGGTCGCTAAGGCGACCGCGACCCGACGAGCGTACACGCGGCCACCGCCCGAGCGCCGAACGCCCGCCGAGACGCCGCCGCCAGCCGTCGAAACCGCGATCACAGTGTCCGCCGCTGCCGCCGGGTTTTCGCCGCGAACGCGCGTCCCCGCCGCCCGCTAGCTCGCACGGCCGCAGCCTCGCGGTAGTCCTCGTGATCGCGAAGCTCGCCGCTAGGCGCCAGGATCTCGCGAGAACGCGCGCCCGTCGCCCGCAGCCCTCGCGATCGCCCTCGCGATCGCGAGGCTCGCCATGAAACCACCCGGATGACGTACCGAGACTGTTTTTCCGCTGCTTCGCTTCTTCGTTCTTTCGCTCGTTTTCTTTTTACGATAAGATTTACATAATAAAATCTAATCTAACCACGGATTTTCTCGTGTAAAAACAAAACCAACAAAAACAATAAACGAGCCACGATGAACGCATGATCCACAATTATTAAAACGCACGTAATAATCAAACGTGAATTAATCCAACAGAGCCAAGATTCGATCCCGCACTCGATACCAATTGTAGGAAAACGATGTTAACCTCGCCCGAGGATCCATCTTGGGTGTTTAATTCACCATACATTGATTATAAACCCAAGATGCGCTATATAATTAAATCGCAACACGTAGGGGTTTTCACGTGTTTACCTCGATCGAAGAGGTCGATGGAACAAGATGAACGGATCGAACGGATCGGACTCGTGCTTTGACCTTCTGGACTGTATCCCGGATGCCCAATCTCCAACGTCGAGTGAGGACGATCTATGGAGAATACTACAAGAAATCACCCTAAACCCTAGACAAATTTTCGAGATTCTCTCTTATGGAGTGGACGAAAATTTGCTCTCAATACTTAAGCATTAGTCTAGACTTTATCTCATACCTTATATTTATAATGCACTACCTTAATCCCATATGGAAATTACCATAATCCTATATGGACATTACCATAATCCTATATGGAAAAATACCATAATCTTAGGATTATTTCCATACTCTCAGGATTATTTCCATACTCTCTGGATTATTACCATAATCTTATATGGAAAGGATCTATACATATACCATAAATATAATAATATCCTTGTGGATAAAGAGAATAAAATCTTTCCTTTGAGAGCGAGAGGGGCTCGATTTCTTCCAAGAGCAATGGGCCCGGATGGGCCACCAGGATCAAATGCAAGGAATAAAGATGGGCCTCAAATAAATTAATTATCTTATGTTCACCGTAACATAAATTAATTTATAAACATTCGATCATTCCACTATAGAAAGAATGTCGACTTACCCCTTTATTACCGGGTTGAGTCGGGCTTGCACTTAGACATTACGAATCCCCGTATTTAAGATATCGAACATCCATTAATCATTTCTAGCAACTGATCGCTTAAAACGATTAATAACTTCATTTCTTAAGTAGTACCACTCAACCTTATTATTGTACTTGAGCTAACTCAACCCGCAGGTTTAGTACAATAAACCTTTGAGCTCCTTAAGGGACGCCATCATCCTAAACGGATACGGTGACTCGACATGATAACTAGCGTGACATACAAGATCGCCACCACCCAAGATGCGAGAATTGGGTTAGAACATATAACCTCACTCATAACAAGTCAAAGTGATGGTCAAGAACTCATACTCACCTAATACCTTATCGAGGTTTAGATCATCGTAAGTCACCGAGATCTTGGTTCTTCACGACGGTCGAAAAGAAGAACACATCTCACCGTGATCCTTCAATACGCCGAGACGCACCAGCATAGACAAGTAACTAAGTCAAGTCACTTATCTATATCGCAGCCTCAAACCGACAACTCGTCCTTAAGTTGTCTCACCGTGAAACTTTTATATCTCATTAAGCTTGACCAATCATACGCACTTCGTGATCTTTACACACCGTATGATCTAACTTATATATGAGATAAGGGGACACGAATATATGCAATCAAGTATTCAAAATGATAGGAGATTGTAATAGTGGTAATGTGAAACATTGTATACAAGCTCAACCAGATCTGCCAAGATACAAATCCAACAAGGGCGCCGAGGTCCGATGTGGATTTCCTTGGTATTTGTGGGAAGGACGGGTGCGACTGAGGCGCCGCTTATCCGGACGATGCCGGGTCCGTATGATGATTGCTAGGTCGATCAAGGTCCATCCTATCTCGGCGTACGCCATACGCGCCAGGTAGTAGTTGGGCACTCAATCCGCGGCACGCTGTAACGCACATCCAATCACGTAGGCGCGTGTTGAATTTGAAACGGCAATTTGCAGGCGCCCCTAGTCTTATAAATAGGCGCAAAAGAGGCAACTGTTCACTTTCTTCTTCTTCGACACTTAAAAATTTCGAGAGGAAAAATTTCTGAGAAATTCTCTGACTTGATCCTGATCTTCACTGAAGGAGCCATATACTCGCCTGAAAAGTAAGTATGCTTTCTTCATCTTCTTCTCGCTCTGAAAGTTCCCTTCCGCCTCGGGTTCTGGGGCGTGAGTTCCCCGGCGTAAGGGATTATATGTGCTACAATGGTTTGGGTAGGTCTATAGGGCTGAGCTCTAAGGTTCCGCCGGTATCCTCTGTATGGGATGGTTTGAGGGTGGGCGTGGCGAGGTCGGGTTTGACCTTGCAGGAACTTTTTGAAGTTGTGAGGGAATACCGGATCCCGGGGGAGGCGTGGTGGTGTCTGCCGCATCCGGATGATAGGGCGATGGCCCCTCCGGAGGGGTTTGTTACTGTTTATGTAGATAGTTTGAGGGCAGGTCTTAGGTACCCTCCGCCCCTGCTTATCTTAGCCTTCAAGAGTATTTCGCATCCCTATCGTCAATCGACCCCAAATTCCATTAGGTCGCTGGTGGGCTGGGGCTCTCTTGTTATGGCGCTGCCGAGGAGTTGTCCTTCGAGGCGCCGATGCGCTTTTTAGCGTGAAGACCATAGGAGGGTGTACTATCCGTCACCCCGGCTGAAATTTAAGGTAGCCGCCCCTCCAAGGTGTCCCATCGCGTAATAGGTATTTCTTCTCAAGGGCCGAGGGGCCGAGGTATGAGCGGGGTATCGCACGATGGGTGGACCCGAAAATCAAGCCCTCGGGCCATATGGAGGAGGTTGAGCAGCCTTGGTGAGATCTTATCCATAAGTTACACCGAGGACGACAAGAAGGCCGGCCGAGTGTTTTCGGTCGGAAGCGTCGGGACCGGGTCCGGACGGGGTGAGGCGCCCCTTTTCTTAGTCCTTATTCGCTTTATTTTGATGTGCTAATGTGTCTTTCTTTCGACGCAGTGAAGTTGAGGGATGAGGCGGGCTCACCATCGCCGGCGTGGAGCCGGGCGAGAAAAAGCAGAGGCGGCCGGACCTAGTAGGGCCCGAAGAAGGTGGACAAAGATGGGCCACCGATGAGTGGGCTCGAGTCGGGTCCAGCCCGGCATCGGAGTCTCGCCTCGTGGCGCCTGAGTACGGGGTACCGCCCCAAGCTTGGCCGCATCCTCCCCGAGGTACGTAGGAGTTTCTTCATATTTAGATTTGTTTGCTTCGCAATCGGTTATCGACTTGTGCACGCCTTTTCGTGGTGGAGCTCGATGATGGGGCCCCGCAGCTTCTTTGCCGGGAGGCTGCAGTCGCCACGGGCTTGCACCGAGAGCTCGCCCACCAAGCAGAGCGGCTGAACGGAGCTTGCCGCGCTGGCGAAGCCGAGACCGCCGCTCGCCGCGAGGGCGGAAGCCGAGGCCGCCAGGCTTCGAGGCCGGGAGGGCTCGCCTTGGCCGCCTCAAGAAGAGGCATCTGGCACCGGAGACGCCTGTGAGGTCGAGGAGCCGGGGAGGAGAGCTGGCCGGGGCGAAGAAGGAACTCGCAGACGAGAGGAGTGCAAGGCTGGCCAACCAGGGACCCTTGCTGAGGGCCTTTGCCAGCAGGCTCATCGAGTCGGAGAGCTTCTCGGCTTTTATTGCCGATCTCACCGCCGTCCTGAAGCCGAAGGTGGTGTCGATCACTGGGGAAGCAAGCCGCCATGCCTGACTTTGATAAGGTCAAGCATGGGTGGACCGAGGTCGACCCGAGAGAGGTGGACAAAGCTTACGCCCGGGTGATCTATGGGGCTGACTCCTTCCCGGTGTTGGAGGCTCTGGCATCCAGCTCCACCGCCCCGACCACCGAGGTCGCCGCCCGCGCAAGGAGGACAAAGATCGCGAGCCTGTGAGCTCCTCGCCGAGGTACGGGCCGGCCGGGAGGAGGAGGCGGAGAGCAGAGGCGGCGGGGTGGAGCTCCCTACGGAGGTGGCCACCGCAGAGCATCGAGAGATCGCCGAGGCCGCCATAGCCCGAGGTCGCGGACCCGATGTAATAGTTGAATCGCCGGGTCGATAGGACCCTGGGTCTTTATAATAATTTTCCCCTTTTTGAGTAATAAACGCGACTTTTTTAAGATTTTTGTTATCTTGTTTATTTACAGTACTCCACACCTGAATGGCTCGGACTTGATCATGAATTGTTGACCAAGTTAAAAGAGGTCCGAGGCGCCTTGGCTGAGAAGGACGAAGAGGTGCTTTCCTGGAGGAGCCAGGCATACCGAGCCGACCCAAGTTTTGGCCATATAGAGGTCACCGGCTTCGCCGTGCGACCAAGAGGAAGTCGGACGAGGCTGATCGGGAGGTGGCCGCCTCCCGGCCGAGAACGAGGCCCTAAAGTTGAGGGTCACACGACGGAGTCCGTGGGTGGACTCATCCGCCGACGCCATCCATCGGCGTTTGATAGAGTGTGAGGAGCGACTGAATCGATCGGAGAGGCTAGCACGGGTGTCGGAGGAGCATGCGAGTACTAGAGGCAGTCCGCCGAGCTGGTGGGACTACCATATCCGTCGACGACCGAGTTCGAGCTTGTCATGGCGGAGGCATGGTATGAGGGATGAGGAGGGGCCCAACAGCAAGAAGTTCAAAGCCTGCGTCAACTCCGTCGTGAAGTTTATGGAGATGTATGATATCGTCCGCAAACGTCGCATGCCCCGGCGCGGTAGCGATGCCACAGCGGGCTCCGCTGACCCGATCATAGAAGAACCCGCAGAGGAGGGCGGCTACTCCGATCATGCCGAAGTGCTCAGGTTGATGGGTCCGGCAGGGGGCGGATCATCCAGGGGGCGATCCTCTGGGAGCGGTCGGCGATCGAGGAGCTCAGGTCGGCAGGGGAGAGCGGCGGGTAGGGGGCGAGGTCGTGCTCCCGGCCCGGTGTCCGGTCAGGGGGGTCGGGGCGTGACCTCGGGTGCGTCCCCACTCCCTGAATGCTCAGACTTGGCACCGCGCCACTCAAGTGTCCCAGAGCGGGTGAAGATGACCACAGTGTCGCCGCTCGCTCGGCTACCTCCGAGCCCGCGCCGAGCGCTTCGGGAACAGGCCGTGGTGATTCCGGCCTTATCGACTGGGTTGAAGGCACCGAGTTCGTTCCAGGCATACACCGTCGGCCTGGAGATTTTGTAGAAAATTGGTGCAGCTTCAGCAGGTCCTGGCGAGGCGGAGTCCGGAAGCCCGAATGAGGCTATGTATAGTGTAGAACTTTGTATGTAGATATAAATGTATTTAGACTCGTTTCGAAGTGTATATTTCCCCTCTTAAGAGGTATAAACATAGCTTAGGACTTCGTTTTGGTCTTAAATGCATTTACACTGTATACAGAAGTGTGTATTTTCCCAAATAAAGGGGTATGAACGAGCTCGGAAGCTCGGTTGATTTGTATATGGCTTGGTACTTGGTTTATAGTCGTTAATGCATTTAGACTTTGTACCGGAGTGCATATCTTCCCAAATAAAGGGGTATGAGTCGAGATCGGTCCGATGTCGCGTGCATGTAGACGCCCAACTTAATGGGTAATCAGATGCTTTGCGTGTAGACGTCCAACTTAATGGGTAATCAGACGCTTTGGTGTAGACGCCCAACTTAATGGGTAATCAGACGCTTTGCATGTAGACGCCCAACTTAATGGGTAATCTGATGCTGCACTCTACTTGGTGGGATTTTCATCTTCGTATAGGCGCCCCTCAGAAGGTTTAAATGTGGTGTATCCAAACAGATGTTCACATATGTATGAGACAAGTGAAATATTCATTATAAAACAGTGTTTTATCAACATGTAATCAACATCGCATTTGGCGAAACAATTAAGGAACTAACATGATGCCGACTTTAAATCGAAGCTATGTAAAATACCTCCTTAAATGCGTAATGTGCCAAGTTCGGGGATAAGCGCACCGGACAAGTGGGCCAACTTGTAAGCCCCTTGCCGAGGTCCTCGTGAACGCGGTATGGGTCTTCCCATGTCGGATCCAACTTGTTAACACGCCACCCTCACGGCTTCATTATTTCAGACGAGGTCGCCTACTTGAGCGCGGAGGCTTTGACCCTTTGTTGTAGTACCGCGCACTGGCCTCAGACTTGCTTCGCTTATGAAGGCGAGCTCGCTTCCTCGAGGGCGCCAAGATTGGCCGCAGTCTTCCTCGCTCCCGGCCCGGTCGAAGTGAAGAGTGCGAGGGCTTGGTGCGCCGATCTCGGCCGGTATGACGGCCTCGGCATCAGAGACCAGCTAAAGGGGTCTCCCGCGCCGTCTGAGGTGTGGTCCCAGAGACCGAGAGGACTTGAGGAGATTTTCAGCCCGCCGCCTTTAGCTCGGTCCACCTCTTCTTCAATCCTTGACGATCGCAGGGTTCGTCACCCGGTCCGACCATTCGCTATGGGCGTGTGCGACCGAGGTGAAGCGCTGATCGATCCAAGCTCTTCGCACCACTCTTTGAAGTTTTTGTCGATGAATTGGGTGCCGTTGTCCGAGACCGTGATGTGCGGTATGCGGCGGCACTATATTTTCCACACGGCGGTCTGAATCCTTCCGCCGTGAGGCTCGAAAGTGGCTCGGCCGACCCATTTTGTGAAGTAGTCTATGGCTACGACTAAGTATCGGCGACCGGTGCTCGGTCGAACGGGCCAACGATGTCGATCACCCACCGCATGAAAGGCCATGGACTCGCAGTCGCTCAAACGATGCGGCGCGCCTGACCGTGGAGTGAATCTGCACCGGGCACTTCTCGACGAGCTCGGCCGAATCACGAGGCGGGCCAAGAATATCCCGACCTCGCCTTTTTTTGAGAGAGCTCATGACCGATGTGGCTTCCGCAAGACCCTCGGTGAATTTCGTTGAGCACGTAGTCGGCTTCTTCTGGCCCGAGGCACCTCAGGAGGGGTTGAAGGTAAGATTTCCGGTAGAGAGCGCCCTCATGCATGAGATACTTCTGGGATTTCGCCATCATCTTTTTGGCTTCGAGCCGATCTTGGGGCGGGCGCCGTGTTCCGTGTAGCCTTCGTGAGACATCCAATTTGGCTCTATCTCGGTGATGATGCCGACGTGGGACTCTGCGATGCTTCTGGAATGGACCTCCTCCACTGGTGGACTTGTTGACGACGCAGCCCAATTTGTTTGAGGATGTCACCGGCCGCTTTTCCCTGGGATTTGGTGGATGTCAAGTACCGAACGAGGTCAAGATCTCCTTCGCTTTCTCGAGGTATTGTTTCATTCGGTCCTCCTCGCCTCGTGTTTGCCTAACACCGTTCACCACAACCGGAATCGCCAAGACTTGGATCTTGTCCACCCCCGCGGCTCGTGGCGGCGGAGTCCGAGATTAGGGCCTCGTACTCCACCTCGTTGTTGGTGGTCGGAAGGTAAACCGGAGGGCGAGGTGACTTCGCTTATCTCGGGCCGAGGAGAGGATGCCCGCCCCGCCGCCTGCCTTGCACGAAGCTCCGCCCACGCACATCTGCGCCAACCATCCGGTGGTGCTAGACGGCTTCTTCCGCCGTGGGGCGGGAGCCGAGTTACCTCGCCGCGAGCCTACCTCGATGAATTTGGCCTCGACCGTAAAGTCGGCGAGCTTGCCTTTTATGGCCGGCCTGGGTGAGTACGAGATGTCGTGCTCGCCGAGCTCCGCGCCACTTAGCTATACGTCCGGATGACTCGTGTTTTAACAAGACTTGTCTCAGGGTAAGTCAAGAAGCACCGGACGGAGTGAGCTTGGAAGTAGGGTCGAGGCGCCGCTTATGCTCACCAGGCTAGCGCTACTTTTTCGAGGCTGGTACCTTGTCTCCGGTCCTTTGAGAGCTCGGATGATAAAATAGATGGGAGTTGTCGTCCCACCTCATCTCGCACTCAAGATCACACGATGGCCTCGTCCGAGGCGGCCAAGTATAGAGAGAGGATTCACCTCGCTTCGGCGATGAGTCGGCAGGTCGACAAGGTACTCCTTCACCGTGTGAAGGCGGCCTGGTGTTCTTCCCGCCAGCGAAGTCCGGGCTCTCTCGTGATCTTGAAGAATGGGAGCTGCTTTCTCGGCTCGAGATGAAATCTGAGGGCGGCCAGCACCCGGTGAGTTTGTGGATCTCACGGATGGTCCTCGCACCGCATGTCGAGCACCGCCTTCACCTTGGTGGGATTGGCCTTCAGCCCTCCCGAGAAACCCAAAGATCCCAAGAACTTTCCGGTCTTCACCATAAATGTACATTTCGGGGTTGAGTTTGAGGTCACCGACCGAGGAGTTGCGAGGACGGTGCCGAGGTCATCGGCGCAGCCTCCGCTTTCGACTTTTGACTACTATGTCGCCGACGAGACCTCGACGATCTCCCGATGTGGTCTTTGAATGTTGCATCCACCATCCTCCGTAAGTAGCCCCGGCGTTTTGAGGCCGAAAGGCATCTTCGACGCAAAGACGCCAAGTCGATGATGAATGCGGTCTTCTGCAAGGCCTCCGGCTCATCAGACTTGGTGGTACCTTTGTATAGATCCGTGAAGTTCGAACATCTCGTGGCCCACCAATGCCTCCACCTTCTTGTCGATATCGCGGAGGGTAGCAATCTTTAAGCGGTTTGTCGAGGTCGGTATAATCGACGCACACGCGCCACCCTCCTCCTCGGCTTTCGGACCACGATCGATTAGCCATCCGTGTCGGGTATTCGACCTCGAACAAGATCTCGCCTTCGAAGTCGAGTCACCCGTCCCTTATGACCGCCGCCGCCGCGAATATCCTTTTCTTCACGGACCGCTTGGTAGCCGGGTCGATGTTGAGGCGCGAGTTATAAGCTCGGGTGACACTCGGTCATATCGAGCGGGGACCGTGCAAACACGCCCTATATTCTCTCGGTTGTATGACATGCCGCGGACGTCACCGGGCCTGGTGCCGACTGGACGACCTCGAGGAATCGCCATCGATAGTTGGAGGCCCTCGGTCGTGTCATCCCGGTGCCGGCCTCGAGGGCTCGGTAATTGCTATGCCCGGGCGAGGCCGCATCTTGGGTCGAGAGTCGTAGCATTCTTTTGCCGCCGCTTGGTCCCCCGACGCAAGCACTCCCACCGGGTGGGAATTTTGACGGTGAGGTGGTAGACCGAACAGACGGCCTTAGTGGCGCATGCCAATCTCTCCCTGTGATGATGTTGTACGGAGAGGAGCTCGACCAGAAGAATCGGATGGCCTTGGTGACCGACTGGAGCTCGCCCTACCGTGACCGGAAGGGTAATGACCCCTCGGCCGGATCGCCTCTTGAGTGAAGCTCGAATCGGGAGGGCGCGGAAGTACTCAATGCCTCCGACCTCAAGCTTATCCGCACAGCCGGAAGATGATGCCGACGGAGGCTCCGGCGTCGATATAGACCCGGTGGACGTTTTGTTGCCCACCGCGCCCGAATGGTGATGGCATCCTCGTGCGGCATGATCTTGGGCACGGGTCCTCCTCGAGAACGTTATGTTCTCACCATCCCGAGTCGCTTGTTCTTCGGCTCTTCGGGGCCGGCCCGGCGTCGTTGCTCGTGACCACCTCGCCGTCCCGAGGGCAGTCCGGTAACAATATAGACCTGCTCCATAGCGTTGGGACCTTCGCCTCGCCGCCTTCAGTTGGGTCACGGGTCGGCCCAGCTGTTGCCGCCCATTCCTTCGCCTCGCTTTCTGACCACCGTCCGAGTATTTCGAGGCTCCACCTTAACGAGCTCGCCGATCCGTGAGCCTGTGTTTCGCAATCCTGGTATCATGACCATACCCTGGTGATAGTCACAATACTGCCTCAGGACCTCTTCGATCCCCTTCATGGGACGGGCTTCGGAAGAGCTCGGCGTGGAGCTCGAATATTTCCGCCTGATTTGAGCAGGGAGGCGCCTGCCGCCGTGGTTGGGCCGAGGTCCGAGCCTGACTCCAGGGCCTCTTTTGATTCTCGTCGAAGGCGCTCGCGATCGCCGACTTGGCCATCCGCTTTTTCTCTCTGACCGCCGTCCTGCATTTCCGCTTCTTCCGATCCGACTCGCTCCCTCGACGGTTGTCCACCGTGTTCCGTAGCTTACTCGCCGCCTTTGGTTTCTCCTCGGTGATTTCTTTGTTCACCACGGGTCGGATCCCGCTTTTGAACGCGTTGATGATGTAGAGGTCGCTGTCGCCGCCAATTTTGAGCGACTTTTGATGAACCTCGAGACGAAGTTCGACATCGTCTCGCCCCGCCTCGGGCGGATTGTGAGCAGGTCGAGGAAGTTCCGGGCGGCATCTTCCGATAGAAGCGCCATTTGAACCGATCCATGAGGTCCCGGAAGCAAGTATCTTGTTCAAGAAGGAGGTGAACCAACGCCGTGCGTTGAGATCAAGACTCGGGAAGATTTTGCACATGTGAAAATCTTCCATTCCTCGATTCGCCATGTTGGTGGTGTAGGCGAAAAGGAAGTCGGAGGGTCTCCGAGGCCATCGTGAGGCCGCTATATTGGGTGCCCTGCATCACGGGGCGGGGGCGTGTCTAGAATCTCCACGAGAAAGTGAGATGATCCTCCCATCGGCCGAACCCCGGAGATCGCTGCCATCTCTTTCTGGAGGCTGGGATCGATAGTGTCACGACCCGCCTACCTAATCGTGTAATTAGCCGTGACTCGGGTTTAAAATGAAAATTTAATAACAACAAACTCAAACATATGTCGAGAGAAAGATGACAACAACTTTATTTATGAATGAATCTAGTATTTACTACCAAGAAGGTAAAATATAAAGTAGGTTTCAAGAATGTTTTGTCAACAAGAAGGATTTACCAACCATTTAAAACATGGAATGACAACGATTCAACCGAAATAATATTGAATCCAACAAAACCATTCTCGAGCATTCGAGAAACCTTGTTCACCGAACATTGAACATGATCACTTTATCATATCAGAACATATAAGCAAGTAAGGTCAAAGCTCGGCAACGAAACGTGGCTGAGAATTATGTATGAAGACATAACTCTCTGGGCAACAAAACATGTTAATAACAATAGAACAACCTTAATATGAATCAATATTTGGAGAAGCTCCTTCACAAAGATTCGATTCCAAAGATTCTCTCAACCAACCTCGCATATTTAGAAATATATGCGGTGTGAGTACAAAATGCACTCGGTGGTATTCGCCAAAACATAAAGATAAACTTTGCCTTAGTGGCTATAAACTCGACTTGCCATAACATGTACTTTCATAAATAAATACTTACTTGCTTTCATATCATCATAATATCATATGCATATGCATGTATCATGTTTGCATGCACCTTTCATCTCTCCTTCCCATATCCACGGATTCTTTTCTCGCGTGTTGAGAAGAGGCCTCCTTCTCAAACACCTTAATATCACATACCCGAGTTGGACCCAAGGTTCTCAACTACGGTCATACCCGACGCCGGTAAATTCTTTCTTTTCTTTCTTTCCATGGGATAGGTAGTGCATTATGCTTATGCTCATGTTCATGCTCAAACTTTGGCAAGTCAATCACTTTTCAAATAAATGCATATCATGAAATCTCATATTATTTTTATGCATAAGCATATCATAACATTTGAAAACATATAAAAGCATAAGCATATTATTATAGAAAATACTTATACCCACCTGGATGTTCCTTAGAGCTAAGGAACTAATTCTCAATTCCAATTCTTTCTTTATCCCATTTGGTCCATCAATCCATATAAAATGGCATAAAAGCCTATCAAGACCAAACAAGAACATTACTCATCTTAGTCGTCGACACGACCATATCTTTTTTATATCAAATCTAAGACACTATGGTCTACCAAAACTTGGGTCATTGCATCCTCTAACATCTTATTAATAACTAAATTTTATCGAAATTTCGGCAGCGTAACGTCTATAAAACGCATCGCCAAATCAACACCAGATCAACCAAACATAGCCCAAACTCCATCAATTCATCACCATATATCTCAATATACATAGGAAACTCAACAACAAGCTTCAATCATCTTATCTTAGCCATCAACCGAAAATCCCTTAAGACGTCACTTTAGTTCTAACGTCGAAACTTCACGTGAAACGCCATCTAACACCAACGAACCCATATACATGCTCAACTATCATTAAAGATCATCATTTTATCAATAAAACATAAAGTTCAAAGCTTTGGCTTTGAAAACAAATTTTCGCCGACAAACTAAAATTTTACCGTTTTTGAATACGTCGGCGGAAAAATCCGAATAAATCATTTTAGGCTTTATTCATATCATAGAATCCAAATATGAAGTCAAAATGATCAAATAAAATCAAAAAATCCAACAATATATGCCTTAGGGTTTCGGCCATTTTAGGATCATCCACATAGTTTCGATTTCAAACGTTTTTCTTATTCCAATCATGTTTATATCAATCCAATAACACATATATGAAGTAAATTCAATCATAATAACATCATAAATTTAAAATCAAGGGCTGCTCTTTTCGAAAATTTCATGAAATTCCAATTAAATAACATATGCTTTACAAATTCAACGTTAAACAATACGTAGACGTCAAATCTATCATAATATTAACAAATAATCAAAAAAACATAGTACTTCAAATTTTCAGCATATAACCAAAAATATAAATAACATATGCTCATGAATTTTAAAATTTTCAATCCGTAGATGTGTTCTAGAGACTAGATTATACCTGCTTCAAGACGGATCGAAAATTCAACTACCGGATCTTCCTATTTTCTCTTAAATTTTTGAAAATTAGTGTGTTCATGTGTGTGTGTTGCGTGAGTTTTGATGGAAAAAAATGAAGAAGAAATGGTTTTAAAGTATAGGTATACTTTGGTAATAAATAAATTAATAAGGGTAAAATAGTAATTTCACATTATCAATTAAATTTTCTTTTATTTTTCCAAAGCAAAATGGTGACAACAAACAATTTTCTAGAGAATTCCACAAATAAATCTTCCTATTTTTATTCTTTAATTTTCGTAATTAATAATATTAATAATAATAATAAGGTATTTTCATATAATTTTCCAAAATATTGTAGAAAATTCCATAATTAATTCCCAAAAATTCCAATATTGAATCTTATCTTCTTAACACTTTAAACTCATCATTTTCATCAATATAAAGTTCCAAAATTATAAAATATATAATAGGAACTCACTTTATAAAAATAGTGATTTAATTCCATTTTATGCAAATAATGGAATTAAATATTCCATTTATTCTTAAATCCTTCAAAATCACTTTCTAAATTTTTCCATCATCAAATATCATTAAAATATAATAATTAAAAATATTTTTGACCTTAAAAACCATTTTAAATATTTTGCTCTTAATCCGAGCTTAATCGGCAAACACCGACGTCACAAAAACGTAGATTTTGAAATTCTCAATTTTCTGAAATCAAGACTTATTTGAGCATGTATATATCATCTTAAGACCCTTGGAATCTAGGTCTTCTTATCCTAAATAAGATCTGAGAATCTTATCTCGATTCTCGCCGATTCTATCGTCTCAACTGAAGCTTAACACAAAAGCTTCTAACTTAACAAATCCTTTCATAAGGATGCAATGCCTTCTTATTAAGCTCTTAATCACGAGCCAATCTCGCCTGTAAATACGGGTATTACATTCTCACCTCTTACAAAAATTTCGTCCTCGAATTTTATGCGTCAAGAAAAGCTCGTAGTACTTCTTTCTCATCTGATCTTTAACTTCCATGTTGCTTCTTCTAAATCATCATACTTTCATATCGATCTAAGACGTATTCTGGTCTTCGTAACTGCGACATATAGAGCACATCGCGAATATTGTTGCAACTCAACGAAAATGTTTATCTGTAGGCGACTAACCAATCTTTCTTGAATCTCGTACAATCCGATACATCTCGATAACTTCTTGGATTCTTCTCTTTATTTGTTGTACGATTACGACCATCTCTTTAATCGCTTCTGGTCCAAGAACTTTCTTCTTCAAATACGTTTTAAATAAAACGACGATCTACACTTGCTATCGTAAAATACTTCATAGAGCGCCATATAAATCGTCGTTCTGATCTTGTCTTCTAACGTCTGGATGGTCCATTTAAATTGACCATCTATTGCGGATAGAAAGCCGTACTGAAATTCAATCTTGTATTTATCTTTTAATAAACTCGTCCAACACGAGATGTAAACTTGGAGTCTCTTGTTCGAGATGATTGAGACGAGTATTCCATGTAAACGCATTATCTTTCGACGTTCACTGAGCTAATCGGTTAGCTCCATACGTGATAAAATCGAATAACATAAGCGTGCATTGTGAGTCGATCGATTGTCACCCACGCTCGATTTGGTAACCAACACGTATGTCTTCTCATCTTTTCAACTTTATAAAGAGCATCACGAATTTATCTACAGAATTCACGATCATATACTGCGATAATCTTCTTTCTTTGCTTTATGCTCGCAAACTAAATCTCTTTCGATTTGCAGAATTCCATGGTAGATATTTTTCGTACAATTCTTCCTTTAATTGCTCTGGCGTAAAAATTCTTTAAGTACTCGAAGGAAAGAACTTTTCGACGTACTCTTCATCAAAATTGTCGATCCTTTAACACTAACGATATACATAGGAGATATTCCTGATCAGAGTTCTCCAAAACTTGAAAACTTGTTCAACGAAGTGAACTCGTTCTTTAATATCAACTGGGTTATTCACTTCATTAAAGGATAAAAGATTTTGACACCGAAAGATTCTGCAATTCTATAATCGGTTTGAGAAGAGAAGGTACAAGTAAGTTTTGAAAAGAATTGTGCTTTCTTATTCCTCCTCTTCATAATAATGAATGAGAATTTCTTTTTCTGGGTGATGTACTGCATTGCAAACGAATGCCAAAATGCAGCATATTTTTCTTATCCAAAATCAGGAAAAAGGTTTTCAATTGAAAATGCATCGATCGCAAAGATCTTCAAAATTGCTTATCACGGAGTTATGATGTGAAATGAAATAGTTGGATAGCAAAATGATCGTATAGATCTCAAGGAAAGGAATTTGTCTCTCTGAGGACTTCCACAAACAAAGAATAACTTTGTCATCTGAGTTTTGTATATGGATGCTTGGATATCTCCGACAAACACATCTGATACAATCTATGACTATCAGCTTCCATTCTGTCCCCAAAAGGTTGTCTTAGAAAAGTACTTGGCCAATATCCAGGGTTATGGCTGTGCTGTGCCAACAATTGGTACCACTCGAGTTCATACTCAAAAATTTTAAGATACTTGGGTCTCGATGAATTAGCATGAATCTTTTCTCAAATCTCCAAAGGAGAAGTCTTGGAAACATAAGTAAATAAAATGAACTGAATCGATGTAGAAATTTCAAGAGATACGAAAAGCTGATCGCATTAATCTAAATCAATAAGGGCAATTTCAATATCGATTTAAGAATAATCAATTTGTACAAGATCTACATCAGATTTAGACATAACTAGCTGAGCATTTGATAAGGAAGACTCTAATTTTAGCATAAGGTGCTAGTATTATGCTCAGGCATAAAAGATTTAACATCTTTGGTTTCAAGATTTTCACCATCATCATCCTCCATTGGAGAAGAAATTTTTCAACCAACTGAAGTTGATGAACAACTGAAATAGATTTAGCAATAGGGAAAAATGAATCAAAAGGGAGGGCTCGAATGAACCAAATATTGAAATTTTATGGTAACTAGGAATCTAGAGAATCAATTTGCTCAAAACAATAAAGCCAGACCTAACATAATCAATGGCAACAGCAACAACCCAATCTTGTCACTCTTTAGGCAATAAAGAGATCAATTGAAATTTTCCATCAAATCTCGATACGTCTTACTCAAACGTCTCTTTCCGCAATCGATAGAATCAAATGAGAAATTCGTCTAAGGTATACTGCTCATCTGATGCGTATGGATAGGAATTCTCTTTGATCTTTGCTGACGAATATAAACGAAACGGTTACAACGTAACGTCGACAAGGAGATAACAACAACAGGACGACGACAAACAAATCGTACTCTTCTAAGTTGTCCAAATGATCCTCGTCATCGAAGATAAAAACAATACTCGAACTTGTGTAGAAAACTTATTCATATTGTTCTGCCATCTTTTCTTTCTCATGTTTTCTTTTCAACTTCACCAATAAGCAATATTCATTTTAAACATACACATATTCAATCATCAACTATGATAACCATAATCATAAGCATAAACCTTTACCGTTGAGCTAGAGATGACGGAATCGAATGTCGAGCTTCTCTACGAACAACCGACTCTTTACTCATATTCGATTCGTAATCAAACAACTCGATTCCATAACTTAGAGTCTCAAGATAGAGTCAAACAATTGACTCCATAAACTTAATTTCTCAAACAGTCAAGACAAAGAAATTTATATGCTCAAAGTGCACAAACCGCACAAGACTCACAAGGATTCTTGAATGTAGAATTTAAGACTATACACAACTGCATAAGGATTCGAAGAATTTGCATGCTCGATTTCAAAACTATGCACAAATTGCACAATTTTACAAAGGCTCACGTGTTCGTAACTCAAACCGCTCGATACCATTCTCATCACGACCGCCTACCTAATCGTGTAATTAGGCGTGACTGGTTTAAAATGAAAATTTAATAACAACAAACTCAAACATATGTCGAGAGAAAAGATGACAACAACTTTATTTATGAATGAATCTAGTATTTACTACCAAGAAGGTAAAATATAAAGTAGGTTTCCAAGAATGTTTTGTCAACAAGAAGGATTTACCAACCATTTAAAACATGGAATGACAACGATTCAACCGAAATAATATTGAATCCAACAAAACCATTCTGAGCATTCGAGAAATCCTTGTTCACCGAACATTGAACATGATCACTTTATCATATCAGAACATATAAGCAAGTAAGGTCAAAGCTCGGCAACGAAACGTGGCTGAGAATTATGTATGAAGACATAACTCTCTGGGCAACAAAACATGTTAATAACAATAGAACAACCTTAATATGAATCAATATTTGGAGAAGCTCCTTCGCGCAGCATTCGATTCCAGCATTCTCTCCAGCTCAACCTGCATATTTAGAAATATATGCAGGGCGTGAGTACAAAAATGCACTCAGTGGGTATTCGCCAAAAACATAAAGATAAACTTTGCCCTTAGGGCTATAAACTTGACTTGCCATAACATGTACTTTCATAAATAAATACTTACTTGCTTTCATATCATCATAATATCATATGCATATGCATGTATCATGTTTGCATGCACCTTTCATCTCTCCTTCCCATATCCACGGATTCTTTTTCGCGTTGAGAAGTAGGCCTTCTCAAACACCTTAATATCACATACCCGAGTTGGACCCGAAGGTTCTCAACTACGGTCATACCCGACGCTTGGTAAATTCTTTCTTTTTCTTTCTTTCCCGCGGATAGGTAGTGCATTATGCTTATGCTCATGTTCATGCTCAAACTTTGGCAAGTCAATCACTTTTCAAATAAATGCATATCATGAAATCTCATATTATTTTTATGCATAAGCATATCATAACATTTGAAAACATATAAAAGCATAAGCATATTATTATAGAAAATACTTATACCCACCTGGATGTTCCTTAGAGCTAAGGAACTAATTCTCAATTCCAATTCTTTCTTTATCCCATTTGGTCCATCAATCCATATAAAATGGCATAAAAGCCTATCAAGACCAAACAAGAACATTACTCATCTTAGTCGTCGACACGACCATATCTTTTTATATCAAATCTAAGACACTATGGTCTACCAAAACTTGGGTCATTGCATCCTCTAACATCTTATTAATAACTAAATTTTATCGAATTTCGTCAGAACGCCTATAAACGATCGCCAAATCAACACCGATCAACCAAACATAGCCCAAACTCCATCAATTCATCACCATATATCTCAATATACATAGGAAACTCAACAACAAGCTTCAATCATCTTATCTTAGCCATCAACCGAAAATCCCCTTAAGACGTCACTTTAGGTCTAACGTCGAAACTTCACGTGAAACGTCATCTAACACCAACGAACCCATATACATGCTCAACTATCATTAAAGATCATCATTTTATCAATAAAACATAAAGTTCAAAGCTTTGGCTTTGAAAACAAATTTCACCGACAAACTAAAATTTTACCGTTTTGAATACGTCGTGGAAAATCCGAATAAATCATTTTAGGCTTTATTCATATCATAGAATCCAAATATGAAGTCAAAATGATCAAATAAAATCAAAAATCCAACAATATATGCCTTAGGGTTTCGGCCATTTTAGGATCATCCACATAGTTTCGATTTCAAACGTTTTTCTTATTCCAATCATGTTTATATCAATCCAATAACACATATATGAAGTAAATTCAATCATAATAACATCATAAATTTAAAATCAAGGGCTGCTCTTTTCGAAAATTTCATGAAATTCCAATTAAATAACATATGCTTTACAAATTCAACGTTAAACAATACGTAGACGTCAAATCTATCATAATATTAACAAATAATCAAAAAAACATAGTACTTCAAATTTTCAGCATATAACCAAAAATATAAATAACATATGCTCATGAATTTTAAAATTTTCAATCCGTAGATGTGTTCTAGAGACGAGATTATACCTCGTTTCGAAGACGGATCGAAAATTCAACGGCTGGATCTTCCTATTTTTCTCTTAAATTTTTTGAAAATTAGTGTGTTCATGTGTGTGTGTTGCGTGAGTTTTGATGGAAAAAAATGAAGAAGAAATGGTTTTAAAGTATAGGTATACTTTGGTAATAAATAAATTAATAAGGGTAAAATAGTAATTTCACATTATCAATTAAATTTTCTTTTATTTTCCAAAGCAAAATGGTGACAACAAACAATTTTCTAGAGAATTCCACAAATAAATCTTCCTATTTTATTCTTTAATTTTCGTAATTAATAATATTAATAATAATAATAAGGTATTTTCATATAATTTTCCAAAATATTGTAGAAAATTCCATAATTAATTCCCAAAAATTCCAATATTGAATCTTATCTTCTTAACACTTTAAACTCATCATTTTCATCAATATAAAGTTCCAAAATTATAAAATATATAATAGGAACTCACTTTATAAAAATAGTGATTTAATTCCATTTATGCAAATAATGGAATTAAATATTCCATTTATTCTTAAATCCTTCAAAATCACTTTCTAAATTTTTCCATCATCAAATATCATTAAAATATAATAATTAAAAATATTTTGACCTTAAAACCATTTTAAATATTTTGCTCTTAATCCGAGCTTAATCGGCAAACACCGACGCCACAAAACGTAGATTTTGAAATTCTCAATTTTCTCAAATCAAGACTTATTTGAGCATGTATATATCATCTTAAGACCCTTGGAATCTAGGTCTTCTTATCCTAAATAAGATCCGAGAATCTTATCTCGATTCTCTTCTCGATTCTATCGTCTCAACTGAAGCTTAACACAAAAGCTTCTAACTTAACAAATCCTTTCATAAGGATGCAATGCCCTTCTTATTAAGCTCTTAATCACGAGCCAATCTCGCCTTAAATACGGGTATTACAGATAGCGACGCCTATCGTCCTCCGAGGGGTTCGACCGCCTTTCTTCCTCCTGCTTTGCTCGGCCTGCAGTCGGCATGACGAGGTGGAGAGCGGCTCCGAACGGCGAGGGGCGATGGTGGCGGCTCGCCTGTGGTGGCGGCTCCGCAAATGAGGGCGGCGGCTCGGCCGCGGTGAGCGGCTCCGCGTCGGGCGTGATGCGCGTTCTCGGCCATCACGCCGAGGGTGAGTCTTGTTGTTTGGATAGGGAGCGGCTTGGCGGCCGTGGTGTTCATCCGGGGCCCTCGGGGCCCGCCTTTGGTCCTCCGGTTGAGAAGCTTTGAATTGGCCAAGATTGGCGTGGAGGAACTCGGTCACACTCGGCCGAGGACCTCGTGGGACGAATGAGTTGCTTGCTCGTCCTCGTTGAGGTCGACATCTTCCCTTCGTTGGGGAGGCGGTCCCGGGTGTATGGAAACATTTTCCATGTGGCCTCGTGAGTGTGGCGCTGCGTGGCGTCTGCGATCTCCTTCCCGCGACGCCGAGTGACCACCCTATCGTCCTCAAGACGGTTGTTGCCGCCGTGGGCGCGGTTGTGCGTGTTCTCGCCATTTAGTTGTAGAGAAACGAAGCTTTCTTGTTCGACGCCCCACGACGGCGCCAATGATAACCGTTAAGTGAGTGTGCGAGATTTATGTAAAGCAATAAAGAACACCTGTGCTTTTACGTGGTTCGATCGTTAATGAGATCTACGTCCACGGAGGAATGATTCCTCAATACTTTTACTAGAGCTTTGAGTACAGAGTATTGGTTATGCCTTTTGCATTCAAGAAATTGCCAACCTCTAATGTCGGTTTCCTCCTATTTATACAACTCCTAATCAGAATCGGCGCCCCCGACCTCTCCATTGGTCGTGGCGTGACTCTTCCTCCGCATGCCTTCCATCGGCCGGAGCAGGACCTTCGCCTTATGTGCGCCACGTGGAGGTGGCGCCCGACCTGGTTCCGGGGCGTGTCTTCCATTGGCCGAGGATGGAGGTTCTGGAGGCTGGGTTTTAAGCAATGACAGGGCTCGCTTGGGCTCACCACGTGGGCCCGCTATCAACATTAGGCCCACTCGTTTGGGCACTGCTTGCGGGCCTAGTCGGTTGGGCCATATCCCATCAATCATTATTTTCAGCAATGATTCTGCTTTATAAGTAGATAGATAGATAGATGATGTGTAAGTTGCCGTCTGCAGGTTTACTTCTATAGAAATATTACAAGTCAAGAGGACATCACTAGTCCGTAAAATTTACTTTAACACTCTTGTTAAATCGTATAATGGGAGATCAAAATGAAACTCAAAATAAACAGAATAAAATTTTCACTTTCCATTAGATAAAGTAATCAAATAATCTCTATAAATTCGAGTCTGTCAAACCTGATTATTTAATATAATCTAATTATATCTATTTTATTATTTGTAGGTTATTGTACAACAACAAAATTTATCCAATACATACCGAAACAGATTCCCACAACAGCAAAAAAGAAAGTAATTGAATAGCATAATTTTTTTTCTATATTTCCAAACAATTGAATATTTGACCGGAATCCCACCACTCCATACTAAATTAATATTGAATTGGTAAGAGGCTAGAAGACTGAGACGTGTAGCTAGCTAGAATTCCCTCTTTCTGTGGGCGTGTAGAATAAACGATGACTCATAATTTTATTAGTTGGTTTGTAAGACGTAACACGTCAGCTAGCTAGGATTGGGTTAGTTACAGTAGTTAGTTTACATTCTGTTTAGCTCATTAAACATAAATTCAAATCTGAAATATTCTTCAATTTCTTCTTGTGGTATCAAGAGCAAAACTAGTCTTCCTCTGTGTTTAAATCTCATGTGGTTCGATTCTCTCTGCGTGTTTGTTCTTCGTTCACCTACTCTATTCTTTTATTAAATTATCCGATGTCTGGCTGCCTCGTGCTCTTGCATTTCAGCCCACTTAAAGCTCCATGAAATGAATTAGAGACAAAAGTTGTTAGCCCTAATCAGGAAACATAATTTCTTCAACACATCATTTTGATATTTTAATAATGTAAAGATCTGACTTCGTTCCATCATCCCTAATATACTGTCATTTTGGATGACAAACGATATGATTGTGTAGACGATTCCGATTGCCACATCAGTTTCTATTTATATATTATAATTTTAAGTAAATGTTAAATCGTGATAAAATCGTTAAAAAATTAGTAATAATATAACCCCGTATATTTGGAGACAAGAATTTAAAAGTATGTGTAAAACTAAAAATGATAAAATAAAAATTAAAAAAATCGCGTATTTAAAGCCAGTTGTCTCTACTCATATTTATTGCATAGATACTCGCTTAAGCCAATTGCTCATCATTTAATTGTATTTCATTTTTCCTTACATAAATGATGCTATTTGTAAAAAAATATCCATTATGGAGACGTCATCCTCATCAGTCAGTGGATCTATAATTGATTAACCTTAAACATCATCAAAAATATATTTGATCTTTATTTAAAATTATTCGTAGCTTCTAATTTTATTTCTTTAGTCTACAAATAATATTATATTTATCAATTGGTGTCCTGGTGATATATAAGATGCATGTACTATTCATTCTTCTAAAATGTCTGTATCCAGCAAAACGATACAAAAAGTCACTTCCAACTCGACATGCATGTTCAAAATTTTCCACTTTCTTATTTTTTTCCACCGCTGCCAAAATTGACCTATTCTTTTCGCAACGAATAAATTAGTAGCTAATACTGCTTGATCCTCTTAGACGCCAGACTTGAACACGTTTGGCACGTTCTTTTCGCTCATATAATTTCATACAAACCTCTCTCAAATATCCCGATTGCTAAAGCAATATATTCTCCAAGAACAACCTATAAAAGGCTAAGGACGTACACGATAAAAAGACTAAACAGGTGATCCGTTATTCCAAATTAAATTGGTCTGAAAGTACTGAAGATTAATTTTGTCATAGGGGATAGACCAAAACTAATCCGAGACTAATCTGATACTGGCCCGAGACTAAGTACTAAACCTAGTCCACCCAACCAAACTACATAACCAAACAACATGTAATAAATTAATCATATCTAATCCATCAAACCAAATACAACTAATAATATATTGGTCACCCAAATCATAAAATCACATCAATGAGTCACAATCAGATGATAAATATTTACACTTGATCAGGACAACAAGGAATTATAATGAATATAATCTTAATCTTAGGGCTGTCCTACAACTCCTCTCACAAATAACAGTGATGCCACAAAGCCAATAATTAGAGGCCGATTATTAAATGGCAAGAATATAGAGTCGCTAAATAATTTGTACATTGAGATTCAAAGTGGGAAGTAGAGTACACTCAGTTTAGTAGGAACTTCTGAAAAGGAAAATAGAAAATGAATAAATATGAGAATTCAAATTATAGGAATTGGGGGTTAAGTCTGTGTTAGCACCAGTTGAATTCATTTTATAGCATTAGCGCCATCATATATATATATATCAAGCCATTACAAATTGTCAACACGGATAACCGTATAATTTCCAAAAAATATCAAATCTAACCAGCTGGAAAAAGTGATTGAAAACAGCAGACAGCCAACTTCAGCATTGACATGCACAGGAAATCACTATGGTTGATGCGACATATTAACTTAGAGGGTGTTTGGCTAAGCTTATAAGCTCTTCAAAACAGCTTATAAGCTATTTAGTAGCTTATAAGCTCGTGCAAAGTATTTGACAAAGTAAACTCTTAAACAACTTATAAGTTGTGAAAATAAGCTCCAACAGCTTATAAGCTCTCCTAAAAATAAATAGTTCAACATTAACTTATTTTTTCATAACTTAAAAGTAATAATGAATTTACCAAAATAGTCTTACTATTGTTCGTTATTTTTTACATACACTATCGACTTCACCTCTTATCAATTTTCTCTCTCTAACTATGATTTCCTCTCTCTAACTCACGATTCTTTCTCTAGCTTATAAGCTCTTCAAACATTATGTTTTATAAGCTCTTGAAACATCTTATAAGCTCTTGAAACTTATAAGTTCTTTAAAATAAGTTTAGCCAAACACCCTCTTAGTAACACACAAATAATAAGTTCCATAAGAGATACAAAAAAAAAAAGCAGTTTTTGTTGGCAACACTAATCTTTTATTCATAAGAAAATAGAAGTAATGAAAACAAATTCTTCCCTGCATAGGATGCACAACAAGTGGGTGCCATAAATAAGAAACTCTAGCTATGAAGTTCTCGAAGTAAAAGAGCATAAGTAAATAAAGATAATTTGATTTACTCATAATTTCCTGGTTCAAAAGGATAACCAACCAAAAGCCAGGAGTGGAATAGATCTCAGAGAGCAGAAGTTTGATTTAGGTATATAAGGCAACTTAGTAAGCCACATGTATCCCTCAAACAAATTCCTGTAGCATTCATAATTCAATATAGGAGAGGAGTTATCCTAGCTTTGACAACAATGCAGAAACTGAAGGGGACACCTTCACAAATTAAAGTTCAAAAAATGGAGGATTTTGTACCTCCATCCCATGTGAGAAAGAACAATGTGCACCTTTGTAAGCCTGAACGAACCCCATTTAGATAACCACCCTTCAGGGAGAACTCATTAGTTGGCTCTTCGTTGAATCCCAATCTAAATTTGAGGCTATTAAATTTACTTTGCTCCTGTTGATGCTAATTCAACACTGAGAGGATGCATTCAGGCTTTATGACTGCCATTCTGAGCTCAAGGTCCGTGTATTTGCGCCAGTGAATGTTGACCAGACCTAGAGCAAAATATAGCAAGAAAATGCATGAACAAGGAAAAATTAAACATTATACCACCAATCAGTTTTTTTGGGTAATAGCAGCAGCAAGAATTGAACGTTGAAGCTAACTAAGATTAAAAATGGTTAACTGAAGTAGGAAGCAGTTGGAGAGTCAGCTTACCTCAGCGAATAGACGGGAGAGGAATATAACAATTAACTTAAGACCTATCTCAAAATATTCATGCTCAGACAAAATTACATTAGGCTAATAGCTACAGCTGGGGAAATAATCCTAAGGCAGCAACATGGCTTAGATGAATAAATAGTCATTGATCACCTCCCTGCTTTGTTAATGAAAATCCTGACTGAATCAATGCACATTCAGTTTAAACCAGTGAATTTTAAACATTTATAAGTTATTTCAGGCTTTCAGCAAACAAATAATTTCTTATTAGAACTATGCAAGTCTCTGTTTCCAGGTAAATCTAGAAGAGGATGATTAAACCATCCAAATAACATTATGGAAGTTAAATACAGTACATAAGGATGTAAATGTAAGAATCACAACGGGATATCTAAAATAACTATAAATGCATTGATCGAAACATATATGTTCAACCTAATCATTTCTTGTCTTTGATTTCTTCATCTTTTCTTTTTTGTGGGTGTTGGTTGAGCATCTCTGGATTATGGAGGAAGGGAAGCAGCTATATATGATAACAAAATCAATAGTGACAGAGGTTATTCAATAGAATAGAATAACAATGAGACAGACAGGATGTCATATAGTTAAGTTGAAGAGACCACGAAAGTCTATATAATTGCTACAACCTTACAAGTATCCATATCCATCTATATTTTATGAGGTAAGAAATCCCAATTCAGAAATAATCAGGAATCAGATGTGTAACATATATACGATCTAGCCTAACTATCCAAAATTTGCTGCAACTCTAGACCACCTAAGTTCACCTCAATGGTGTCAACTAAATAGTTAGATGACCTTCTGTAGTCCCAGTAAAAGGTCGTCAGGTTTTCAGATGAATGCCAAAGTTACAGTCACATAACAAATAACATTATAACAGACTATCCACTCAAATATTCCTCTGTTGCACACAACATCTTCTCCAGTAGTACTGGCCAATCTTCCCCAAATATTTGGGAATTTGATTCCATTGCAACATGAAAGTCAGCCATTGACACAGAAAACGACCGATTGGAATTCTTTACAACTGTCAGCGGCCTTATTCCATTTGTGGGGGACCTTGTCTCATGATAAACTTTATTGAGAACCTTGCTTTCAGACCTTGAAGAAGCTAAATTCACACAGGGTTTTAGTAATCTCTTCATGAAAATATCCAAGCCATTGTTTAACAAGTTTGCACAATCTGTTGAGACGTTTAAACCTCCCATCTCCAACGCTTGTTTCAATCTGTTTCTTAACGAACTGGTATCGGGAAGTTCACCATTGTTATAGCAGGTTTCCACACCAACAGATTGTGATGATCCATGAGATAACATTTCCCTCGTCCCTTTATTATTTAGAGAAACTCCAAAAGGAGCACTAAGAGGGCTTCGACTATGAATCCCAGGGCTTGCAGCAAGCTGTTCAATTTCCTCCCCCTCTTCCACAGAGGTGACTTCGACTGGAGGCCTGCTATCTAAAGAAAACAGCTCTGTAGCACTCTGCTGTTCCTGGACCTTTAGCAACGAGTCTTCAGACGGTACACTATGGGGCTGCCCATAAGGCCCGAGTGGACTAGTTCGGTCCTTGGACTTGCAATCCCAAGGAGTCGGAATCCTCCCATTTGTTGGAGACTCGTGAATTGAATCTCTGCCAAACAATTGGTACTTATTCGGCACTTTCACATTCAATGAAGCTTTTCCTTTTCCACACTTGGCTGGAAGGGACTTTGAAACATGAGCATTTCTAATTATAGCTCGAATAAGTCTATTATGGAGAGTAACGCTCTCTCTCCCCAATAAGTTGATACAGAGCTTATCAAAATCCGATTTACTTATCTTGAGACTGAAGTACCTATTTAAGAGATTGAAATACTGCTCGGTTTTTTGTCGACCAAGCCTCCTTTCAATCTGAAGTTTCAACTCAATAGTATCAATACGACGACAATGCCGATCCCCAGGCATTTTTCAGCTGAATTCACAGTGACAAACGAAACGAAATGAAGTTAATTAACGAAGAATCCACCTAACCCATCTCCAATTTTTTGCGATGCAAAGACCCTAATTTGTCTTGGCCGATCCAAGTCAACCTCGCTGAGCTCAGTCAACAGTACAAGCTGATACGCATTGGACTAAATCCTGCAAAAGTTGAGCAAAAACATGTGCAATTCAAGCTAAGAACAACTTCAAGTCACTTCGTTCACTAGAAAAGGGGAAAAAAGCACTACTTCCACAAATTAAAAACACACACTTCACGCGCAAAATCAAGCTCAACAGACCCACTCAAAGCATAATTCAACCCAAAATATGGGGGAAACGGCAAAGAAGACAAAGATGCAAACTTTAACGAATCCAAAAATCAATAAAGACACCCTAAATCTCAATTCTATCAAAATTAACTGAACAAAACTCACCCGCTGCAATTCAAGAACACAGCTTGAAGCACTTCACCACGCAGAAAGCCTCATTGTCCGGTGAATTAAAACCGCGAAATTGGAGGCGATGGAGGTTCGGCGGTGGTGTCAGACAGAAATTAGGGTGTGTGTGTGAGAGAATTAGGGAGGTGCGAGGCAGTTGGAAGTTGGAAGCTTCTTCTCCTCAAAGTCAAAGAATCGTCAAAGGGCACGTGGGCTCTGAAATAGCTGGAGGCCAGAAAAAGATGCACATTTATAAACTTCGTTATTCATGTAAAAATGTGGGCTTTGGGCATCCAATTATTGAGGAGTTCGGACCAAAGTTCTCCGAGTAGGCTGAAAAGTAGAGGTCACACACATCTTGGCTACCTACTTATTTCTTTTTCTTTTTATGGCAAAATCTGAAAAAGAAAAGGCCAACTCTCTTACGCTTGCACTGCATATGTAAAATGTTGGTGATTTTTCCGTCGACTGATCTAATCAATCGAGTTTGTAAATTCAGTTTTAGTGAAACCAAAGTGAAGAGATTTTTGGGCGAGAATTTTTATCTAGTACCTTTTGGGATTTCTGAATTTCCATTGAATATAATTTGACTTTCTACCGGGTTAGATAGGATTGACATGAATTTATTATTATTAATATCTTTAAATTATGGCTTATTTCATTGGTGTACACATAAGTGTATTCAATCGGTGATCTTGTAGTGGTACATGAGTAATTATGTCACGGATAAATATCAATTAATGCCCCAACGTTTCACTATTTTTCACCAATGTCTCAATATAAGAATATTGTTATTTTTCTCTAATGTTTCAAAAAAATTATCTTAATGTCTCGTCGATCAATTTCCGCCATATAAACATTTACATGGCTACTGAAATTTCAAGCGGACTTCACATCAATATAAAAATTAAATAAAAACATGAAAAAACTCCTCCAAAACGACGTCTTTTCATTTCTTTCTCACGTCAATATAAGAGAAAAATAGAACGAAGTCGTTTTGGATGATTTTTTCACGTTTTTATTTCATTTTTATATTGACGTAGAGTCTAGCATAGAATTCCGGCAACAACGAAAGCGTTTGTACGTCGGAAATTGATCGGTAGGACATTAAGTGAAATTTTATGAAACGTTATGGACTAAAATAACAATATGTTTATGTTTTGACATTAAGTGAAAAAACGTCAAACAATGAGACATCAACTGATATTTACCCTTATGTTGTTGAAAACTTAGAAGTTCATATTTAAATTTCGAGGTAGTCGAGTGCATCTGTCCGTACATACGGACTTTGATACTTTTTTCAGTGTAAATGATATTTTTCTTCAATATAAATGATATTTTCTAAATTATAGGATTAAAAACAAATGATACTTTTCTCTAATGTAAATTATATTTTTCTTAACAACAAATAATATTTTTATCCGTCCGCACCGGTGTGGACAAATGTACAGAGTTTTTGTGTAAAATTTCATTTTACTATTTTAATATACAAATAATTTATAAAGTTAATTGCACGTGAAGACATAAATTTTAGAACAAATTGTAATTACAACACTTCTTTCAGATTCTGGCAATAATATATGCAATCGTTTGATTTGTTACCATTGAGATAACTCCTAAATTCGATCAACCCCCAAAATATTTAATTTCAAATAAATTATTACCGCTTGGCAGTTGGCCCTTAATTTGAGTTCAAGGTTGGACTTGACATATTTAAGGACAAGACATTTTGGCATATGAATTGATATCCAGTATTTATCCATAACTAATTTTATTAGAGCACCAACATGTTCGACAACAACAACTAATACATGCAAATCAAAAACTGGATATTATATTGTCAAGAATCTAAAAGTAATGTTATAATTGCAATATGCCTTAAAACTTATGTTTTCAAATGCAATTAACATTTAATTTATACACTCTCTTCGTATAATCCAAAAAGAAAAACTAGCTAAGAGTTTACCGATTAACCTTTTGCTAAATTAGCGATAAGAAGTCCGTCGTATGCGAAATTAGCAAAGATTGGCAATGTATCCCCGCTCCATGTATACACATGTTAATTAGACTCGTTTCGCGACCAGTACGGTTTATTTTAGCTAATTTTTTATGTAGTTATGACTACTTAATTGAATTTGCAATGTTCGTATTGGTTAAAGTTTCACCAAGTTAGAGTTGGTTTCAAGTATGGTTGCATTTATATCTCGTGGAGTGAACTTTGCTCCATTTTGGGAACACTTCTGCTTATGTAAACACTCCTGGAGTTAAAAGATAATAAGTTTTAAGAAAAATTGGGCCAACAGAGGTTAGGCTTAAGGAATTGATAATCATTTGGGCTATATAACACGGTTTGACCTCTGATTAAGCAATTGGCTTCTTTCTCTTTTGGGCTGATGTTAATATTCTTGGGTTTAAATTTAAAAGGCAAAATATATCGGAGTATCGGGCAAAACATCTCGGCTTAATAATGACTTCGGGGCAATCCAATGTACATATGTTATGCTCGTATAATTTAACTAGGCACCGGACTTGGCAATTTAATCACATAAAAAAGGAAACAAATAATAATGATTTTGTTATAAATTCCAAATATATATATATATATATATATATATATATATAGAGTTAGGTTCAAATGAGAACCATTTTTATCCTAAAATTAAGAACCAAATGAATTATTATGAAAGTTGATGGATCTGTTGAGAAAGTTACTGAATTCAAAAAATTCTGAATTTTTCACCAGGGTTCGAATCCCATGGAAGGCGAAAATTCTATTTTTGGATTCAAGAACTTTCTCACGGATTCATCAACTTTACGTGAATTCATCATTTTTGTTCTCACGCTCACGATAAAGTGGTTCTCACGTTAACCCTTCCCTATATATATATATATATATAGGAGTGGATCAATGAGAACCACATCTTTTGAACTCTGCGAACCATGATAAGACGTTGAAGATGATGCATAAGATTTATAAAGTTGTGCATAACGAAAACTTTCTAAAATTATTTTGTTGGGTAACAATTTTAGAATGTTTTCGTTATGCACAACTTTATACTTGCTTGTGCATTATCTTCAACGCCTTATGCATGGTTCTCAAATTCTCAAAAAGATGAGTTCTCACCGGATCCAACCCCATATATATATATATATATATATATATATATTGATGAACTCCTATATATATATATATATATATATATGGAAGGTCAACGTGAGAACCATTTTTATTGTAAGAACCAAAAATAATGAATTCATTGTGAAAATTGATGAATCCATTGAAAAGTTATCGAATTCAAAAATATAATTTTCGTCCTTCATGGGATTCGAACCCGAGTGAAAAATTTTGAGTTTTGGAATTCAATAACTTTCACAACGGATTCATCAACTTTCATAGCAAATTCATTTGATTCTTAGTTTTTAGGATAAAAGTTGTTCTCATTTGAACATAACTATATATATAAATTAATGAGAACCTGTAGTCATTACCCTTGGTATGCAATGGGTAAACTCATGTTCATGTGTAATTGTCCGAAAACCACATAGGACGGGTAAATCACACTTGAAAAACTAGATGTGAAAGGCTTAGACGCGCAATGGGTGGATCCACGTTCTTGTGCAAAAGCCTACAAACCATACATGACAGATAAACTACACTTTGAAAATCATGTGTGACAAGACGGGTAAATCACACTTAAAAAACCAGATTTGATAGACTTAGACGCGCAATGGATAAATCCACGTTTATGTACAATAGCCTGCAAACCACACAGGACGACGAGTAAACTACATTTGGAAAAAAAAAAGTGTGACATGATGAGTGAATAACACTTGAAAAATTAGTTGTGACAGACTTAAACGCGCAATGGGTAAACCCACGTTCCTGTGCAATAGTCTGCAAACCACACATGATAGATAAACCACAATTGAAAAAATCAGGTGTGACAGACTTAGATCTATCGAGACGTTAGTGGAATTCGAACTTGTGACCTTTTGACGACATGAACCTACTTGACCATTAGACCGTCTCAAAGGAACCAAATAAATTTTTATTTTTTAGGAAAAACGTAGCGAATTAATTAAATCTAGGTTGCTACGATATTGCACGATGGTTGGACAAAGGCCAAAGCACAACAATAGGGTTGTTTTCCTATGAGCGTGATGTGTTCGATATGTATTGAACAGCTTTGTGTGATTTTGTATACCACCTCTCACATAGAGATACATAATACCAAAGATAATTGTAATCAATATGAATTTCAATACATCCAACCAAAGACTGAATGATATAGTGCAAATATTCTAATATATTCAAGTAAATATAATATTGATACCATATACTCTGTAAAAGACATCCTAGTTAAATATTTTCACATCTTATCCCAAAATACTTGGCAAACGAGCTCCAAGAAGACAAATGACAAGATATACAACGAACAGTTCCAAACCAATAAGGCTGTTAGTTGTGGGACGATATGTTTGCAATCTACCATTATGTAAAGGGTAAAAAATATCGCAGTGTTTAAGGATTGGAGGTATGAAAAAGAATAGGTTATTACTTTGGCTTCTCTTATAAATAGAATCTAATTACGTGAACAGATAAAATGACCTTCAATCCCTTTCAAAGGCCAGATGTCTCTCCAGATTGTACGTGCCCATTCGTGGCCTCAAAATCCAACCATCCATTGAAATTTGGACCGGGAGTGGGTGGGTTGGGTTGGGTATATCGTCATCCCATCCACTTTAACTGTTTCACCCAAACTAGTAGTGCCAACTTGCAGAATAAAATCCAACTGTTTAAGTCAATACTATTTTTTAGCATATATAAATATTTGAAGTAGATATTGAACAAAAAAGTCGCACTCAAGGGAAAATCAAAACAAAAGTTTGAAGTAGATCGTGAAAACTTGACCTCGTCTAGTGCTATACATTTTAGGATAATATTTATGTTCGATTCTGTAAAGGCTACAACTGGATAATATTATATATTGTTGATTGTGTTTATGTGCGAAATAAAGTTTAATGAATGGTGGGTACTGAATTCAGTGACGGCACGGAGATAAGATTATCCATTGAATCTTTATTTTTACTTTTCATTTTCGCCCTTTGAAAATGTATTGTAAAACGACAAATAAATGACAAATCTCAAATTATACAAAAGGACGTATAATTAAAATAGGAGGGAGTACTTGTTAAGAGGCTCATACTATATCTGTATATTTTGACTGCTATACACTCTGCGGCAAATTATTATTATTATTATTATTGATTGATTGAAATTTTGGTTTACTTATTTATTGTTTATTATGATTAACATTTTTACTAATATTTGGCAATTTGATATAATACTCTAATTTATTGATTTTTCTAAAAGATACAAATAGTTACAATAAAAATGAAAGCAACAAACATTATTTACATTGATTTATTCGCATAAAAGAACTGGTAAAATAAATTGAAAATATACTTAATATTATGAGTGAACCATGAAGTGAAAAGATGTCATTTAGATTAGTACTTAGACATTCTTTAGAATATTGATATTCTAAATAACGTCATTTCGAATCAATATACATACGACATCGTTATGCGAATGATATATGATGTGTAAACGTCAATTTCTGATATTATAGAAAAAATCATGCGAAGTTCTCCGATCGTTGAAAAATTTGGGCATATTTATTTTGCTATAAATAAAAAATGATGTTATTATTGCAACAATTTATAAAACGTGTAGAAAAATAAAATCAGGTCAAAATTCGTGAACTTTTAGTAAAAACACCCTAAATTAATTATAGATCCAATCTTATTGCTAGTTATAATATAAAAATATAAGTTATACCAAATTTATAATTATATATCCTTTGCTACGGACTGGGGGTTCGTTATTGTTTCATACTTTTTTATTTCAGATCGTAGTTAGTGCGCTCCAGTTGTTGCCAATTAACATTATTGTAATGCCTATTGAATAAAAGAAATACTGTATATCAGTCACTTTTGATTCTCTAATGTAATTAAAATCACATTAACACTAGTGTTCCCTTTTAAAATATAGTTCACATATTTTACACACACTCGTAGTGATATTACATACTCCTATTATTAATATTATGCATTTGCAGTATACATCTTCAATATGCTGGCCTGAAATCTAGTAATTAGCCCTATTGATATCCCTAACATAATATATCTGAATTATTAATGATATTATGCATTTAAAATATACAACTTAAACTTATGATTTTTGGTATCGATTTAAGAGGTGAAAATATCATTTTCCTTATCATCCTAACGATAGAAACTAATTCACAAAAAACTATAGATAAATTACAATAATAAATTTTAAATTATTATTTTTAAATAGAAATATCTCGTACTATTGATAATTACTATTAGCTACACCACATAACTAACATAAGATCAATTTTCGATGTCAATAAGCTTATTTGGTTCGACTCCATTTACTGTTTTGTGGATTGAAATGACATCGTTACGTTTGTACTTTATTTTAATATAATATATTTAAAATTCAGTTGGGCAGCCATGTCACTCTTCAAAAGTGATTTTTTTTTTGTTTCCATGATGTTTTTGCTAGTTTTATAGTTGGTGTATCTAATTTTACTTATTCATTAGTCCATGACATTATTTTTAAAACAAAAATAGTTAATGGTTTCAAATTTAATTAGTCCAATAATTAAAGGGCCATTTGAAAAAAAAATTAATCAATGTTGATTCGATTTTAGTTTAGACAAGTATTATCTAAATTAATACAATAATAACATCAGTTTTTGATTTGTAGTAAAATAGATAGTTTCAAAAAATGTGAACAACCGAAAAAATTACTTAAACGTAACTTTTTTTCCACACTATCCTAGCTTCTCAGTCAAAATTTCCTATCAAATATGAAAAACATGCCTATTTCACTATAACTCAAAAAAACAATACAATTATTGAAATAATGTATAAAGAATATAGAGAATTTAAATCATATTAAAATTACTACTTTTTTTAACAATTAATCCAAAATTAAAATGCAGCCTCATCTTCATCTGTCCAGGCCCCAGGGCGCGGCTTGTCAACTGTGAAGCGGAAGCATCATAATATCTAGGATAAATATCACTTTAACCATAAATTATATCTATTTTATTAAAAATATCATAAATTTTAAAAGTATCATTTTAAATTCTAAATTATTAATATTTTATCAAAAATATCATAAACTTTAAGAAGTATCACTTTAAACCTCAAGTTATTAATTTTTTTTATCAAAAAATATCCTACATCAAATTTTCAACTCTCGAAATTAGACAAGAAATATCTTCTTCTTATTCGATGAGTCACATCAGAGTTTTGAAAGTAGAAAATGAACGTGAGATATATCCGATGAACCACATTATAAGATATTTTTTGTCCAATTTCGGAAGCTGAAAAATAATTTATGATATTTTTAATAAAAAGATATATAGTTTGAGGTCTAAATTGATATTTCTAAAAATTTATGATATTTTTAATAAAATTTTAATAATTTAACATTTAAAATAATATTTTTTTAATTTAAAATATTTATGATAAAATAAATATATTTTAAGATTAGAGTTATATTTACCTTAATATCTAAATGAAGTTGGAACAAAATGCAAGTCAACAGAGGCAGGCCCACGCCATTGGATGGGCCCCAGCCCAAAATACTCGGGAGTGGAGCCTGCTGACGTGGCTTAGCGCTCCCATCAGATCCTGATCATCACTTTCTCAATCTCATTTATAACAGGGTAAATATCAGTTAATGTCTCAACGTTTTGCGATTTTTTACTTAATGTTTCAACATAAGCATATTGTTATTTTGATCCCTAATATTTCAAAAAAATTCACTTAATATCTCATCGATCAATTTCTGGTGTACAAATGCTTACGTGGCTGTCGAAATTTCATGTTGGACTCCACGTCAATATAAAAATTAAATAAAAACGTGAAAAGTTCCTCTAAAATAACATCGTTCCATTCTTTTACACGCCAATATAAGGGAAAAAATAGAACGACATCGTTTTGGATGAGTTTTTTTCACGTTTTTATTTCATTTTTATAATGACGTAGAGTGCAACATGGAATTCCGGCAATCACGTAAGCGTTTGTACGTCATAAATTGATCTGTGAGATATTAAGTAAATTTTTTTGAAACGTTATGAACCAAAATAATAATATACTTATATTGGGACATAAATTGATATTTAACCTTTATAATAAGTAGCACTTGAGCTCAATGTGGGCCCACATCTATAGGACCCTCCAATATAGGAAGAGATGCCCAACCAAATATTTTTGTTCCTCAAAATATGTCATTTTATTATTCATAGGTCAGGTTAGCTTCAGTATATGTATCAACATTTTTAATCTGTTTTCCTTTTTGTTTAGAATGATGAGATTTGTGGGGTTCGAATTCTAGATATTAGTTTCAATGTTTTTATATATTGTGGAATTTGTGAAGTAATATTTTAGCTTTATCGAAACAACTTTTGTTTAATTGTTTTGCCTTATAAGCCTATGTGATATTTTACAATTTAATTTTACAGTGCTATAGTTGCGTATATAGTGTATTTATAGCCCGTAACATGTCATCACTACAAGATCCTGTTCAACCAAGTTTTTGAGCTTTAGATATATAATTTTTACAAATGTATATATGGAGAGGGATAGATTATTGTAAAAACCTTTGTTATTTTACAAACGAGATAATAATGCATTCTCCATGAAAGTTATTGCAATAAAAAACAATTGAATTTTCGCCTCATGGGATTCGAACTCAAATTGTGCATAATGCACTCATCCAACAATATGCATTACCGTAAATTTTTCACGATCTAATAGCTAAAAATGATTATCATGTTCTCATTTTATATAAGGTTTTTATTTGAACATTCTCCTACAGGGAAGATTATATGGAAACAATTTTTCATGTAATATACTGAACTTTTTTTTTTTAATATTTACCTTTATATAATATACAACTTTGTGAAATCATAGAAGTATTATTATAATATATAAAATATATTGTCATCACACACATGTGCATTTATGTATAGGAAATGATATGGTAGTTTCCAAGCCTTGTAGATAGTATGAAATATTTTATATTTCTTATTATGTTTATGGAGACATTTTAGATTGATGTCACATGGACCCGCGTTGTTAATTTTTTTTCTTTTAAAATCTAATGGGTGTATTATCTTAAAAATGTGTATTTCGTGAATTTACTTTATGAATTTTTATGTTTTACATTATGCATGTTTATGTTCAATATTTATGTATATTTCTGTTTAACAGTATATATCTTTTGTCGGTAACAAGCCAATCTAGTCTCTTGCCACCTCATTCTCCGTTGGTTTCTGCGGGTTTATATATAAATGTATTCAATATTATGTTTAATATATGTAGTGTTCTATTTTAATGTATGTAGATCTTTCTCTTCTCTAATCTGCACAAAGCTCTTCCTCAATTCTATGGATATTTTTCTCTCGTTCTCAACCAACATCCGACCATATCAACCTTGGGAAACGACCACAACCTCCACCATTGACCTCTTTCTTTCATCTCGTAAAATTATCCAATGACACTGCCTTAATCGTTCATCCTATTAACGTGATGTCGTTTAGCACACATAATAAATTTATATTCTTGTTGCCCACAACAGGCGTAGACATGTTGTAAGTATAGAGGAGTTGGTGCAGTGCTATCTTGTTCACAATAAAAAGAAAATTGAAAGGGATTGTACTAACGTGCCTTGGTCAATACGAAAACCAAAACTAAACTGAAAAATACTAAACAAACGAAATCAATAATAAAGCAAACTTGGTTTGGGGGACTCGAAAAACACAAATCCGACTCGATTGTTTGTGCAAAAATTTTCACCACACATATATGTAAACCAGTTATAAGTTCAACATGTCATGCCCCTATTGTCACATGCCACACATAAAACCATCTTGATTTAATCTATCTTTACGGTTTAATAACATACAGGGGTACTTCTCTATGCAAGTTAGCTTACTTAATCTAACCGTCCACAAGGAACACCATCAATGAGCATATTACCCAAGCAGCATTATGCCCAAGACAAACCTGATATTGGCACTCTGCAGCATTTAGACTAGTCCAACTCGTTCATGTCAGTTATACTTTCAATATCCATACGGATCATACATCGTATTTTAATCTTGATTTATTGGTGATCTAGCCCAACACGATTAATTAATGGCCATTTAACTAACCTAGTCAAATTAGACATTTTTTGGAGTCAACCCTAATACTTCGAAAACGCATGCATGCAAATTGTATTGTCTATTTATACCTCTCAAGTTTGTGAGTTCATGTTCATCTCGTCTTGCCCAAACTAGTATAAAAGCTTAGATCGACATAAATGAGATCAATATGCAAGTAATGAAAAGAAACATAACTTACTATTGAAACAAAAACTGATTGATTGCCCACATGGGACTTAACAAAACTGAATACGAAAACAAAGAAATATAATTTGATAGGTGGGGTTTGATCTAAGGCGTGCTCTAAGATGTGATCAAAGCAAAGTATTTATAGAGAAGTTATATAGGTTGAACGTCAAGCTTTGGGCCTTAGAGATAAGAATGGTAACGGATTGAGTGGATCTTCTTCAATCCATCGGCTTGTCCTCGATCCTTGCTTATCCAAAGCTGATTTGATTTTATCTCTTTGGAGTCTTTCGCAAGTCAAACTCTTGTGTTATCTTTTGTGGATAAGCCGATCTCCATCTGTGGCTCATCTCACTCTCGTCACTTCTTTTCTTCTCATTCTTCTTTGTCTCTTCTCTCGTCTTGGGCATCTTGCTCTTCTCTTTGCCTTGGGCCACCGGCTTGGAATTTGAATCTGCGCAGTATTCTTGTGATGGTCACGCCTTTTGAATGAAGCAGCTTTACTCATATCTTCCTTGGATATCTTCGTCGTGCACTAGCTGTGAGCAAAGCTCGTTGTGACTTGAGTGCAAACATATCTCAATTCATTTCCTGATCGTAGATTCATTCTTCTAGCTTCCCCACTACCAACTCATCATGCTCATTTTCTACACCTCGTGTCATGCCCTATAAGTGTGTTCTCCTAGACAGAAATTAAAGATAAAAGGACATAAAGACTCGATCTGAACCTATAAAACAAGATACAAAAGAAAACAAAACATGGGCTCATCACCCGTCCATTGACAAGTTTTTCAAATTCGTATTTTTATCATATTATAAAATCAGATAAAAAAGTTATGGTTAGGGAGATTTTTTTTAGATATAAGATATATGCGGATCATAATATGAATTCCAAATTAATGGATTACAAAGAATTTCAAATAATTTCCCCAATAAACAAACAATCAAATTTATACAAAATAGATCAAATATTCACATAAGAAATAATTAAGTTACACTCGCATTTAGATGGAAATCGAACAAAGAACTTCTCCACAAAAAGAAAAGTATTAGGGAGTTAACAATTCGTTATCACGTAAAATTTCTTATAAGCCCTGAGTATATTGTCACACTCGGGTAAGGAAGCAGTTGCTCTTGCTCCATAATCTTTGTTGAGGGGTAAGCATGAAAGAGAAATAGGACCACATGATGTAATATCCATTCCATGGTACAAAATTCATGCACGCCTCTTTACACACTCCAAAAGCCAACTTCATTGTTTCTCTCTCTTCAACCCAACGAATTTAAGAAGCTGTTCTGTCCGCCGAAAGGTCCCCAGGAACCACACTCTGCCCATTTAATAAAAGCCAATCAAATTCAGACCCCCAACCCCAACTGTGTCACTCTGTGCTGTGCATCCAAACCCCAAGTAGTCCAAAACTCTTTATACAAAATTAAAATAAAATATAAAAAGGGACACAATTTTCCTGGAACTGTCTGCCCAATGATATTCTTGAAGTTCGGATAAGTACGTAAGAAAAACTTCCGTCTTCGCCACGCAGTTCTTATGTGGATTTGAGGTGTCTTTAGGTCAAAGCAAAGGGCACAGTAGAACTTTTTTATAGCTTCATTCCTTAAAATTATCGATGGACACGACATGGTTATTCCTACACCCAAGAAGTTAAATATGTACTTATATTCTTTTCCTAAATATTGAGACGGTGATTAGTGCGCATATATGCGAGACTAATTTGCAGTTTTGTGGAAAAAAGTGACAGCATCTCGTGTCAGCTTTCTAGAGGTTTTTCATGGAATAATCCAATTATCAAAGTTACTGTGGAAAATGGAAAATGGAAAATGGATCGTGACGTGGAACCAGATAAACACTAAAGAAAAAAGATCAATATCGTGAGGCGTACATTAGTTTCTATAACTTTTATTTATCAAAATAGTATTCACTTATACCCCCAACCTCAAAGGTAGTTTATTCTTGTAAAATTAATAATTTCACCTAATTTCATTTAGCAATTCCAGTTTTCTCAAAAATTGCTTTAAGAACTGCAATTGAAATAATATGGTATGGCATGATGCATAAGAATACAAGAAAGTAGAAAAAGCTAAAAGCAACTCAATTATTCAAATTCCAACAATAATTGGACGCAGAAAATAGAAGATGTAAGAGAGAGAGAGAGAGAGAGATTACAGAATAGGAAGCAAATAATCGTTGGCAATACATTCATTTTCCCCTACTTCTTTTCCTTGTACACATAATCACCAAGAGAAAGTGGGAAATCTTGCGCCGGCGACTTCAAAATCTAGCCGGAAAAAAGTTCCCGGAAAAAATAAAAGAGAAATCAAACTAAAAAAGAAATCTAACGAGCAAAAATCGGAGGAAAAAAGCCGAAAACCATGATTTAGAGCATTCTCTCCCCTCCTGCTGGCCTAATTTAATTAAACAAATCCAGCAACTTCAATTCATTTGCTCGCCGATCTCCACAAGTTGTGGTGACCGATTCTTCGGAGTTCAATGACGGGCTGCCGACACGCTGCTTCTCCGGCAAAGCGCCGCCTTTCTTGCCGCGAAAATCGGGAGCCAAACTCAGATCAAGATCAGCCAACTGTATGACCTTCGCCGCCTCATCGGGCAAACGGCGCCGTTTCTGCGTCTTGAGGCCGGAGCTAGGGCCAGGATGCTGCTGGAGCCGGAACATATCGGTGCAGTCCGAGGAGTCGTCGGGCGCCGACTCTCCGCCGAGGAGCTCCGGGATCGGATTCAACGCGCCGCCGCGGAGCACGGTCTCTACCGCCGCCTGGCACACGTGCCAGTTGCCGGTCCCCAGAAGCCCCACGGCCCCATTAACCGGATTCACCGTTCTTCCCGCAGCTTCGAACAGCAACGACTGAAAGAGAGCTGTGCCCAAAAACAAAACATTCATAGGTTAGAAAAACAGTTTTTTTCTTTTTTTGGTGAGAGAGAACATGAGGGAGTCCTAACCAGGCCGCTGGGTTTCAGGGACGGCGGAGATGAAGGACATGAGGCCGGCGCGGCCGAAGAACTTGGCCACGAACACGGTGGCGTGGCCTTGTGCTTCGGTGCTCTCGATCCACTGTAAACAAGGCCGCAGAATACAGGTTTCGCTGCAGCCTTTTCGAAGCACGCGGCATCCATTGCAACTCATATTTCTCTTCTTCACTATATAGATCAAGAGCTCGAGGAAAAAAGATTACGGAGGTTAGATGTATGGCTTGTTTGGCTGCCGAGAGTGAATAATAGGATTGGGAATAAGGAATGAGTATGGATATATAAAGAGGGAAGTGGAGACATGGGGAAGAGGAAGAGTGGGGCTGAAGTTTTTTGAGTAGTTAACTAGAGTTGAGTTAGCTGAGTTGAGGGAGCGGTGGGTGGTGTGCTGAGAGAGGGAGTGGGTGCGGGGTTAGGTTTGAATTTGATTCCCAAGTATTGGGCAATAGCGGCTCCAAGTTTCCGCGGATGGCTATCCCTCAACCGTTGGATTCTCCATGCCTTCGCTTTCCTAATATTCAGACACTTCTGATAACCTATCACTTTCACTTTATTTTCCTATAAATATAAAATATCATTTGCGTGAATGTCTACAGACTTGCTGCAAGTTGTACAATCCCAGGGCCGACTACGAGTTTACTTTTTCTTTGGTTGGGTCTAAGGCCACAAATCAATTCCCGACAGAAAAAATAAAATGAAATCCTTGAACAAATCTTGTGTGGGGCTTATAAATTGACTCCACAGACCCCAAAATTATCTCGGCTTTTAGATTTAGCTAATAAGTTTGTAAGCTTTTATGTCTATTTTTAAAATTCAATAAATAAATCATGTCATCAAATTGAATTTATATGTAGCAAAAATCGTAGATGCTACTAAAGGAGAAATATTTTCTTTTATGTGAATTACATTAAATACGAATATATTCACGTATATGTTTGTAACTGAATGATTGATAATGCGTAGTGTATACTTCCCCGAGAGCTCGCAACAAGCATTAACAAGCATCAAATATTTTTTTAATTAACTAGCTAGAAATCAATGCGTTAGCATCATATTTTGCATAATCTACAATTACCATAAAATAAAAAGAAGCATTAAAGTGATATTAAAAATGTATTATTATATATATAAAGAAGTATGGTTCTTAATTTTATGGAGTGAACAATTTTCAATATAACCATCTGTTGTGACAATAAAGTCAGTTTTAATTAGATTCTAAAATTCCTAAATAGACGGTGAACCAAAGTCTTGTATATATAAGTAAGGATTAAACTCCGAGGGACTTAGCTCAGTTATCAGATTTTGAACAAGTAAGGATTAAATAGCTCAAATCTTAGGAAACTATTAGACTTGGGCTCTATTTACGGGTACTTAATTGAGGGGAACATGATTGAAGGAAGTCAACTTGAGCTTGGAGTCACAAGCATGACAAGATTCAAGAATTCTAACAAGTATGAAAACTGGATCTTTTAAGCTGGTCAATGTGAGATTACTAGTTAAGTTTCCAGCTTAATAGGTTGAGACTAAGAGGGTGTTTGATTAAGCTTATAAGTTCTTCAAAATAGTTTATAAGTTGTGTAGGAGCTTATAAGCTCATGTAAAGTGTTTGACAAAAATAAGCTCATAAACAGCTTATAAGTTGTGAAAATAAGCTCAAACAGATTATAAGTTACCCTAAAAATAAGTAGCCCAATTCAACTTATTTTTTTGTAAGCTTATAAATAATAATGAATTTACCAAAATAACCTTATCGTGGTTCGTTATTTTCTATATATACACTATCGACTTCACCTCTCATCAATTTTCTCTCTCTAACTATGATTTTCTCTCTAACTCACAATTATTTCTCTAGCTTATAAGCTCAATCATCCAAACACTTTGACAACTTATAAGCTCTTCAAACATTATGTTTTATAAGTTCTTGAAACATCTTATAAGCTCTTGGAGCTTATAAACTCTTTAAAATAAGCTTAGTCAAGCACCCTCTTAGTAGTGTACAAGAATGAAGAATTGACATATGCAGACATTGGAAATTGGCTGATAAACACTCGTTTTGGACGATTTTAATTTGTTCTTCTTTGCAAGTTTTGTTATGATTATGCAATTGTTTGTGACATCTTTTGATTTGTTTTTTTTTTATAATACGAAGATGTCATATTTGGGTATAGTTTTATGTGTTTGGAGCTGTTAAGATACAATGAGGTACTTGAAGGTTGAGAATAAAAGAGAATTGGCCGAAGAAATGAAAAGATTGAGCTTGATAGGACTAAAATTCGTTTTAATACGAGTTCGTAGATAAAAATGGATTGGAAATCGAATTTCAAACTAGGGAAAAGATAGGAAAATAAGTGACGCTCCGCAAACATGTGCAAAAGTCAAAACGATGATAGACGGGCTTTTTTGTCCGAGTATTGATTTATTTCAATTTTTAGGGCTTTTCTCGCACTTTTGGATTGAGCCCAAAAACTATAAATATGCGTCATCGTTAGGTTTGAAACACATCCTTTTCATCTTTCACATACTTTTTTCATTTTTATTTAGGTTTTATCTTTGCTTTTAAATTCTAGAACTTAGTTTTACTTTTCACATTAGAGATTCGAAGACTTGAGCATTTCAAGTTGTCATCGTGAATTCAGATCATGAGTTTTTTAGTTTTAGTACTTTGAATCATGTTTGTTTATATTTAATTTTTGACCCTAGTTATGAGTAGCCAATTTCTTTATTGGTTTTAGGGTTTGTATAATTTAATTGAGATTATGTTGTTGATCAATTCATTCAAATTTGTCGTTCAATTAATGATTTGTGATTTTGGTGCTTGATTTTCAGCAACTACTGATTCATGTTAGATGTTCGATTAAATATTTAGAAAGTTTAATTGTTCAATGGAACTCAAGAACACACAATATGTACAGAACCTGTTGTATTTTTCGAATTTGGAGTTCACCTTGTCAAATCTCCTGTCCATCGGGTTTAACTCCTCTCTCATCTCTTCCTTAGAGAGGTCCTCGTCGAGGGCGCTTTCTTCTTCTGTCTTTTTCTTTTCTGACCTTGCCTTGAAGGCAACACCTTTGTTTGTTGTAGTCTCTTCTTCAGGGTTGACTACTGGAGCAGTTGGTCTCCTCATGTTCAGGTCAAATTCCCAAGTTTTTAGTTCGGAGAGAAGCTACTCAGGACTCAGGAGTTATCCTTGAAAGATCTTTAGTAATTGAATTCACTACAATGTAAACGTCCCATTTCTCAGGGACTGATTTGATGATCTTCAGAGCCATATATCTTTTGGGTAAAAATTTCCCAGTCGTTGGTTCTATTCATGATTTGGTAAAATCTTATGTCAAGCTTTTCAGTGTTGTCGCCAGTTAGCATCTCAAAGACCTCGTACTTTTGGATAGTTATTTGTAGAATTCTACAAGTTGTAGATGATAGAAGACCTTCAAATAGAAGGTTGAATTTATTTCTTATGTATTGGAAAATCATCAGTGCAAAATGTTGCAGACTCCTTATTTATAGGAGAAGAAATGAAAAGGATTACAAACGAAAACAACTAACAAACGGTTATAACTTCCACTAACAGCTCCAACAAACTAGAAACAACTTTGAGAGGGCAGGCGTCATTTGTAACAGCTTCACGCAACAACTTTACGCTGCATCACAGCATCTCACACGTGCAGCTTGCAGTGTGGACACACACGTGCAGCTTGCACCTTGCTCACATGCGCATACGTGTTGCTTGTTATTATTCTCATGCATGCATACATGCATGGGTAGTATAACTCTCTTTATTATTGGCAGCTTGTTTTCTTTGATTTTATCTATTTCTTCACACATCAGGGGAAACATTTCTCTCGTTTCCTTGGCAAACTTGCAGTTTTTGATTCTGTCGAGATAAGCATCGCCTACTATCGTCTGAATGATGTTCGTGGAGACTCTGTCAAGGTTGTTCTGCTTTCGGCTCTTGGCTTTGGAATTTGCTCACCGATAACTACATCAAGTTCATCAATCATCACTCACTGCACTGTCCTCAATGACGCTTCTTATGAGGTCATGTACCGATGTACGGAAGCCAAGTGAGCTTCCATCCTAAATTTCCATATGTCGTAGTTCTCTACAAAAAAGATAGGTAACTTGTTGACTTTAGTCTCTGACATGATGAAAGATGGAGAAAAATCTGATAATTTTGAATCAAAATGGTTTTCAGTATACAAGATGTTTTCAAGTAGACAACCAAGTTTCTCATCTCAGAAACTTGTGATACTCAAAGCCAGTAGTCTTTTGAACTACTGCACTAATACCACTTGTTAGTCCTAAAACAAGTCTACACGGGTGTATGGGAGAGAGAATATACATACATCCAACTCGAGCTTATAGTTAATCCTGAAAACTCAGTGTCAGATTCAGATAGGCTCTCACTTGATTCAGAGTGAGACTTTGTTCAGATAACAAACCTATTGACAATTTAAGACAATCTTATGAGGTGAACAACAGTGTAGCTCATACCGGTCAAATGAGAATGGTGCGGTGACACGCAGTGGCGGAGCCACGTTGGGGCCTGGGCTCCCCAGAATTTTTGAGTATTAGTATTATATATTTAGTAATCAAACATATATTCAATGTAGTGCAGTTGGTTGGGGTTGTAACCCCTTATGTTGAAGACGTGGGTTCGAACCCCACCTTTGTCTTCTTTTTTTTCTTTTTCCTTTTCATTCCCTTCTCTTTTTCCTTTTTCCTTTTCCCTTTTCATTCCCTTCTCTTTTTCCTTTTTCCTTTTTTCTTTTTTCCTTTTCGTCTTTCCTCTTTTATTTTTCATTTTTTTTTCCTGTAATTTAATTATATTCTCTTGTCTCTCTACTTTGTGCTCTTTCTTTTCTTTTCTTTTCTTTCCTTTTTCTATTATTTGTATTATGTTGATAAAATAAAAATGTATGAAAAAAATATAGCGGTTTATATGTGAACTAATATGATCAATCTAATTTCTAAAAATTTTATGATAAATTATTATAACTACAATCAACTGAAGGCATCTAAGTTATTTAAATTCTTATTTTAAGCATCTAGAAAACTTGTTGATGATAAAACAATCAAAATATAGATTAATTGAATATATGATTATTATTTTAGAAATATAAGTATTGAACCAAACTATTAAATGACCTTAATTTCGTACATTGAAAATGATGTGATTGTTAATGCTACCAATGAAATTATTATGCACGATTTCAGAAAATGAAGAATATAAGATAAACTTATGATGGTGATTGTGTTTAACTTTTATTTTTCTAACATTGTGATGTAATTTAAACAATACTCTATTATTTACTTCTAATTTTATTTATAAGTCAGACATAAATTAGTTGGGTTAGGTTAGCGAAGGTGGATGGTATCAACCGGCAGTAACGGAACTCTATCTCAACCAATGTTTTGAGATTGCTAATTGAAGTTGGTATCAATCCCGAGAAGTTGGTTTCGCTTAGCCTTATAGACTTGAGAGATGCAATTTGAGGAAATGGCGGTAAGCTTCCACAGAGTAGTTCATTTCCAGATAAATCAAGATTTTGTAAAGTAGGTATCTGGAAGATCATATAAGGAAAATAACCGTTCAAACTGCAGCCACGAAGAGTCAAGGTGGTCAAACTTGAAAAATTGGCAAAAAAGTTTGGAACTGTTGTATTTAGATTGTTATAATCTAGTCGAAGAATAGAAAGGGAATGGAATTGCGAAAATGAGGTAGCAAAAGGGCCAGACAAAGAACAATCACTCAAGCTCAAAGCAGTGAGGTTCAGATAACAAACCCATTGACAATTTAAGACAATCTTATGAGGTGAACAACAGTGTAGTTCATACCGGTCAAATGAGAATGGTGCGGTGACACAGATGACAATATATAGTTATGGAAAACAAGGTCTGTAGCAGCGAGCACCAACGGCTTTCCATTTCCATTTTTTTTCCGTTGCCTGAGAAGAGGCGTGAACAATCATGAAAGAAGGGATAAAAGACGAATCTTTTTGGAGAAAGGGGAAAGACGAGAATTCCCAAATTAATTGTTGATTGGATTAGCCACCCAGGCCCGAGTGACTCCGCTTCTAGATACCCAACTCGATCTAGGCCCATGCGCAGCTAAATCGGGCCGGGCTTTTGAAATAATATCTGGGCCCAGTCCAGTCTAGGATCACTTACCAAATGGACGGTCCTAATAAATATGAATTTAAAGAAAAATATGGCAAATAGGCAATGTCTAGGGAAACTCTAATCAATTTTTCGTCAATCCGAATATAAACAATCATTTAGTGATTCGTATTTTTAACTAAAATATTAACGTAGCTTCTAATACTATATAATATAATGCATATATATCGTGCGAACATAAAAATTGCAAAAGTTTGTGCATTTGTTGTAAAAGTTGATGTATCACTAAAAAAAAATTCACCACTCGTGAGATTCAAACACGCGTGATGCATTTGCCGTAGATCTTGACAATCAAAGAGCTGAAAATGATTTTCACTTTAAAAATGATTTTCACATACATAATATCCTTGAAAATTGAACCGGACCAGACCAATTTTAATTTACTTGATTTGGGCATTAATTAATTTAGAAATTATTTTTTACCCATCCACAAGGCCAAAAATTGATCTCCCTCCATATTATATATATTTTGTTGATGTAGAATCAAGATCTATGATATTGATACTGCAGTGAAGGGCGACCATAGTACCTTCCTGTGTTTTATTTGAGTTAAGAGGAGAATTGGGAGAATGAACTTGAAATCTCTCCTTTTTAGATGGTACATTTGTTTATTTTCGTTGTAATGACCAAATCAAAGTACACAGCACTAGTAATTATAATATCTATATATTCTCCGAGGAAAAGGTACTACGTAAGCCAAGAGTGCAATCAAGAAATTAGTGGTCCATTTCAAGAAAAAAAAAAGTGTTAATATATGTAAGTAGCCAAAAAATAGGAATAAGAGTTTTATAAGCAGTTAATAAAAACATGAGTTTTATACCATTTCTTTAAAAGACCAAAATATCCCTGGAAAATTTAAAAAAAAAACGGTATCTCTCTCTCTCTCTCTCACTCACTGCACTCACTCTCTCTCTCTCACGACTCACTCACTGTAACACTCACTCACTCACTCTCTCGCTCTCTCACTCACTCTCTCTCACGACTCACTCTCTCTCTCTCAATACTCACTCGACTCACTCTCACTCTCTCACTGTAAAAACAGAAACCCACAACCCACGGAAAACCCACGACTCACTCCCCGGAAAACCCACGACCCACGACTCACGACACACTCTCACGACTCACGCAAAACAACAACATGAGTGATACGGATACGGATACAGATCCACGGTACTCCCCGGATGCGGCCGAGCAAGCGGCGGCCGAAGGAGAGCTCTCCACGGCGGAAGAAGCCTACACGGGCCGTCGCCGCCACAAGACGCATAAACCGCCGTCGACCTTCCGCTTGGTCGACGAACTTCCGCACCGATTTAGGAGCACCACACCTCCGTGAGTAATCGTGCATTTAAAATTGGTTTTTACTATGTACACGATAGTTTTCATGTTTGACACGATAATTTTCATGTATGACACGATAGTGATGAAATTTCGATAGTTTGTGTGTTTAGAAACTTATAAATTAAAATCAGATTGCTATGTTGTTGAAATTCTGTTAAAATTAGATTGGTTCGTAAAGACACGGTTCTACCGTGTACTGAAGATCTGTACACGGTAGCACCGTGTCCTGACCAACCGTGCACGGTTGTTCTGTACACGGCGCTAACCGTGTACAGATCTTCAGTACACGGTTAGCACCGTGTACTGAAGAACAGTGCACGGTTGGTCAGAACACGGTGCTAACCGTGCACGGTTCAGTGCACTAGCACCGTGTACAGATTTGAATCGTGTATTACGCTGTTAGAACTTCGTTTAGTGTATACTGATTAATCTTGTGCATTTACAGCCTCGTTATAGGTGGTTACGACCACATATGCAAGGCTACGTTGACGAACGTCAACCAATACATCCGAATTGATGTATTAGCCGAGGTGAGGACATGTCAGAGCGGCGCGGATGTATCGACGATTTTAGACGAGAGCTGCTTTGGGCATCTTCTTCATCTCGGGAGGGAAAGCGCTAATAATGCGCGCACAACTGATGGCCCGGCAGATTGTGGATCCTAGTTTTATGGAGTTCGAGATTTGGTTTCACGTATGTGGAACCGATATACGATTTGGGATGATTGAGTTTGCCTCGGTCTCCTGATTGCGCTTTGGGCCGTCTTCCTTGATCCGAACTTGAGGCACGAGATTCCCGACCAAGATGTTCCATAGGTTGTTTCGGCCGGAGGACTACTATTTGAGAGTCATGGCCGATTCATCAAACAACGGTGGGTGATGATGCCGCAGACTACTTGAAGGCGGCTTTCATATTAGTAGCTTACCTCATCGTCCTTTGCGCGATAGGGAAGCCATCGAGCCATGGGTTTGGGCGTTGGTGAGGATTTTGATATGTGGCGAGTTTTCCTTGGGGCTCCTATTCATTCCGTGTCCTCATCACGGGATTGATGTCTTGAGAGGCACCCGAGCGAGGTGGCGACTTGAGGAAGACGTACCATTTCTATGGTCCCGTTGGGCCTTACTGATTTGGTCGTATGAGGCCATCCCGACTTAGGACGCATGTGTGATGCCGAGACAGGTGAGATACGGATTCGAGATGCTTGATGTGGACTACATGGAAGTCCCCACCCAAGATAATCGGATTTTTGACGACGTGTAATTTTAATGTCATGTTTAGTATTTGTTTGATATTTATTAAATACATTATAATCAATAATGTGTATGTGTTTTTGTAGCGTTTATGTCATCGTGTCTTTGAGCCGCCGAGACCGAGTTGTCGAGGCATACTACTTGAGCCTATACGAGGCGATCCGATGGCTATTCGGTTTGTGCTGCGGGCGGCATGCGAGCGCACATGACGAGCTGCCGCACACACGGCAGTGCACATGCGTGAGAGAGTGCCCCGCAGGTGGCGTGAGCATGTCCCGATCATGCGCCGAGTGGCGGCGGGCGGGAAGATGAAGTGCGGAGATACATCTCGGGTTTTGAGCCGAGTCGACCGGCGCATCTCGATCGCAATCGAGCGTCGTAGACATGAGGAGGCGCGAGCTGCACCACGTGTGCCGCGAACACGCCAGAGTGTTCGACTGACGAGGCCTCCATTTCGCCGCGATCGACCGTCCGTCGTGCCATTGTGGACGACGATTCGGAGAGGGCCTCGTAGCTCGAGTGGCTCGGCGTGTGTTCGAGCGGCTGACGGAGTTCTTGAGCGCAGATCTTGAGACGAGATCTCGCACTCTATATCTCGCACATGGGAGCTACGCCGGCTATTCGAGCATATCGATCGAGGCGCCGCCTCCCAAATGAGGAGGGGCCCGACTAGCCACCGATGATCCGCTACACGGCAGTCGATCCGCAGGAGGTGCCCACATTAGCCACCGACGATCCGCTTCACGGCAGTCGATCCAGAGGAGCCTCACATTAGCCACCGACGATCCGCTTCACGGCGGTCGATCCGCAGGAGGTGCCTCACATTAGCCACCGACGATCCGCTTCACGGCAGTCGATCCGAGGAGGGCTCAAGATTAGCCACCGACGATCGGGTCGCCGAGAGTCTAGTCACGCCACCACGGAGATCGGCCGAGAGCCGTGACCTCTATGTATATGTTGTGGAGGCTGTGACCTCTTTGTATATTGCTTGTTGTTGGCTATTGCTTGTTGTTGGCTATTTGCTGAGTGCAGGTTGGCTTATCCATATTTTAGAGGTTATGCTGCCCGTTTTTTTACATGTATATTAACCGAATGTTGTATATTACATGTATAGTTTGTAAGTTTAATAGTTTTGTCGAATTTGCAATTAACCGAATAGGGGGATTGAATTGGATTCAATTAACCGAATTTGCAATTAACCGAATTTGTTGGATTAGGGGGATTGCACGGGCGTGTACGATCGTGCATGGTACACGATCGTGCACGACGTGCACGATCGTGCACGAGGTACACGCCGCACGATCGTGCGTCGCACGCCGCGCACGCATCGCGCACGGTGGCGATCGCCGCACGATCGTCGCACGCCGCCGCACCATCACAGATCGCGTGCTGCGATCGTGCACGCACACGATCGTCGTGTGTTGGATTGTATAACGAAAGCGCTTTGGTTGAGCTTGTATACAATGTTTCCTATTACCACTATTACAATCTCCTATCGATTTGAATACTTGATTGCATATATCGTGTCCCTTATCTCATATATAAGTTAGATCATACAAGGTGTAGAAGATCACGAAGTCCGTATGATTGGTCAAGCTTAATGAGATATAAAAGTTTCACACCGTGAGACGACTTAAGGACGAGTTGTCGGTTTAGGCTGCAGATAGATAAGAAGTGACTTGACTTAGTTGCTTGTCTATCTTTGTACGCCTACGACGTATTGAAGGATCACGATGAGATGAGTTCTTCTTCCGACCGTCGTGAAGAACCAAGATCTCGGTGACTTACGATGATCTAAACCTCGATAAGGTATTAGGTGAGTATGAGTTGTCGACCATCACTTTGACTTGTTATGAGTGAGGGTTATATGTTCTAACCCAAGATTCTCCGCATCTTGGGTGGTGGCGATCTTGTATGTCACGCTAGTTATCTCAGACGAGTCACCGTATCCGCTTAGGATGATGACGCCCCTTAAGGAGCTCAAAGGTTTATTGTACTAAACCCCGCAGTTGAGTTAGCTCAAGTACAATAATAAGGTTGAGTGGTACTACTTAAGGAAATGAAGTTATTAATCGCTTTAAGCGATGATTGCTATAAATGATTAATGGACGTTCGATATCTTAAATACGGGATTCGTAATGTCTAAGTGCAAGCCCGACTCAACTTCGTAATAAAGGGTAAGTCAACATTCTTTCTCTAGTGGCATGATCGAATGTTTATAAATTAATTTATGTTCTGGGCTGAACATAAGATAATTAATTTATTTGAGGCCCATCTTTATTCCTTGCATTTGATCCCTGGGCTGGCCCATCCAGGCCCGTAGCACTGAGGAAAATCGGTTCCCCCTATTGCTCAATTGGCAAGATTTTATTCTCTTTATCCACATGGATATAATTATATTTATGGTATATGCATAGATCCTTTCCATATAAGATTATGGTAATAATCTTGAGAGTATGGAAATAATCCTAAGAGTATGGAAATAATCCTAAGAGTATGGTAATATTCCATATAGGATTATGGTAATATTCCATATAGGATTAAGGTAGTGCATTATAAATATAAGGTATGAGATAATGTCTGGCTAATGCTCACATATTACAAGCAAGATTTTCGCCATCTCAATTAATTGAGAGAAAATTTTCGAGAGTTTGGGTGAGAGAAAGGGTGATTTTCGGTGCATTCTCCATAGCTCGTCCTCACCGACGTTGGAGTTTGGGTATCCGGATACAGTCCGGAAGGTCAAAGCACGAGTCTCGACCGCTCAATCCGCTCATCCCGCTCGATCCACCTCGACGGATCCAAAGGTAAACACGTGAAAACCCTACGTGTTGCAATTAATTATATAGACGCATGCTAGGTTTATAATCAATGTATGGTGAATTAAACACCCAAGATGGATCCTCGGGCGAGGGTTAACATACGCTTTCCTACAATTGGTATCGAGCGAGGTTTCGAATCTTGGCTCTGCTGGATTAATTCACGTTTGATTATTACGCGTTTTTAATAATTGTGGATTTGTCGCTCATCGTGGCTCGCTCATTGTTTTGTTGGTTTTGTTTTACACCACGAGAAAATCCGTGGTTAGATTAGATTTTATTATGTAAATCTTATCTCGTAAGAAGAACGAAGACGAAAGAACGAAGAACGAAACGACGGAAAAACAGTCTCTCGGCGGTGTTCGGAAGTATCTCGCGGCGAGCCTCGCGATCGCTAGGGCGATCGCGGGCGCGCGGCGGCAGCGTCGCGTTCGACGAGATCCTGGCGCCACGCGAGCGATCGCGAGGTACGGCCGCGAAGCAAGCGAGCGAGCGAGCTGGCGGCGACGGCGCGCGTTGTTACGAAGCGACCCGGCGGCAGAAGCGGCACTCGCGGTCGTGAGTTTCGTCGGCCGGGCGACGACGCCTCGGCGGGCGCTCGCGCCGGGGAAGGCTGCGTAAGCGTGCTCGACGGGTCGCGATCGCCTTTGCGATCAGCGAGGCAGCCCGCGAGCACACGCTGGCAAAGGGCGCGCAAAGGCACGCGGCCGGGCTTTGCCCTGCGCCGCCCGGCCAGCTTGGGCCGACCCGCCCGCACCGCTTTTCCAGATTTTCCGCCCGTGCCCGCACGCGAGGCCCATTTGTTGAATCCGTCCGTGCCCGAGCACGCGAGGCCCGCTTTCAAAGTTTAATTACACTTTGTAAATCTATGTAATAGATTAGATTTAAATGTGCGGTTTTCACGATTGGGCCGCGATGAACGCTTTTATTTTATTTTATCGCTCATATGCATGTCGTGGATGTTTAAATTATGCAGAGCATGCTATGTATGTTTATATTACGCTGACAAACCTTTAAGTGTTTTACGAATTGGATGCGCATAGTAAGCATGCTAGGTTTATCGCGTTTATCAAGCATATTTTAGAATTACATGAGCATGTTTTACATGTTGAGTTCTATAGAAAAGCATGCTAGATTACGTGATCTGCATGGACAAACCTTTTGAATAAAAAGACTAAGCAAGCAACCCGACAAATTAATTTTTCAAATTAAAATGTCAAGACCTCCACTTTTGATCTCTAAACAAAGTGAGACGACTGTGAGTAAACGCCCACACGCGGCTTGCTTGCACTGCTTATCATAAGTTTGTTAGATGAGATTTCTAAATAAAACATTTTAAATCTATTGAGAAGTGGGAGTTTCATGTAAACGCCCACACGCGTGGCTTGCATGTGCGATTTTCATAAGTTCTCTAGAGATAGATATAAATGAGATAACAAAAGAATTTGAATTGAAGCGGTATGGTCCGAGTGAGTATACCAATTCTAAGAATTCATTTTCATTGTTAAAATTGTGGTCATTGCTTAGACATCACCTCAAGTACAACTTCCCGCCAAGTCCTTCTTGCGATAGTGATGTGGTCTAGTAAGGTCCAATCATTAATTTCATTTGTCATAAGGATAAGTTGACATGGATTGAAATTAAACGACTAAAAGGTATATTTTAGTCCGGTCGAGGGGTTCATGTAAACGCCCACACGCGTGGCTCGTATGTGGAATTCCTCAAGGCGATTGGAGGTTTCAATTAATATTGTTTTATCAAAAGGTTACAATATTATTGTTACGATTTTTTGCGATCGTATGCTTATGTGTTTACATTATCGTTTCAGATATGTCTCTTACGCCGATTATCAATATGCTCGCACAAAATCCGTTATCCGGTCCAAATTTTATCGAGTGGAAACGAAACATGGAATATGTTCTTATCGCTGAAGAACACATGTTTGTTCTCACTACTCCTAAACCCGATGCCCTTATCGACGATCGACTAATGAGCAAGAGTCAAGGACTTTGGAATAAGTCAAACAATATGGCTAAATGCTATATGATGACTACGATGTCCAAAGGCTTGCAGCTGCAGCATCAGTCGATGGTAGACGCGACTGACATTTGGTCAAGTCTCGAGAGTAAGTTTGGGCAGTCGGATCGGACAGTCCGCTTCCACACAATGAGAGAAATCTTGACGTGTAAGATGGAAGAAGGTAGTTCGTCCATGAACATGTCTCCCATGACTCATCTCATGGATAGTCTTGATCGGTTGGGAGGAGGTATTGACGGGAAGCCAAGGTCGATATCATCCTCAATACACCGCCCAAGTCTTTTGAGAACTTTACGCGTGAATGCGATCATGAGCAAGACCGAGTTTACACTTAGTCGGTTGCTTAATGATCTCGTTCTTTGCGGAAGGAGTTATGGGAAAAGGACACATGCTCTTGCTAGCACATCTAAGGGCCCAAAATTTTCATCGCAAAATGGAAATAGAAAAGGGGTGCCAAAGGTGGTAGAGGCAAGGCAAATAGTGGGAGTAATGGGAACAAGAACATGGTTGCCACCGGAGGCTTGAAGAAGCCAAAGGAGAAGGCGCAAGTGCTTCAAGTGCGGTAAGACGGGCATTGGAAGGCCAAGTGCCCTATGCTCAAGGCTCAAGGTACGCCGCTTGCTTTAGTAACGAAACATGTTTAGCGACTTGTTCTACCCATTCTTGGGTAGTAGATACGGGCGAATCGATCATGTTTGTTACACTGCGGGGTTCCCGCGACAAGGAGTCTGTTTGATGGCGAGATAACGATTCCATGGGCAACGCGGCGAAAGTCGAAGTCATTGCGCTGGAGATGTTTCTTTATGTTTTGGGACAACAGCTTTTAGTTTTGAAAGACGTTTTATATGTGCGGATTTTCGGTGGAACCTTGTTTCTGTTTGAAATTATTTACTCATGGATATTCATTATTTTTGATAGTGGTGTTTCTATCATAAGAAATGACGGTTATCGTGTTGGCACTTTATATAATTCGCTTTATACTATTTCGCAAAACATAATACCTATAACTATGTTGCATCTTCATCAAACCCTAAAAGAGAAAGTTTTCTTCAGAAGATGACTCTACTTTTCTCTCGGCATCTTAGATTAGGTCACATCAATCTAAATAGGATCCAAAGACGGCTAAGAATGGGCGTTGGGTGATCTCACGGTTACTCTGCTCCCGATCTGCGAATCCTGTATAGAAGGTAAGATGTCGACCAGACCCTTCAAAGCGAAGGTTATAGAGCCAAAGAAATGTTAGAGTTAGTCCATTCTGACTGTGTGGACCGATGTCCACACAAGCTCGTGGAGGGTACGAGTATTTTGTCATTTTCATTGACGATTACTCAAGGTACGGATACATATACCTGCTTCACCGCAAGTCCGAATGCTTTGAGAAATTCAAAGAGTTTAAGGCGGAAGTGGAGACGAAGCTAGGTAAAGTATCAAGTCATCATGTCCGATCGCGGTGGCGAATACCTCGATAACGAGTTTATGGACTATCTAGTGAAATGTGGGATTACCTCCCAACAAGACTTCACCGGGCACACCACAACAAAATGGTGTGTCGAGCGAAGAAATAGGACTCTTTTGGAAATGGTTAGATCTATGATGAGTTATGCTACATTGCCTATTTCGTTCTGGGGGTATGCCTTAGAAACAGCGGCATACTTGCTAAATCTAGTACCGTCCAAGTCAGTCGAAAAGACCCCTTTCGAGTTGTGGTTTGGGCGCAAGCCCAGTTTAAGCCACATAAGGATATGGGCCCAAAGACATGTCTTTGAACAAGAAGGCGACAAGTTGGAGGCTAGATCCGACGCAGGTCGTTTATTGGCTATCCTAGAGGAACGAAAGGTGGTTTATTCTATAGTCCTAAGGATCAGAAGGTCATTATTAGCACTAATGCTCGATTCTTAGAAGATGACTACATGAAAAATCATAAGTCCAAAGTTGAAATCATTCTTCAAGAATTAGAAGATGATCGTATTCCACCACCGATTAGGCCAAAGGTACGAGATGTCGAGTCTAGTGGGAGGGATCGACACCAGATACTTCAAGAAATTGAAGTGGGTCGAGTTCCACTGGAGATACCGACCGTACAAGTGGTACCTACACAGCAAGTTGTGCAAGTTAGAGAACCACAAGTATCTGCACCCACCGTTGCCATTGTGCCTGTAGAACCTCGTCGTAGTGGGAGGGTTGTTCGTCAACCCGAGCGATTTATGTTCGTGGGTGAATCTTCGGATTTAGTCCCAGCAGACGAACATGCAATAATCGACCCATGGACATACAAGGAGGCGATACAAGATATTGATGCAAGATCATGGCACACCGCTATGGACTTAGAAATGGAGTCCATAACGGCTATGGATGTATATGAAAAGACACTCTACCAGATGGCGAGGAAGCCATAGGTAGTAAGTGGATATCAAGAGGAAGAGAGATTCGATGGAGAGGTTTCGCTTTTAAAGCCGTGCTTGTGGCGAAAGGGTACACTCAGTTGAGGGCATCGATTTCGATGAGACCTTTTCGCCAGTAGCAATGCTCAAGTCCATCGAATTCTTCCGCCATAGCACCCCACTGAACCTAGAGATTTGGCAAATGGATGTTAAAACCGCTTTTCTAAACGGTTACCTTGAGGAAGGTAGAGACATCTATATGCAAAGAACTCAAGGTTATGTGGTAAAGGGTGAAGAGCATCTAGTATGGAAGCTTAAGAGTCCATTTATGGACTTAAGCGAACCTCCCGATCATGGAACTTACGCTTTGGAGGTGGTAAAGTCCTATGGATTTACCCAGTTGCCTAGCGAGAGTTGTGTGTATCGGTTAGATGTCAACGGTGATGTGGTATTTCTTGCACTTTATGTAGATGACATCCTTCTAGTTGGCAACAACGTGAAGTCATTATCGACGTAAAGAGTTGGCTATCCGATCGGTTTCAAATGAAAGACTTAGGAGATGCGCAATACATTCTTGGGATCAAGGTTTACCGAGATCGCAAGAAGAAAATGTTGAGCTTATCTCGAGCGCCTTACATTGATCTCGTGATTACTCGTTTAGTATGCGCACCGCCAAGAAAGGATTGCTACCTTCGCACATGGCGTTCCTTTATTCTAAAACGCAATCACCTATGACCAAAGGAGATAGAGGAAATGAGACAAGTTCCTTACGCTCCGCCGTAGGAAGTCTCATGTACGCAATGCTATGCACGAGACCCGATATCTCGCTATCGGGTAGGCATAGTAGCTAGATATCGCCTAACCACGACAAGCTCATTGGATCGCAAGAAGCATATACTCAAGTACCGAAAAGGACTCGAGATTATAGGCTAGTTTACCATGCGATAGTCTAATGCCTTTGGGTTATCTGACTGGATTTCCAAGTCGACCGTGATGAGAAAAAGTCAACCTCGGCCATGTGTTTACCTTGGGAGGTGGAGCCGTATCTGGCGGAGTGCAAAGCAATGATGCATTGCGGACTCTACCATGGAAGCCGAATATGTAGCCGCGGAGGCTTCTAAGGAGGCAGTATGGTTCAAGAACTACCTCATGGATCTAGATGTGGTACCGGTTTGCCCAAGAGTATCATAGTTTCATCGTGATAACTCGAGTGCGATGTGCAAACTCGAAGGAACCACGGACCCACAAGCGACTAAACACATAGAGAGAAAGTACCATGTCATACGAGAAATCGTTAGACGAGGTGACGTCTTGATTGAAAAGATTGATCGACGGAAAATCTAGCGGATCCATTCACGAAGAGCCCGCCGCAAAAGTCTACGATGGACACGTTAGAGGACTTGGATTGCGCTTGATGGCACCCACTTAGAAAGGAAACTTTTGTATAAGTGGGAGAAGCAAAGTGATGGTTGTTTGTAATAGCTAGTAGAAAGACACATTGTATACTAAAAGTTTGCTTTAGTATAAGTGGGAGATTGTTGGATTTGTATACTGAAAGCAGTTTGGTTGAGCTTGTATACAATGTTTCCTATTACCACTATTACAATCTCCTATCTGATTTGAATACTTGATTGCATATATCTGTGTCCCCTTATCTCATATATAAGTTAGATCATACAGTGTGTAGAAGATCACAGAAGTCTGTATGATTGGTCAAGCTTAATGAGATATAAAAAGTTTCACAGCTGAGACGACTTAAGGACGAGTTGTCGGTTTAGGCCGCAGATAGATAAGAAGTGACTTGACTTAGTTGCTTGTCTATGCTTGTACGCCTCTCGACGTATTGAAGGATCACGATGAGATGAGTTCTTCTTTCGACCGTCGTGAAGAACCAAGATCTCGGTGACTTACGATGATCTAAACCTCGATAAGGTATTAGGTGAGTATGAGTTGCTGACCATCACTTTGACTTGTTATGAGTGAGGGTTATATGTTCTAACCCAAGATTCTCCGCATCTTGGGTGGTGGCAGTGCTTGTATGTCACGCTAGTTATCTGTATCGAGTCACCGTATCCGTTTAGGATGATGACGTCCCCTTAAGGAGCTCAAAGGTTTATTGTACTAAACCCCGCAGTTGAGTTAGCTCAAGTACAATAATAAGGTTGAGTGGTACTACTTAAGAAATGAAGTTATTAATCGTTTTAAGCGATGATTGCTATAAATGATTAATGGACGTCGATATCTTAAATACGGGATTCAGAATGTCTAAGTGCAAGCCCGACTCAACTTCGTAATAAAGGGTAAGTCAACATTCTTTCTCTAGTGGCATGATCGAATGTTTATAAATTAATTTATGTTCGGTGAACATAAGATAATTAATTTATTTGAGACCCATCTTTATTCCTCGATTTGATCCTGGGTGGCCCATCCAGTTCGTAGTAATCGAGGAAAATCGGTTCCCCTATTGCTCAATTGGCAAGATTTTATTCTCTTTATCCACATGGATATAATTATATTTATGGTATATGCATAGATCCTTTCCATATAAGATTATGGAAATAATCCTGAGAGTATGGAAATAATCCAAGAGTATGGAAATAATCCTAGGATTATGGTATTATTCCATATAGGATTATGGTAATATTCCATATAGGATTAAGGTAGTGCATTATAAATATAAGGTATGAGATAATGTCTAGGCTAATGCTCACATATTACAAGCAAGATTTTCGGCCATCTCAATTAATTGAGAGAAAATTTTCGAGAGTTTGGGTGAGAGAAAGGGTGATTTTCGGTGCATTCTCCATAGCTCGTCCTCACCGACGTTGGAGTTTGGGTATCCGGGATACAGATCCGAAGGTCAAAGCACGAGTCTCGACCGTTCAATCCGTTCATCCCGTTCGATCCACCTCGACAGATCCAAAGGTAAACACGTGAAAACCCCTACGTGTTGCAATTAATTATATAGACGCATGCTAGGTTTATAATCAATGTATGGTGAATTAAACACCCAAGATGGATCCTCGGGGCGAGGGTTAACATCGCTTTCCTACAGCAGTACACGGTCACGGCGTGCACGATCGTGCACGGCGTACCGCGCCGTGCACGCCTGCACCGTACCCGCACGTGGGTACGCGCTGCACGATCGTGCACGCCGTGCGCATCGTATATCGTCTGCGATCGTCGCACTCCGTGTACCCCGGTGCACTCCGTGTACCCTCGTGCACGCCGTGTACCCACAAGTAGGCACAAAATTTTACGCTTAAAATGAGAAGTTGGTACAAAATTTCGTAACACTAGTTAAATATAAGCAACTCTATGAACCACCATCAATAGCGGTGGCCTTTAGTTGGTCGTCATCGATAATCTTTCTCTTCATCACACGACGCCTTCCTCTTTCATTACTTTGAAATTATTTTCCTTGTGTTTCTTATACAATCCTTAATCGTTTTCATGAGCACGAAATGAGGTAAAGTTTCCTTTCCGTCCTATTTTTTTTGTTTCATTTTCTTTTTGATACTTTTGTTTGTTTGTTTGAATAGAGTGAAAACTTTGATTTTCACGAGTTTTAGAACCGATGGAGTGCTAGTATGTGATTTCGTTGCTTATTTTATCTACATCGACGGATGCATGTTAGTCCGATTCTGCTTCCTTCGCCTTTGAGATCGGTTTATTCATTTCTCGATAGACTATCTTATCGATTAAGCTCGTTTGCTTGATAGGTTAAAGTGTATGTTTAACGTATTCACTTAACATTGACCGTGCACGATCGTGCACTCCAAGTACTCCCGTGCACTCCCTGTACCCTCGTGAATCCAACATAATCCAACATAATCCAACAAAACCAACATAATCCAACTAAAACCAACAACAATCCAATCAATCCTCTAATTCAAAAAACCAACATAATCCAACAAAACCAACAACAATCCAACTGAATCCCCCTAATTCAACAAAAACCAACATAATCCAACAAAAACCAACATAATCCAACTAAAACCAACAACAATCCAATCAATCCCCTAATTCAACAAAAACCAACATAATCCAACAAAAACCAACAACAATCCAACTGAATCCCCCTAATTCAACAAAAACCAACAATATTCAACAAAATCCAACATAATCCAACAAAAACTAACAATATTCAACCAAATCCAACATAATTCAACAAAATCCAAAACAACGAATATCACGCATATAACAAATATCCTTACTCACGAGGCCGTTGAGGACACAAATTCCTTGATGCTCTTCACTCGACAAATACTACATTTTTCCTACGTCGTGTCCTTTCCACACATGTTTCATCACTAATGGCAATAAATGCCGTGCATGAGCGCTTGTCAGTGGCCTCGACCACTTGCGTGTGCATATTTGACGACGTGATCTTGAAGAACCCTCAACAACCGATTGCATCCTACTCAATCTAGGACGCCCAGCCTGACGTGTGATGATTGGAGGTCGAATAATGTAAGCTGATACAGAGTCTGGTACAATCCATGCACCGGGATGTGATATAGATCCAATTCGATAAGAATAAGTCGCCGCAAAAACAGACTGTCGATAATACTGAGCCACAAAGTCAGTGACTTGTAAACCAGCGACGCCTAAAAAAAGAAATTAATCACAAAATAAATTAACCACAACATATGAGTTGGACTTGACGTTTAGATAAATACCGTACCTAATAGCGACAAGCGTGACAACAAGCGGATCTCGTCCAAATCGAACTCACGACATTCACATGTCCCATTCTCGCAAATCAACCACGTATGATGTGTTTTCCTCGACTTTAAACATGTGTGTCGTCGTTGAACGAACAACCAGCGACGCCTTTCGGCAGAGGCATGTAGCTCGACGCCGCTACTTCAATCAACTCATCGACCTTGCATTGCACTAGCTCGTCGTCGTCAAACCATTTCTCCGTAATAGATCGAAAAGTCTCAAGCAACGAGCAAACGGTGAGACGTCGAGCCCACAACAACCGACTATTGAAACTCTCCGCCGCATTCAAGTCATGAAACTATATCTTCGCACAGACACTTCAACCTGACCACCTATGCTCGCCAATGGAAAGTAGATGATGGTGGGTCATCGGTTTTAGAACATCCACGCAGAAAAAATCTCTCGAAATCCTCCGATCGATAGTATATGCACCGACTTGATAATCAGACAAACATGCGATCCAAATCTCGCCATATTCTTCGCAAATGGTAAAAGCACAACACATGTGCGACGCTCGGATACACGGACTCCACAAATTTTTCGATGCCCTTATGTTGATCGACACAACTAAGAGATCATCGGGATGACCAATGCACTAACGCAGCCGAGATAAAAACAAGGTCCATGACTCTTCATCCTCAATCGGACCTAACCCAATAGCAATCGGAAGATTCCTTCATTTCCATCCTTCGTAATGATGACAAAACAAATTCCTTTGTTCTTTCCTTAAGATGAGTCCCGCCTACAACGACGATCGGCCGAGGTAATGCTTGAAAGCATACAAACACCGTCCAAGAGCAAGAAACAAATATCGAATTCGCCATCATGAGCCGTCTCAATATCATATAGTGTCCCGGGTTTGATTCTCTCAACAGATGCAAATATGATGGAAGCAATTGATAGACCGCTCGAAATCGCCATATGTCATCTCTATAGCGACGTTTCTTGCTCGGAGAGCAAAGTCAGAATCCATCTCAATGCCAAATTGTCGATGCATCTCTCCAATCATCTCTTTCGGCTTCAGCACCACACCTTCATCGACCAATTTCCGTGCAAAATACTTGCCAACAATCTTAGCGAGCACACGTCGTGAGCAAAGTGCGATTCAAACCAAGTGACAAGTATGATTGTTGTTCAACTTAATTACTCTCCATATCGTTGCCTCGGACGGCTCGTAGCTTAAAAGGACAACCGCTGCCATGCTTGCAAACATACCCCAAACGTGTTTTACTCGACCGATCGACCACGCACTCTACATGATTCTCCAGTGGTACAATCCACGGCTATCGCCAAGTCATCTTTCTTCTTAAATATCGAATCAACGATAATTGGTCGGTATGGGGTCCACAAGGTTCAACCCAATCTAATGGCAATGCATCGTCACAATCAAGTAATGGAATAACCCGGTTGCGTAACTCATGCGTTGTATCATCATCTCGGTTCGTGAAGTTGTAGCATGAGCCTCACCATCATGCTACCGTTCGGAAGTGAAGTTCTGTTGTCCGATAACCTTATCAAGATGTCCCGGTTGTCGAATCCAAGCACCAAATTCAAAGAGTGAATGAATCAAATATATCTCTACGCCGGTTCGTGTCTTCCTCTTCATCTCGAATACACCAGCTCGCCTTCCTCCTCATTCAAGACAACGGCTCATCTTCGTGTATAGTCGAACCAAGACATCTTGCATTAGACTCGGGCAAGACGTAGATCGTTGTGAACCATATAATACCGGTGTCTCTGTGTACCGTGGTTGCGGTCGCTTGCCTTTTCAATCACATACACAATCGATCATCCTTTGTTCCACAATCAATCGGAACAAATCGGTGTCGATTTTCAACGATACTTTTATTCTTCTTCCATCACTAGCGCTCGTCGATAGAAAACCATATAATCCGATCCACCATTGTTGCCTACTTGCTCATGAATCTCTCTTGCAAATTAGCACGTGAAATCTGTTCTCTGACCATGTATACGAGAACCTTGTCGCCGCCTATATACTGGACGCACGGATAGATAGGATGCGCGCCATGCACGGTCAGACACGGATGCACGGCCACGCACGGTCGTGCACGGTCGTGCACCGTGCACGCGATCGTCAGCATGGTCCGCACCGCACGGACCATACACGGCTTATAAGCCGTGCACGATCGTCTTTGTGCACGACGCACCGCGGTTCACGACCGTCTGTCGATGAATTTTGTGCACGGTTTGAATTTTGTGCACCGTGTACAGTGCACGCTTATAGAGCCAGTGTCTGTACACGGTTCAGTGTTAGCATCTCATATTTTTAAATTTAACTTATTAAATGATCTTAAATATTAAATTAATCACTTTATTAACATAAAATCAACACAAATGACATATGTGATGCATAATACTTCTACCGTGTACTCAAGAACACATTTTTGTTTTCTTCAAAACATGAAATTTATCATTCCAGTAACATAAAAGTATTAAAAAAAACATATTTACGCTGTAAATCATCAACCGTGTACAACCGTGTACTCAAGAACACGTAAAAAAATTCAATACGGATTTAATTTACCTTAATCCAGCTAGCAATGCTCGATTTCCACTGTTTGATTGAAAAAAACGCAGGTAACAATTTCTTCTATTAATTATTTTCGCCTCTCTTCCTCTCTTTGAAATTGTAATGTTACAAATGAATTCGTTTGTGATTTGAATTCAATGTCTACCTGCGTTTCTTTCAAATTAATGTTTACCAACCTTTTTACAATTAATGCTACCAACTTTAATTTAATTCCATTCAATTTTGTGGCGAGAAAGATTCATTTGGTAAACATTTCGGCAGAGAGAGAGAGAGAAGCGTTCAATTTGGTAAACATTCATTCAATTAATGTTTACCTTCTTTCATAAACATTCAATATAATTTAGGCAGAGAGAGAGAGAGATATTAAAAAAAAATTCAGAGAGAGAGAGAGATAGAGACTTATTATTTTAAATGGTGGTAGGGACAATTTTGTCTTTTTAAATAAAATATTATAAACTCTATGTTTTTATGAGTGTGGATATAAAACTTCTCCCACTATTTCTTTTGGTTACTTATAAACTTCTCCCAAAAAAAAATGCATCGTGGCAGTCATTGTCAAAAGTTTCCCAGTGAAAATAATAAATCAAGATTCTAATACTATTCCTCCAAGACTAAACATTCGATCCTAAATTGAAATTTAGTTCTAAAATGAGTAATCTTGGTGCTAGATTGGTTGTGCCTATAGATGTGAAGAAGAAGCCAAGGGAGCAAAAACTTCCTCTGCACAACCGGTGGCACCCTGCTATACCTCCGGTGGCGGAGGTCCGCACCGGAGAACTTTTCAGGGTGGAGATGGTGGATTTCAGCGGCGGCGGCATCACCAAAGAGTACACCGCTGAAGACATCAAGTTTCAAGATCCTTCTATTGTGAGTTTCTCATACATCTATAATTAATTTTGTGAATGATTTATTTATTTATTTAATCTTAGGCGGACCTTCCGACATATTCTAGTATAGCTTCTTGTTTCCCTATTCTTTAAACCAAAGTATCTGTTTTGGACTTTGCTAGTAGTTGAGAATCTTTCTTTCTTTTCTAAATTTGGACGAGGAGGAAATTCCACAATCTTTGCTAAGGACGTTTAGGAGCATCGAGCATCTTCAATTGATTTCTATAAATTAATTCTGATAAAAAATCATGGAATTACATTATCTTAGATATGTATTCATTAATTTATAAATGTCTAATTTATTAACTAAAAAAGACATTTCATATTCAACAAATTTAAATTTAATTGCATAGGTATTCAACGACTCAAATAACATAAGAATTCAACGAATTTGAATTAATTTCGTAGAATCCAAAGCTTAGAAGAAATTGTTTTAACATAATTTGAAAATCCAATTAAAGATGAAGCTTGGGATGATACAAAACTATCAGATCCAGTTATGGAAGCAATAGGGGCGTAAAAATCCTTCATATTTGGTTGCAGTTCGAGAACCCCACATCGCAGCTTTTGAGCACCTTGAAAAAAGTTATAGATGATATTCATTTTTATTTTATTTCAATAAAAAGCACATAATGCTACATTTATATTTTACTAAATTATCATAGATATTTTTGTAATTATAGGAGATTATTAATTTATGATGTTGATGGGACCATAGACTTATATAAGGGTCTTATGAAGAATTATTATCTTATATAGTTTATCAAAATTATTAATTTACATGATGGGCCTAAGTGTAACCTAAAAAAATATTATATTAGAACAAATATTAATTTATCAAGTATAATTTAAGGATGTTTTATTGTATGTTGATTGTGTCTGCCTTATTATATTCGAATTTAGGGTTATTATTTAATTATAGTCCGAACTTTTGAACTTTTTAGCCTGAACTTATAAATATTAAAAAATAGCATTTATTTATTTTCGTTGTTCATTTAATAGCACGAGTCAAAATTTCCGATCAAGTAAAGCTTATGTGTATTGCCGAAAATTGATTTGACATCATAAAATAAAATAACATCATAAACTAGCTTCGCAGTAAACGTGAGCTTTAGTTGACTGGAAATTTTGACTCGGGCTATTAAGCAAACCATGAAGATAAATTCGAAATATACTTGTAATATTTATAAACATGAACTAAAACATCACCATGAATTAATACTGACTATAATATAAGCAAATTTATATGAAAGAGGCACATGAGAATAATCAATTTCTTTTCCCAAAATTAATATGGTGAAGCTTGAATATCTATCTCTAAAAGCTCAAATTTATCTTTCATCACTTTATTAATTTATTTTGTAAGTAACGTCATATAATTGAAAAAAGAAATGAAATGTGAAGAAGAAAATTCCAAAGCACATAGACATACACCAATTAAAAAGTCTAAAACCTATCACATTCTTATCAACTCCGTAGAAAAATTGGTACTCGTACGTTTATTACTGATTATCGATCATTATACTGCTAATTTGTTATTATTACCATAAGATTGATAATAATTATCAGAAAATTATTACAAAAATATCCCATCATCTGGTGCTGATAACTACAGCTTGCCAGTTTCCAACATCATTTGACAATAGGATACGACGATTTGGGTCCATCGGGAAAGTTGCCACTTCATTTGTCAGCTACCGAACCGTCTAAATCATATTAAACTAATTAAATATCTATCACACAAATAATGTCTTCTTTATTTCCATGTTGAAAACTCTCCTCAAAAGCACATGATAAGATAAGGTAAGCAAACATTTAATCAAACAACCCATAAATGAAGTCATGGCCCCTCCAACTCCAACACTAACAGTCCCAATAGACCTAAAGAAGAAGCCATGGCAGCAGAAGCTGCCACTTCACAACCGGTGGCACCCGGAGATACCACCGGTGGCGGAGGTCGAAACCGTGTGGTATTTAGGGTAGAGATGGTGGACTGGACATCAGGAGCAATCTCAGATGATAACTCTGCGCTATTGATGTAAAAACATTAGACCTGTCAACCGTAAGTACAACTTCTTTTAGGTATGTACATACTAGCTTTAAAATAAATAAAAAAAATAAATTTAAAACACCTGACCTATAGAAATAGAAAGTATGCCAAATTAAACTAAGAATAGTAGATTATAAATTATCGGAACTTCGGCCAAATTATGATTTTGTACACTTTAAATGATTGTGTCTGTAACTTATTATATATGCTTTTTAGGGGTAAGTGAATATTAAGGCACCACCTTAGGCCCAAATCTGATTTGCAATATGATTTTCAACGTGTATCAAAAATTTAGTCAATCTTTCAATTTGTTGCAATTAGGATCACCCCAAATTATCCGATGACCAAAAGTTTGAGGTGTCAATTAATTAATCAACGTGATTTTTTTGTGTGGCTTTTTACATCACCAACTTAGAAATTAATTAAAACGAGACCTCGCGATTGCTCAACTTGTTACAAGTTTATTCTTCTTCTTCTCCATTTACTTCATTTCAACGTAGTTCTTCACTCTTTCTTTTTCTCGATTAGAAGCAGCATAAAAGAGGATTGACGACAGCGATGAAAAGCCGATAATCAGTTTGGGCAAAAGGAACTAGGGAGAAAAGGGACAATGACATTTCAGTCAGTTTGATTGAGTTTTTGGTACACATTGAGAGTCATGTTGCAAACTAAGGTTTTAGTATACATTGAGAGTCGTGGTGCCTTAATATGCAATTAACCCTATTTTTAATCGGTTATGATTTTCAGCCATGATTTGTTTACCCATAAATTGATACTGATATGACATATGTACTATCTCAGGTTCATTATCTAAGTGGACCTATTAGAGTCGTGGATGCAGACGGTGATCCGGCCAAGCCCGGCGACCTTCTGGCCGTTGAGATATGCAACTTGGGACCTCTACCAGGAGATGAATGGGGTTTCACTGCAATTTTCGACAGGGAGAATGGTGGAGGCTTTCTCACAGATCACTTCCCTTGTGCAACCAAAGCTATATGGTATTTTGAAGGAATATATGCCTACTCTCCTCATATTCCAGGTAAAATTTCTTCACGTCAACCACAACTAACTAGTAAAATATGTTTATAACTTGCACCTCAATTAGTCAATGAAAGTTGCAGACACAAATAGCCACTAATGTGAAATGTTTAGGTGTAAGATTTCCTGGTTTGACACACCCTGGCATAGTGGGAACTGCACCTTCAATGGAGTTGCTGAATATATGGAACGAGAGGGAGAGAAAACTCGAAGAAACTGGCCTCGAATCATTCAAGTTGTGCGAGGTGTTGCATTCGCGTCCCCTAGCTAACCTTCCATCCACCACGGGTTGCGTTCTAGGCAAGGTACGCCTACTACACACTGCATATACATTACTCATTGATCAAATCTGACATTTGCAATCATATATAACTGCATAGTTGTTGTGTAGATCAAGGAAGGGACTCCCGAGTGGGAAAGGATAGCAAGAGAGGCTGCACGGACGATACCTGGAAGAGAAAATGGAGGGAATTGCGACATCAAGAATCTGAGCAGAGGTTCAAAGGTGTACCTTCCTGTGTTCGTAGAGGGAGCGAATCTAAGTACAGGGGATATGCACTTCTCACAAGGCGACGGCGAAGTAGCATTCTGTGGAGCTATTGAGATGAGTGGCTTTCTGGAACTCAAGTAAACTTTTTCATAGAAACAACTATTATAATTTGCACGCCATGACTATATGTACAAGATAAAACTGCGCAACTGTTTCCATGCATGTCAGGTGCGAAATCATAAGGGATGGCATGAAGAAATACCTAACGCCAATGGGGCCAACTCCGTTACATGTGAACCCGATATTTGAGATAGGTCCGGTTGAGCCAAGATTCTCGGAGTGGCTGGTTTTTGAGGGCATTAGTGTTGACGAGAGCGGGAGGCAACACTACCTTGACGCCTCCGTTGCTTACAAGCGTGCTGTACTCAACGCCATCGACTACCTATCCAAATTCGGATACTCTAAGGAACAGGTCCCAAATCTCTCTCTCGCTCTCTTTCCACACTTCTAATACTGTGATATTTAACAAGGAAAGTTACATATCGAATCAGATCTATCTCCTACTCTCGTGCTGCCCTTGTGAAGGAAGGATCTCAGGGATAGTGGATGCTCCCAACGCCCTCGCCACACTTGCAATTCCAATTGCTATATTCGATCAGGTATTATTATGTATGTTCGATGTGAAATGTTAAACAATCCAAATAATGGCTATACTTTTCCCAGGTGTTGATCTTATAATCTCCCATCTTTAATATTCGATCAATGGATACGGTTCTAGTAAAAACTTCCCTCATAGTATCAACTACAAACTAATGAATTCTCTTGAAAGTTTATATATTCCAAAAAAAATGGAATTTTCATCACTCAGTGGATTCGAATTAACAGCGGATCTTCACCATCGAAGTCCTAAAAATGGTTCTTATTTTAGATGTTAAGATTGGTTTTTAGGTGATCAAATTCCTAAATATATATTATTCATCTGATTGTAGGATATTCGTCCCAAAACAACGGGTGTGCCTACGGGCCCTAAGGTTGTGAGAAATCAAGGTCTCCCGCAGTGCAGCTATGATGGAAACCTGCCTATCACCAAAAACCTCAGTGCCACAACTTGACTGTCATCAAGCAGCTGGAAAACTTGTCGTTTAAGGCATTTTAATAATGACCGATCATCTGTATTTGATCAATGGAATCTTGAACGACGATTCATGTGTTTTTATATATGGTGTTTTTCTTAGGTTTTCTCTTGCTCCAGCAGGATATTTTTAATTTTACCTATTTTGCATCTCTACCTTTGTCAGCATGTGAAGGTGTTGATTCGTTCTTTACTTCAGTACCAGAAAAGGTTAATTTCGTATTATTGGAATCTGCTTGTGATTTCTTCGAGCACTTATGGGACAAGATCGTCTCCCTATAATCATATAAGATATTCCATAATTAAAGAAAATAAGAGGTTTTTCTAAACATGATATAAATAAATATGCTGATCAAATCTTGTATCCAGAGATCTAAATAAATAAACGACTAAGATAAATTTCTAATTAAATTATAGAAATAAATTTTCCGTATCTATTAATCATCACCAGATATGTATTTATATGCTTATAGACTTATAGTTTGTAAAGTATTTGGAATCCTATATCCCAATTTAGGTGTTTCACTATCTATTAGTTTTCTAATTTACTTTCTTTCATTTCAATATATTATGATTTAGTTCAATTTTTTAATATTAACCAGGATTCATTAGTTTAATTAGGATTTATATTTATCTTTCAATATATAATTTACTTTCTTAGCTAAAAATTATTATTTGGATTGATTATTCCAAACTAAGATATATATTTTTTAATATTTCAAAATTTTATAATAAATATTAATTGTGATTCATTAGTATTTTATTTTTAATTTTAAATAATAATTATTAAAATAGTAAAAATGGTAAGACATAGAAGACCCATCATACGAAATCATGTTAAAGGGGACCACTTTTGACAAGGTAAATAATTACTGTTGAGATTTTCTATTTCTCATTTAATAATTGATCTGCCTTTTCAACTCATAAAATAAAAATCGATCTACCTTTTCTAAAATCTCTTGCTTACTGGGCCTTTGGAACCCTAAAACTCAACACTCGAACATTTATCCTATAATAAATAAAAATCTCTTACTTTATATTATTGCCACCAAAATCAATAAACGATTTTGGTGGACGGGAGTAATAAATAAAAGGGGCACTTTGAGTTTTGGTATGAGACATTTATCAAAAAGTTATATGCTAATGATAATTGACCCATATTATCATTCACTTGTATTATTTCAATCCCCACTGACTAATTACACTGAAACAGGGTATATTATAAACTCGTGGATGGTCTGCGAAATGCCTCATATTTTTCTTTCTTTTCATGATAATTTCACCACATTTTTTGTGGTTCCGCTTGAATAATATTGGATGATAATCGCATTTTTATGGTTCTACTTAAATATCATTATATGTGGATAATAATGGGACTATATGTTGTATTCAGGAACTATAATGTTGAACTATGTTGAAATATAGCACTTCATTTTTACCGATTGTTTAACAATAACGCCACTGTCTTTTTTTTCCGGTTCTCATTAAATAGCATGGTATATGGATGATAATAGTAGCATATCTCTAAATAATCTAACTGTACTTGTCATCAAATTTTATATGAGTACAATTCTTAAACTAGTGTATAATCCGTCGAAATTCGACGGGAAATCAGTTTATATCGTAATTTATAATCATACTTGTTAATCACTAGAATCTGTTTAAAATTACAAATATAACTTGTTATAATAATTGGTTATTCATCGTAGTAACAATTCGAACATTACAAAGTACATTAATAATAAATTAAAATAAATAACAAAAGATTAAAAAGTTAGAGAAACTATTTGTATAGAGTTTATATATTCATACATGTCACAAACTCGATTTTAAAAATTGGTTTTACTATTGATTCTCGTCCTAAACTTGTGTAATAATACCAGTTAATTATCTAATCCCATTTAAAATTTATAAAATATCTAAATAGTTACATATAAGTTATTTCAATTATCAATTCGATGGACAATCACTTTATGAGATTTTCATAATTTCAAAACCTAAATCTCTAAATAATCTAACTATACTTGTCATCAAATTTTATATGAGTATAATTCTTAAATAACATTGTATGTGGACAATAATAGCATGAATCGGGTTCCCATAGGAACCATTTCTCATAGAGGAACCTATGAGCCATGTTTACATATAATGTATTATCTATTTGCATATAAACAATAAGGAGAGAATTAACGTAAAAATCATTTTATCCTGAGAATGTGAGAGTCATATTTATATATAAAGTATTACCTATTTGCATATATACAACAATGGAAGAGTTAACGTAAAAATCATTTTTATCGTGAGAACCAAATATTGATGCATTCGCTGTGAAAGTTGATGAATCCACTGAGAAATTTACTGAATCCGAAAAAATGAAATTTTCACCCCTCGTGGGATTAGAGTCCAAACGAAAAATTCGAATATTTTGGATTCAATAATTTTTCCAACAGATTCTTATATTTTCACAATGAATGCATTTGGTTCTCACGTTCTCATGTTAAAATTGTTATTATTTGAACATCACTCTATACAACAAAGCTTATTTTATGATATTGTTTATTTTTTTTATGTATACAATAATGTTTATTTTAAGATACCACTTATTTATATACAATATATTTTTCTTTTTTGTAACAATTGTAGGTAATAAAAATCAATAGCCTAAATAAGATATTGACTCCTAATTCTTTCATGAGAATTAGTTCATATTTGATCTTATCCCCGAATAGCATAATATATATTGTAATTTAGCATCACAGCTTTAAAAATAATATAACTATATTTGTGACCACGTTTTTCTAAAATAATATAACTATATGCTTATGAACAAAGGATGAGCCGAAAAAATTTAACTGGGGCCCAATTATTTTTAATTTTAAAGATAATAAAATATAATTTTAAAATTAATTAAATAATAATAATAATTTAAATAATAGCATAATATTATTTGAATAGAGGTAATTATTTATATTAAATTTCTTTTCATTAGGTTCTAATATCTTGCAAAATAAAATAATAAGATTAACTTATAAATAACTAAACAACCAATGAATAATATCTAGAAAATTAAAATAATTAAAAATTATAAATATTAATATTGTAAATTGTATTATCTTACAAAACTCAAATCTTGATTTTCTTGTACCCATTACAAATATATACAATGAAATATAGAATTTACTCAAATATATAACTTATTAAAATAAATTTAAATAAATATTACCTATAACTATTATAATAAATTCATCATAATATTTTTAGAAATTGAATTGATTTTATTAATTTATATATAAAACTTTATTAATTATTTATATATATTTTTTATTTTATCAACATAAAAGAAATTATAGAAAAAAGAAAAAGAAAAAAAAGTGGAGGAAGAAAAAAGAAAACAAACCGAATGAGAGAGAGAGCCTGGGCAAGGAGAAAAATAACGCCCAAAGCTAGGCAAACAGAAGGAGAAAAATAACGCCTAGAGGGGATTTGAACCCTGGGCAAACAAATGAGAAACAAAGCATAAACCAACTGCATTAGCAGCATTTTTATGAATTTTATAGGTATATACTAGTAATAATTTGGAAAAATATTGGGGGGACCAAGGGCCCCCCAGGCCCCAACGTGACTCCGTCACTACTTATGAATGCTACCCGATTTTTTATTTATAATCAGCCGTCCGAAAGCATCATATACTATAGATTAAAGGGTTGAAATTAATTACTAATTTCTACGTGATCCTACCTTTAAATATGATATAAAATGGACAGATAAATTGTATTGAAATACAGGGAAACATGATGGTCCAATTGAAAAGGGTGGCCCAAGTTGCGAGAATCATGATTATTGATGAAAACGAAAGAGTTGAAAGAAGACAAGCACACGAAAAAGGAATATAGATTTGCATGAAACTCACATATATGCATAAACAGGGGGTTGGTTCAAAGTCCAAATTATGAATATAAATGTTAGTGACATTAAAATCGAGTGAAATCGAGACAGCCACTAGAGCTTGAATAATTGCATTAATTTATGTAGAAACTATGTAAAGATCCTAATGTACACGTAGGGTCTTTAAGCATCCACACCACCACCAAATTCTTGTCTACCACCAATTTGTTGCATCTAACTTTTTCCAATGATGTGTCGATGTTTGAGAATATCTCAGCGTTATCAACTTATCAAGATTGGGTCTAAAGAATTATAAATCAGAGAACTAAAATTGGCATCATCTTAATATTTTTCAGACTAAAATTGATTACAAATATTTTTCTCGTGAGCTTATGTAGTTCTGGAGAACTATTTAAGCTCTCATTAGGTGCGCTAATTGTGAATGAATATTATATAATTTGAAGGTACGATTAACTAACATCTAGCAAGTAATATTTCTTCTATTTTCTTATATTATAAGTTTTGAGAGACGAGAAGAACAGAGCTTGAAGAAGTTTAGCTATAGGCTCTCAACATATCTAATTTTAGATCGAATAAGATAATGTAATTTTTTCCTTATAAATTGATTTGAGAATTTGAACACATTAGATTCTGTTCTAAGGAAAGAAAGTTATCAGAGAGAGAGAGGGATCATATAAATAACAAAGCTCTTAGTATTATGTAGTACTCAACCTCATCCATTTTTCTCATAGATCATATAATGTAGATTTTTCAAATTTTAAAGTTATTGGGCTCTTTTCACTACAATATGGGTAGAACAACAATCTTATTTGTTATGTGATACGGAAAATAAAGTATGTATACAATTATACAGAAAATTACATACTGTTAAACACAAAATTACATATTGTTATATAAAAAACTGCATACAGTTAAACACAAAACTACATAATTTATTTTGTTATGTTATACAAAAACTAAAGTATAGATATTGTTAAATAGAAAACTGTGTAAGGTTGAACACAAACTACATAATGTTGAACACATAAATGCATATAAGATTTATTTCTCCATAATTTCTTCTCTTGATTAGATAGCTTGCTTAATTCGAAAGAAAATAAATGATCAACAAGAAATAAAACGAATGATAAAAAAGAAAAGTATTTGTGCATAATAGAGAAGAAAGATAAATAGAGATATCGAGAATGATAAACCTGTAGATTTATGTTATAAAACATGTAAGTTTCTGTTTCGTAGTCTGCATATTTCTGTTTAATAGTATGCATGTTTCTGATTATTGGTATGTCTGTTTTTGTTTGCAAATATGCATGCTTACATTTTGTAGTATATATGTTTATATTTTGTTGCATGTGTGCTTCAATTTCGACAACAAGTCCATTATCCATCGTGCTCCGTCAGTTCTCATTCTCTGATTATCGGCTAACCTCGTTGTAAACCACCGTCTCTTTTTTCGATTTCCAACGAAGTTCGTCGTAAACACCGTCATAGCACCCTTTTTCTCGATCCTTCAATTTTTCTCAATTTTTTTTATATTTCTTATATTTGAGGCAGCAACCCACCACCACCACGCCATCGTTACCACTTTCTTTCTTTTCATCTCCGACGAATAGCAACAGCTGCAGAGAAGAAGAAGAAGAAATTATTGTCATGCTCCTCAACGAAAATTAAAATAAAAAATATGCTCTTATGCTCTACCGCATGTCGTTTATCTATGTTGTATATATGACCATAATATATGGTCTAGATTTGGTAATACATACTATCTAGGAATATGGTACTATCGGAACCCAACCATATATTATAGAGGAAATATAAATAATCTGACAAATTCTTAAGGCAGAATCTTTCAAAAGATTGTGATGCAAATTTGTGCAAGGCAAAAAATAATTAACAAACAGGCATCATCCGCAGACCTTCCTGGTGAAAGAAACATATTATTTAAGAAATTGTGAATTGTGATTAATTGACATAAACTGTAGATTAATACAAGTAATAATGTGTTGAAAGGAAGAGAATACGGTCAAATATTTATGGAATTCTGGTTACGTTGGGAGAAGAGGATTGAGGGGACAAGGCATGTGATGAAGAAAGAATAAAAGCAGTTTGGATAAGAGAAAAGGAATGTGGTCACTATTTGTCCACTGGTGGTGAAAGAGGAGATGTTTATTACTATTTTTATTTTTTTATTGAATTGGAGTGAACCAGTCAATATCTAGTACTTTTACTAATTTCTAAATGGTATTGGTATAGGCAAATTTATATTCTTTATATATTATTTAATTGGTGTGTGGGCGTGTGTGTGTTTATTATTTAATTGTCATATATATGACATATTGAGACTCTTGGTAGAGTTTACTGGTATAGCATCAGATTTATCATGCTAAATTTGATTAAAAGTTTAGAAGATCGAAATGCATTTGCGCATAGATATAATTGTAATTTAAAATCCCCCCTTTATTTTTCTTTCAAATAGCAGTTCTTAATTTCTTAGTTAAATGATTTATTTGGACTACATATGTAATGATAATTCAAGCAGTTGTCGTCAAAGTATGTTTGACTGTACGACAAATGCAGCAGAAAAAATGACATTCTTCTGCTATGATAAAATTTAGAGAATGTTGACATTATTTTGCCAAATATGGTGAATTCATTTTACTAGAGACATGTGCGATTACAAATGACCAAACTAGTAATTTTTTAGCCAATTAACACTTCAAAATATTTTAGTAGCATATATATAATGAATTTATTTACCGTATATATTAAGTTTTTTCCCCTTTCTCTCATGTAAATGTGAGTATTTGTGTAAAATGCTTAGGTTAAATACTGAAATATACCAAATCATAGTTCATTTTTCAATCCTATCATGAATGATCGGCTTTGGCCAATTAATCCTCAAATTACATGAAACTATGTAAATCTATTCCCAGACAAGAGTAAGATCGTCATTATTCACATGAAAATAAATGCGTTAAAGTTGAAATTTAATACTATGTAAGCCTAAATTCTAAATTTTTAAAATTATTTCTACCTCAAAATGACATCGTTTTAAACTTACTTGTCATTTAAAAAAAGTTTATCTTTACACATGTATATCCATACAAAGCCACGTCAAAGTCACATTGATCATGCTCAATTTTCAAATAAAAAAAAATCCCAAGATAAATTTGCATAATTTATGTAATTTGAGTATTAATTAGTCACAATCTATCGTTTAGAATAAAATTACTAAATATTAATAGTTTAAGATGTATTTAAGTATTTGACCTGATACTTGTACATACAAACAAAAGTTTTAAAGTGATAGTTACTACGTATGAATGGAATGGTAATTCTTAATCTCATGATTGATAAGATTTTTACAGCAAGAATCATCATTCTCGATGAAGTGTTTATTCATATGAACACGAGATTAACAATTTCTTCCTTCCCCATAGTATTACATATTCCCATAAATATCGGATTAGATAATCCTATTTTATTTTTCTAACAAAACTACTCTTATTTATTTTTTATCTTATAAAATGAATGATAATAATAAATAATAATTATAATAATAAATAAATAGTAATTAATAACAATAACAAAACTAACAACAACAACAATAATAATAATAATAATAATATATTATAAGAATAATGTTTTTTTCGTTTCTATTTATTCATTTCTTATATATATCACCTATATGAATCATATATTCAATTTCCTTCATATCACCATTTCATTCCAAAGTTCATTTCGTTCCTATTTAATTTTATTCTTGCATACCAACCATCACTTAAGTATTTGACCTGATACCTCTATATACACACGCACACAAAAGTCATAAATCCTTCCGAATTTCATCCTTGCAAGTGATGCCTATCATGTTGTATTCCTCGTATAAGAAAAAAGAAACATCAACTCTACTTTTGAAAAGTATCATAGAATACTTATTTTCTAGATTATTATACATTTATATAATAAAATTTTATTACGAAAAGTTGTTTAGTGAAGCTTATCATGAATAAACAATCATAGTTACTACATTAATCAACTAATCAAGCAAAAAACAACTAAAGCAATAGGGGTGTAATTGAACTATAATCCAAAGTAAGCATCATTAGTGTCCCATGTGACCCCATATGATTCCTTTACATATTGTATTCCTCGTATTTCAGTTGATGATGTTTGAGCCCACAATTTTCTTTATAGAAACCCATAAATCACTCCAATTTATTTACTTGTATATAACAGAATATTGGACAGCATTGGATGCCATTATTATCAAAGTACGAGATAGAAAGTTCAAAGACGGATGTGTCGTTTTCTCTTCTAACAAAATTAATATTGAAGTAAAACCGTTTGATAAAAGAAAAGCAACAGTGTCAGCTTGGCGTGTCCTAACGCAATAAAGTTGTTTAAAATTATTTCTTGTATTATGAAAAAGAGTTGGCATTACATCCACTACCCTTAAAATTAGGCGAAAATATCATATAAACTCAAGGGTTAACCACGAAATAAACATTAACCAGTTAACTTATTTCAAAAAATAAAAGAAAATCACTTATTAATTGACATAAATCGACAATAAAATATGTGAAAATGTTGTGTGCGTGTGTTGGCCAGTGGTAGAGTGGTTAATGTCCGGCGCTAAAGGTTCTTGTTCGAATCCATGACGAGGCTTTAAAATTTCGTATTTAATTGACCAAAAAAATATGTGAAAATGTCGTGTGTGTGTGTGTGTTGGCTAGTGGTAGAGTGGTTAATTTGGCGCCAAAAGTCTCGGTTTGAGTCCACCGTGACGCAGCCTTTAAAATTTCTGTATTAATTGACAAAAAAAAAAAATATGTGAAAATGTGTGCGTATGTTGGCCTAATACTACAATAAAAATATGTGAAAATCACTGGTTAATCCGATACCAAAAGTCTCGGATTCGAGTCCACCGTAACGCGATCCTTAAACTTTTGTATTTAATTGACAAAAATATGTGAAAGGTGTGTGTACTAGCCTAGTAGTAGATTGATGAATGTCTCAGACCAAAGGTCTCGGGTTCGAGTCTACTCGTGACACATTTAATTTTTGTATTTATTTGACAAAAAAATGTGAAAGATGTGTGTATTAGCCTAGTAGTAGAGTGGTTAATACCTGAGGCCAAAAGTCTCGGGTTCGAGTCCACCGTAACACGACTTTTAAATTTGTATATTTAATTGATAATATATATATATATATATATATATATATATATATATATAGAGAGAGAGAGAGAGATATATATATATATATATATATATATATATATATAGGAGTGAGTCAAATGAGAATCACATCTTTTTGCGAACTCGCTAATCATGCATAAGACGTTGAAGATGATGCACAAAACGATATAAAGTTGTGCATAACGAAAACTTTCTAAAATTATTTTGTTGTGCAACAATTTTAGAATGTTTTCGTTATGCACAACTTTATAGGTTTTATTCATCAACTTTATACGTATGTGTATAGTTCTCAAGTTCTCAAAAAAGATGAGTTCTCATTGGATTCAACCCCTATATATATATTATATATATATGTATGAAAGGTCAAAGGTGTGTTGTGTGTGTATTGGTCTAGTGGTAGAGTGGTTAATTCTTAAGGTCAAAGGTCTTGGGTTCTAGTCCACCGTGATTCGACCTTTTAATTTATGTATTAAATTGACCAAAAATAAAATTGAAAGGTGTGTGTGTGTGTGTGTTGGTTTTGTGGTAGAGTGGTTAATACTTGATGTCAAATGTCTCATGTTCGAATCCACCGTGATACATCCTTAAAATTTTTGTATTAATTGACAAAAAAAAATATGTGAAATGAGCTATTTAGGTGGTGTTTACTTTACATGATTAGGTTGGATAGATAAAATTAATCCAACCTAATCAAGTGTTTACTTTTAAAGATTAATATTTGAGGATATCCCAAAGCCCGGGATTATTTTTATCCTTTGAATTGTTTTTCATTAATTTTAATCCAACCAATATAGGTAGGATTGAAATAATCCTCCAAATAAAGAGAAAATTATTTATTTCAATTTTAATCCTTCACTAATCCTTTGTAGTAAACAAAGGATTGATAGATAAAAATTATCTTATTACACATTTAATCCATCAAATAGTCAATCAAAATACTAATCATGAAAAGTAAACACTCCCTTAAGATCAATAGTTTGAGTATTATATATACCCCCTCCCTGTTTTATCATATTTTGTGTTTTTTTTTTCATATTTCTTAATAATGTATAGTTTTAAAATTTGAGAGTAAAATTATGACATTCTTCCTATTTTATATTTATTTAATACTTTTAGAAATTAATAATTAGTTGTATGTATGCACAATAATTAATAAGGTTATAAAAGTAAATTTCTTTATTCACCTTGGTACATGTAACTTGACGGTTGATGGCACTAAAATGTAACAAAGAGAGTGTAATTATTCATAGTTTTGAAGTCCTTCGTTTCTTTCGAAGATGTTGACCCGCAGCGAGGCAGAGATGTCTAAGTGACATGAAATATGGCGACGACAACATCATATCGTAGAAGGAGATAACATGTGGAGCCGATAACAGTTTGCACGAAGTCTAATGGCGTTTGCTTTCTCTCAATCCAGCATCCACCATCGAACCTATATAAGATTCGAAAGCGAAGAACCTAAAGTTTCACATTTAGTTTCGCTAAAGCCCGACTCTTTGACTCTACTGTCCCTAAAGTGCCTTGCCGCATTGTAGCATCTACGTTTTGTGCCCGTAACTCCTATCTTGTGTAGAAAGTGCTCTATTAGCTAAGGACACTCCTTCGACTACTGAACGATTGAAGCTCCTCTCCCCTTTGTCTTCTCTATCCCACCTCTAGTCAATCAGCGCATGGTTCACAGAAAGGGCTATCAAGCGGTTTCGCAAATGCAGATAAGAGAGTTCCGATGGTGAAATAAAATGAAATAGATATTTATGTAAAAGATTAATAATTTAGGTATTTGATTGTAATTATGAATAATTTGAAACATTATCATTAAAAGATCAAATATTTAATGTATTATAATGTAATTTTTCCAATAAAATGCCCCAAAGGGTAGTACGAGCGCTAGAGTTGTAGCTTATCGTTTCCTTATTAGAGGGTTATGTTTGTCAACAAATTTAAGACAAAAATACGAATTCATTTAGTTAAACATCTCATCTTTTTTTGCTGAATTAGGAAGTCAATAAGTGTGGCAACAGTTATCCAGGAACCCAGGCATTATGTTCCACCATTCGACCTAACTTTGAAAGAGACCGATGTAATTCTTACAAAAGTCAAACAAAAGTCAAAGTATGAAATGTAACAAAACCGATACCATCTATTCGAAAGAAAAAAATATATTATTTGGTAGCTTTTGGTAACAAAGAATCTCATGTATCATTTGATAATTTCATATAGAATTTGCCAGGTATTTTGGAATCAAACAAGATTACCCTAAATTAAGGCATCAAACAATAATATCAAATACTATATGTATTTATTTAAGGATTAATTGCAAATTGTTGCACAAAACTTCATTTATTTTGTAATTTTAGGATAATTTTTGATACGGTGTAATAATATCTCAACTTTTAATTTGTTGTAAAATTAATACCTTAATATTTTATAATCATTGAAGAGTTGACCTGTCACGTGTGACTAACACGACATTGCACAAGTACGACTACACTACATTGATATTTTCAATTGACTTCGTATTATGCAGACATGTTAAATTGTGGAGGATAAGAATTTGTGAATCTTCATTTTAAAACAACTTTTAAAAATGATAGTATTTTGAAATATTTTAAAGATCTTGTGCCATTATAAAAAATAAATGTACGCGTCTGCATTAATTATCAATTAATCCTTTATTTAAATACGAATTAAGTTATCTGTCATTCTATTGGGATTTATGGAAGAACGAGAAGCCTCCATTCGCTGCAAAGCTCAAAAAGAGGTCGGCCCACGCCGTGGACTTACAGCTGAACCACACAGGAATTAACAAAGTAGTAAAATAAAAATGAAAAAATGACTTTTTATCCTTTTTTATTTAATTTATGTAGTACAACTTTTGGCAGTTTTATTTAACTAAACGTTACGGGAAAATGATAATAATTTGATTCATGGTATAAAGAGGCGTAGGAAGGGGAGGAAAAAAGGGGGTTTTGGTGGTGGGGCGGTGGTGCTGATAGGTTAGAAGACTGAAAGCATTCTGAGAAGAAGTGGCTTTTTGTGAATACACGGTGTTGCTATGGTGGCTGGCAAAGATTAGCGACAACACATCTTTATTTCATGGTTTGGGTTTCTGCATTTTTTTGGCCCTCTTTGCTCCTTAAAGTTGTAGTCGTCTATTAGTGCTTTTCCACTGGTTTCTTCCTTATTGGGAATTGCTTTTCTGGTGTAAGAAAGGTTAGTTTGGTTTGATTTTTCTCGAGTGCAGCTTCCTTTAAATTTCAGTCAATTGATGGAAATATCTGGTATGATAATGGTGCTTTTTGGATTTTGCATGATTACTGATTGTTGGTCTGGTTAAGATGCAATTTTATGTGTGCTTTTGGGGGTTCGGAATCGTGATTTACTGCCATTTTCTTGGGTAGTGTTCTTAATTTTGAGTTTTAGCTGATTTATTTGTGTTTGTTTTTGGTTATGATGCATTTGATAATGTGGTATATTGGACTTGATGCTTAAATTTGGAAATTTGTCAGTTGCTTTTACTCTTTACCATTTCTGATGACAAATATGTTGATTTTGGTGTTGGCTTGTTTTTATCTATAGATATGTCATCGCTATCTCCCAAAACTAGCTGGTTTCCATTTCTCCGCTGAGTTTGGTGGTGCTTATTTTCTCATACAGAGATTATGTTTGGTTTTGATAGGTCTCTCCAGACTCCATTGGTCCAAAAAGATTTGTCAAGTAACATGGATTCTTGATCTTGATTTATGAAAGGGAACCTGTGGTTTTGTTCTTTATCTTGGTGAGAAGTAATTAATGGGGAAGTTTGGTGGTATCGTGCATTGAGCACGTGGTGTGGTTGCGGTATTTGAGAAGAGTATATTGAGCATCTTCTTTACTTATTGGTCGTTTTGTTGGCTTTATCCTGTTTTAATCATTTTCTACTCTGGGCCTTTACCCCTGCAACCAAGCAAACTAGTGATCCTCTTCTTCGGGTTCTCTTGCATCACATTGTTTCGCAAGTGGCATTAGCCCTTTTTCACTCCCCCCCAATTAATTCCTCAAGAAGTGGTGCCGTTTTCGTTCTGATTCCTGGGTTTGCCCATTGACTTCTGCAATTTGCTATTCCGTGGTTTGAGTGATTGAATTGGCGATTGCTAGTTTAACTATAGGAGGCAGGGTTGAGAGATTTTGGACGTGAGAGTACATTTTTCCTGCCAAAATGAAGTTTATGAAACTTGGATCAAAGCCTGACCAGTTTCAGACTGATGGAGACACTATCAGGTTAGCTATATCTTTCATCATATCCTTGCTAGCAGCTGTCCCTTGTTTGCTAAGCTGTTATATACATACTTAAACTGCTCACTATAAAATTTTTGCATCTGAACTATAATTAAGATTCCATGCTGACAAGGCTGCTTTGCTAGTTCAAAACAAATTAACTATTCTTTCTTTCTATTTTTACAATATTGATGGGACAAGTCAACTAGGTGAATATTACTCATTTTGGAGAATGAAAATGTAAAACTGAGTTCTGGCTCAAAATTCAGCAAGTATTTTGCATTTTTCAATTTATCCCTTATTAGATATAGAATATTAAGGACATGAATTTTTGGGTTTTGGAACAGATAAATAGAGTATACTCTTGCATATACTATGGGTCAAAGATGGTCGCTTTTTGATTGAAGAATGGCCTATAATTATTTATTATAGCTGTTTATTATAGATATGGTCAATCTTTGATTAAGAATGGCGTATAGTAATATGGGACCTTCAGCGAGAAGTAGATGTTTTTGATTCGGCTATTAAAATGCCAGAGACTGAGTAATAGGATACGACTTCTTGTTCTTGCTGCTATTGTGCTTGGTTCAATCAGTTGGTGACACGAGTATCAAACTAATACTTTGGAACATGCTCTATTGTGTACTGCAAATTTGACTAATCGTGTCTCGTCTTTCAGGTATGTAGCAACTGAGTTGGCTACTGACATGGTAGTCAGTGTTGGGGATGTCAAGTTTTATGTTCACAAGGTATGATCATTTTGGCATTAAAGGTTCAATAACATATGTAGCTGGTAAACATGTAGCATCTAAGATTCTATCAAGCTTCGACAAGACAATGATTTTATCCATAATACAGTTTGCCTGAAGTCTCAAGCGGCCTCAATATAATCTACGAGATTGTTCTTGTTAAATTACCAAGATTTGTACTTTGTGTACCTGAGATCTGTTAGAGTGCTCAAAGCTCAAGCCACTATCCTGTTTTATTAAATTCTTTGCCATAGCTGTTCTGCCAGTTACTAATGGGACTGCGTTTTATTGTAGTTTCCACTCCTCTCCAAGAGTTCTCAGCTGCAGAAGCTTGTCTCCAGTGCGGGTAACGACAACGACGATGAAATTGACATCCATGATATCCCGGGTGGACCTGCAGCATTTGAAGTATGTGCTAAGTTCTGTTATGGAATGGTAGTAACACTCAATGCTTACAATGTTGTAGCTGCACGCTGTGCAGCTGAGTACCTGGAAATGTACGAGACTGTTGAGAAAGGAAATCTAATATACAAGATTGACATTTTCCTCACTTCTAGCATTTTCCGGAGTTGGAAAGACTCCATTATCGTACTTCAAACAACAAAATCTCTCCTTCCTTGGTCGGAAGAATTAAAAATCGTCAGCCACTGCCTTGACTCGATTTCCACCAGAGCTTCCACTGATCCTTCAAAAGTAGACTGGTCCTACACTTATAACCGTAAGAAGCTCGTATCCGAGAATGCGGAGGAGCCACAATGGAACGGTGTGATGAAACTACAAACAGTGCCGAACGACTGGTGGGTGGAAGACCTGTGTGACCTTCAAATTGATTTATACAAGAGGGTTATTACAACAATAAGAGCCAAGGGAAGAATGTCCACAGATGTTGTAGGAGAATCGTTGAGGGCATATGCTTTGAGAAGGCTTCCTGTTTTTAGCAAAAGCACCTTACAAGGAAGTGATAATCTCAAGTACCGTTACTTGGTAGATACAATAACATCTTTGCTGCCGAAGGAGAAAAGTTCAGTACCATGCGATTTTCTGCTGAAGTTATTACAGGCATCCACAATGTTAGATTGTGATGAGTTGGGAAGAAGGATGCTCATGCTAAAAATTGCTCAACAGCTCGATGAGGTAAATGTTGCTGATCTGACGATCCGCTCCTCAACTGGTGAAACAGCCCGTTGTAACATAGATGTCGTACATGAGTTGGTTGAGCTGTTTGTGATGCAAGAACAGAGCATTCAGACTGGTTGCCGTGATGATCACGAGTTCAGGGAGATATGCCCTGGATATATTTCAGAAGCTTCCAAGGCTAAGGTGGCTAGGTTGGTTGATGGTTATCTGGCTGAAGCAGCCAGAGATGCCTCGTTATCTCTGTCCAAATTTGTCGATCTGGCTGAAATCGTCTCTACATACCCAAGATCAAGTCATGATGGGATTTACCGGGCTATAGACATGTACCTCAAGGTTTGTTTGTTGATCCATATATCATAAGGTAGTCCTTGTCTTTATGGGATAAGGCTTGATATGTTTGACTGAGATGTCTTGTATTGTATAAGCTATTAATATTATGTTTGGCTAGCTATGTTCAATTTTTGCTACATAAATAAAGTATGGTAGGAGGGTGAAATTTTGGTAGTTTAGTCTATTAATATATGATAGAAAGGTGAAACTATGGTAGTTTAGTACTCTATTAACTAATTAATATATGGTATAATTAGAATTTGTATCACGTCTCCCACCTAGGAGGTGGTATATAGAATCCCGAAGACTTGAAGCAAACAAGATATTAGGGTTTTATATGTATATTATACACCCTAATCGCTCTTAGCAAATGAATGCCAAGCTGATTAAAACCACGAAATCATCTTCTCCCCCCTCCCCCGGCTCTGTAATATATGGATATATTTCACTGACTGATTGTCATCTTTTGCAGGAACACCCAGGGTTGACAAAGAGTGAGAAAAAGAGGATTTGTCGGTTGATGGACTGCAGGAAGCTTTCAGGTGATGCTTGTGCACACGCTGTACAGAATGAGAGGCTTCCACTGCGGGTGGTTGTGCAAGTTCTTTTCTTTGAGCAAGCGAGAGCGACAGCAGCTTTTGGAAACCACACACCTGATATGCCCGGCTCTGTTAGGGCTATGCTTCCACGAGGATCTTATGGGAGCTCCAGATCTGCGACTACCAACTCGGATGAAGATTGGGATGGAGACCAGACATCAGAGGAGCTTAAGGATTTGAAAGGGGAACTCGCTTCTCTTAGGCTAGGAGACAAAGGAGCAAGTAGTGGTGATAGTGGTGTCATTGTAAATGATGCTAAATCGAACGCTGATAAAGTCACTTCCAAGAAAGTGAGGAAGATCTTCGCGAGACTATGGTCAAATAAAGACAGACAAGGTGAGATTAGCAGCTCAGATACATCTGAAAGCCCTGCTTCTACCAGCGTGGAAGAAACAAAGGAGGCGGTGAAAGTGGCTGGACAAATGATCCAAAATCAAATGAGGAAGAAATTGATGGGAACGAAATGAAAATGGTCTTTTCATGACTTTGCTTTAAAAATGATCAATCAGCGGCTTGAATTTGTCGGGTGTCTAGAAGAAGGTGTAACCCATCCAAGTAGTAGGGCTACTCATCTCAAAAGTAAGAGGAAGTTTTCGGCAACCATCATTTCTAAATTTTGCTCCTTGGTTTCCTTTAAGATGTTAGGGCCATCGAGATGCAACAAAACTGAGAAGATGACTTGCTATTCAATTTTTGACGCTTCAGAAGCTCAACGGTACAAGAAAATGCTCGTCGGTTTTTTGTCTTTGGCACAGAGAAGTGTAGGTTTAGTGTGTTCTTGAGCTGAGTCTCTCAGTACTAGGTATTTTCCCCCTAATTTTCCCCTGCTGTGATACCTGTAATTTGCCAAAGGAATTTTTCTGTAACCAGCCATTGTCTATCTTAGCTTTTTTAGATGTATTCTCTCAGCTGTATGAAATCTTGAGTTGGGAAGAAAAATTGCATTTTTTTTTGAGTTGGGAATAAAGATTGCTATGTCGATAGTTTCTGACGTGAATGCGTTTGAGCTGAAAGTCTTACCCAATAATTTAAAGTAAAGGTATGCCCATAGTGAGATCATCTTATTTAATTAATTAGTTAATATCTTAATTAAGTAGTTAATTAATCTTAATTAATTAATTAAATTAAATCTAATTAAAATTAATTAATTTAATAAACTTTAATTGTAAATTAATTAATATAATTTTAAATTAATATATCTTAATTTTGAATTAATAAAATCTAATTTTGAATAATAAACACTAATTATGAATTAATAAACCCTAATTTTGAATTAATAAACCCTATTTGGAATTAATAAACCCTAATTTTGAATAATAAATCCTAATTTTGAATTAATAAACCCTAATTGGAATTAATAAACCCTAATTTTGAATAATAAACCCTAACTTTGAATTAATAAACCCTAACTTTGAATTAATAAACCCTAATTTTGAATTAATAAACCCTATTTGGAATTAATAAACCCTAATTTTGAATAATAAATCCTAATTTTGAATTAATAAACCCTAATTGAAAATAATAAACCCTAATTTTGAATAATAAACCCTAACTTTGAATTAATAAAACCTAATTGTTAATTAATAAACCCTAATTATGAATCAATAAATCATAATGAATTAATAAATTCTAATTAAAAATCTAATTATCCTTAATTGTTATATTTAATATAAGTTTTGTCATAAAACAAAACATAACATTAAATAATAAAATAAAATAAAGTCAAAATCAGCGCGTATGCACCACCTGGCCACGCTGCATACAAGTTTTTGCCTTTTAAAGTATCTATCGGTAGTTATGTCAATAGGAGTGAGCATTTGGATTTCGGTTCGGATTTTTGCCTAATCCTAACTGATTTGAAAATCCGAATTTTGAGAGAGAAAAAATCCAATCCGAACCGAACATCCAAATCCAAAATCCGAAATCCAAAAATCCGAATCGAATCGAAAAATCCGAAATTATGAAAAAATACGAAAATCCGAAACCAATTTTTGTTAATTCTTATATATATTTATATTAAATTTAAAAATATATAAATGACATGTTTTTTATATATAATTCAAAATTTCGGATTTTTTTGGATTTAAAAAATCAAATCCGATTCGAAAATTCGAAATTTTAAAAAATTTCAATCCGTCCGATCCGAAAATCCAAAATCCGAAACGGATTTTAAATTTCGATTTGATTCGGATTGGATATTCGATTTTCAGATTTTTTGCTCACCCCTAATTCCCGTAATAGACAAATAGATTTTTTTTCCCACAAAAATGAAAAAATTGATCCAATCTTAGAACCTAAAATAGATGACAAATTCAAGATCAACACTCAACTCATTTTTTTGTTTGATATTCTAAAATAGTTACATAAAGATACTTCCATGTCCTCAAAATTTTTCTAATTTTCATTTTTGATATTTCCTTTAAATTTGTTCTCTTTCTATCTATGAAAACTACTCCATAAAATACTTCTTACTTATTACTATCAATAACACTTTTTATTTACACCTTTTACCACTCTATACCTACCATTATCCCTACTTATTACTCTTAACAATATCATTTATTTACGTATTTTACCATCCATGGTCAACCACTAATTAATTTAACATCAAAACACTCAACAACTTTTATTAGAACCGCATTGCAGATTCTCAGGAGTAAATTTTGGAGACATAGGGAGTACATGAGTTTGGATTATTTCAGCTGAAAATGAATTCATTAAATTAGATATCGACCCTATTGTGATGCCCGCGCAAAAGTACGGAGTGATTGCCGACACGTAGAGGCATGGACAATGAGAGGTTCAACATGTTTCAAAACGGAGTTGTACATGAATGAACTGAAATACACCGAAATGAAAGGGATTCCGAAAATATGCAAGTATGAGACTACATATTTGATGAGAGCTTAAAAGATTTGGTATGTGCTACTTATACCAACAACATGCATCTTCTTTTAGATTTCATCTTATGAAAAACTCTAAAGTTAATCATGCTTGGTTTGGAGCAATAGTAGGATAAGCGACCTCCGAGTAGTTTTCTCCAGAAATGTGTGAGTGTGGACAAAGTACATTAAAAAAACTCGTATTAGTATATGGGATCAGTCGTCAATCTCGAAACCGAATTATTACACTGCTGGTAATAATATATATTTTCTATTTGTTGTTAAGGAATTGATATTATTTTTGGATAATTATATGTTCTAAATATATATATGTAAAAAAAACATATTAGTTGTGTATAGAAATGTTAGAAATCGCTCAATTGAGGTTTATGAATGGGGCGGATGCACGTATACCCAGATCTCATAAGAGATATGCATATATACCCAATGGGATAAAAACATGCAAAATCAGGTAGGTTTATATTGTATGGACAAATATACCCTCATAAGCTTACTTTGTTTTCTGTGTAAAATAACGAGCGGATTAAAAAATGGAAAGGGAGCTCGGTCGGATTCCGATGAAAAGACCGGAATCCGACCGGAATCCGATCGGTACGATCGGAAAGACCGGAATCCGATCGGTACGACCGGAATCCGACCGGATTCCGATCGGTTTTTTTTTTTAATTGTTTCGCCTCATAAGTGCTTTGAATTTTCTCTCAAATTATTGTAGCATTCAATTCATTCACGTGAAACCGATATAATAGGTCCAATTTAGTACAATAATAGGTCCGATTTTCATCGTTGTTACAAGAATTTGTACAATAATGAGTCTGAATTCATTGTAGCTACAGTAATTTCACGTGAATGATACACAAACATCCATTATTTGTTGTTGTTTACCTTCTATAAAATTTGACGAATTCATTCATTCATTCATTCACATCTCATATCTTCATTTTCCAAAATTTTCTATCAAGTCAAGCAACAGATTTGAAGGAAAACCACGGAGAATTCAATCATTTTCCAATATCAAAGGTAATTCGCCAAAGAACCCCAAAGAATAATATACTATATTTACATGTACGATATTTTGATTGGGAATTTTGTTTTAATATTTTATTTATTCTTTCTTTATGTAGATGGACAATTGGAAATTCATTATCGTGAATTATGGTGGAGAGTTTGATAGTGATTGTACGATATTGGCGGTGTCAACAAATTGCCCAAATTCCGATCGCTTTCTTTGCAATTTCATATACTATATCAATCACGATTGCGTGCCAATGAATTGAGCACGGATTATCAATTATTTTATTTATCCACATCTCGATATGGTCGGATAATAAAATCATTGTTAACCGATGATGAACCGCTTGCTCGATTGTGCATGTACGAAGAATATCCACGCGCTTATGTAGTTCACAACACTACAAATATTATGAGTGGATCAAACCCGGAGAGCCCAATCATTTGCAAGAAGAATATTTACAAAATGTTCCAAGTATGCTTTCGGTGATTGGTTTTCAATCCCAAAGGCACGCCACGGAGACAACAAGGCCAACAACTCCTATTCGTAATGATGATGTTGATGGAGAAGACGAAGAAGAAGAATATGTACCGAGACCAAGATCTCAAGAGACCGACTCAGATGTTCTCGACGATCATCCCAACAATCAATTTTAAATAATACGCTTATCGATTTTGCAGGATGGATTCAAGAGAGGGAGGACTTCCCAAACTATTATCTTTGATTAATCCAAGCACCTATCCGTAAGATGTCAACCCACCCGATGTCAAGAACTAACTAATCGGTTAGTTCCGGCCATTCCGCTCAACGCCGCAATTTCACTTGTTGCTAGTGAAATGGACCCGACAAGGGATGGAGAATTGAGTAGTAATTCATATTACTATAGCAAAGATGACCTCTATCTTGTTGTTGGTGTGTGGCATATGGAGCAGGGGGCTGAATACGTTGTTGGTCGTTCGATACAACACGATCGACATTTAAATGCAAGCACTCGAGAGGTGTAATTTTGAGTTACGAGCTGCCCAACGAGGTAATATTTGGAAAGTTTATAAGTTTATATCCGAACACAAATGCCACCGTGATTTGGGTTGTGTTGGACCATCAAGGTTCATTCAAAGATAGTTGCAACAGATATGCTCGAAAATACGCACAACAGTGAAATCATGAAGCCTAAATCAATTATGGCCGAGTTGAAACATGATTTTGGTATCCGCATCGTTATGATGTGGCGCTATGAGCCCGACATACAGCGATTGAGTTGATATACGGTCGGCATGATCGTCATTCCAAATGCCGCCAGTTATCTGCAGATGTTGACACGCATTTAATCCCGTGACATTTATCGATTATGAGGTCGATGGTGATGGTCGATTCCGCATCCGCTCATGCTCTCGCTGCATCTATTGCCCCTTCTATTTTTGTTTGAGACCGTTGATCGTCAGATGGTACTCACCTCGCGGAAAGAATAAGGAATTTTATTTGTTGCAAGAACGGCGATGCCAATGAGCAAGTGTTCCCGTCATGTATTGTGTTGGGCCAATTGAGAATGATGAATCTTGGTCATAGTTTATCTCACGCATCCAACGGGTATTTGGAACACCGAAAACTCTTAATTGTCTCGGACGCACGTGTCCATAGCTAACGCCATCGAGAGTATTTCCACAAGCTCATCACGCCTTATGCTTCTACCACTTATCGAACAAGATCAAACAGCCAGAAGCGGCACTGTGGTGGAAATGTTCCAAGAAGTCGCTTATGCATACGAGCCCGCATAATACCAACGTGCTATGTCTGCTATCGAAGCATAAATGATAAAGCATACCACAAACCGCCCCGTAGACCAAAAAATGGGCCTGCTCAAAGTCCCCGTGAGCCGCTTTAGCTTCTTAACATCAAATGCAGCAGAGTCATTTAACTCGATTATTATGGGCGATGCGCTTCCAATATGCTCAATGTTGGAGGCAATCGACTTGTAATTGAGCAAAGGTTCAACGATAGACGAGCAGCAGATGTAGGTTTGACAACTATCTCACCGAGGAAACAAAGAAAAGCTACAAGAGCGGTGTCCAAAAGTCGTCGTTACTCTACGACGAGGTCTACAAATACAAAATATATGGTGCGCCGGCGTTAGGAACTTCCCGGTCGATCTTCAACTAAAATCGTGTGATTGTCGAGAATTTAACCAAGACGGATGCCGTGTTCACACGCAATTGCTGCCATTAAGTAAGTTTTAATACTAATACTACACGCCGCTTTATTTTTCATGTAACTCATACTAATACTTTTCATCGACAAGGAGGCCGAGAATCCATCCACAATTACGCCGAATCATACTACACGACCAACACTTTAATTGAGACATACAAGGTGCAAAGAATCATGTCCTCAATACAATGAGTGGTCGGTTCCAAATGAGGTAGCTCAAGCGAATGTATTGCCTCCTATTGTGACAAGACAGCTGGACGACCTAGAACAAGTCGGATTCCATCCGTGGTGAAAGGTCTACAAGAAGAGTGCCTACAAACGATATGGGAGAATCGCCTAACAAGAGACGCCGAGCACCAAAGAAATGCAATATTGTAGGGAACCGTGACATACACGAAGGAAATGTCCAAATCGAATAAATGAAGGCATAAGCGATTAATTAAAGTTGTTGTATTTTTTTAATATTTCAAATATTGTATTCGCACCTTTTATTGTTATTCTTCTTTATATCATTCAATTTTATACATTGTGTTGTGCTATAATAATAATAATAATAATAATAATAAAACTTCTTCACCCTTTCAATTAGTGCATACGGATCTTTGGGGTCCAAGTTCTACCACGCCTATTGAAGGGTTCAAGTATTACATACATTTTGTTGATGACTATACTAGGTTTACTTGGATATTTCCTTACGCACTAAATGTGAAGTTTGAAATGTATCGATCGCACAAAACGTGATCATGTATCGTATAAAAATGAACTAAATTACACAAAGATTTTTAAAATCTTAAATAGTTAGGAGTTTAAATAAATAAAAATAGAAGCAACTATAGGAGTTTAAAATCTTAAATAGTTATTAATTTACAAATATTAATAAAACTGAAATTTAAGATATTACACATTTAAATTTACATATCTAAGTGTCTTCACACAACTCAAAAAGAAGCATTATAATTTTCCTATATGTCGGTATATGAGTATTCCCAAGTAATACTCTACGATCCTGGATATCACACGCTCAACGACATGCATGCATATGGACCACATGCGACGCCGCCTTTTGGGAGAACCGGTTAGCGGTGACGGATAGATAATTCAAGTGGCACGCTTTTTTCGATATGCCCGTATCGTTGAACCTCCAATAATCGCCTTCATCCAAGACGAATCCAAATAAATGCAATATCGGAGCCATCTCATTGGCGCTTTCTTCGCATGATCTTCTAATCTCCAATATATCGAATCATATAGATCAAGCGTCCAACAAGCATTCGATAACAAATAAACGACGTAGTGTCCATCGATAAGGATAGGTATAATCACCTATATAACACAATTATTACAAAATATATGAATTATTAAAACAAATATATTAAAATTTAAATATAACATGATATTGAATTACAAAATCACATGTTGCATGTTGGACCAATCGGTCATAGTGGATACTCCCGTCGTGCCCTCGATCGTGGAAATAATACTCTGCACCTTCCAACCGCTGAACAAAATTCCCAACCAACTTGAAGGATTCGCTATCGAGACATTCAAATGATTTAATCGGACATCGAATTGAGCAAAGCAATAAATAAATAAATGTAAATTATTGGGAAATCAATACTTACATAGAAGTCGGTGTCCAATACAATCGTGTTTGCATTGTTCATGGTGGACAATACAAGATCGCTTTGATCGCCCTCACTCTACAAACTCGTCATGAATGTATCAATCGCTCACAATAAGAACAATTGAATGTATAAGTATTAATCAATCAATTCAACTAAAATAAATTCAATACTTAGAAATTCAAAATACTTACGCCTCAAGATAATAAGTCGGTCGGCTTAAGAATATCCATGAAAATGACCGACTAAGAACTCCACCACTCGGAAAGCATCACCGCACGTGAGGCGGGCTTTAAGGAAGACATCAAGTTCTGTACTAACGCCGATCAAGTTCACGCGGTTTGCCAAGAACAACATATGGAGATGCTAGGCCATCGATGGGAATCGCCGTCGCCACTCTTCCCGGCACAGCATCGGTGTCACCACGTTTCGCTCGTCCTTCGGTCATCCCCGATGTGATCCCCGAGCGGCATCCCTAAAGTCATCCACCGTGTCCATAATCGGACATTCCTATAGTAGTGGATCGTCATGGACTTCTGAGGTCATCCCAATCGACACAATCTGCGTAGAAAATATCATTTGACTTAGAAATATTTAAATAAACACAAAATATTTAAATTATTTAATTAAATTACACTTACTTGTCCACAATCACTAAAAATATCAAACATATCAGTGAATGAAGCTGAAGGTGGCTGCTGATAAGAAGCAGGAGGTGGCTCCTGATAGTAAGCAGGAGGTGGCTGCTGATAGGAGGCAGGAGGTGGCTCCTGATAGTAAGCAGGAGGTGGCTGCTGATAGGAGACAGGAGGTGGCTGCTGATAGGAAGTATAAGGTGGCTCCTGATAGGAAGCACGAGGTGGCTCCTGATAGGACGGCATGGCCTCGCCCTACCAAACTCGCGTGCACGTAATGTCGAGTGGCGCTCGCATGTCTCGCCATCACCGATTCCCGTGCCTCATCAACTGATTGCCGTGCCACGGGATGAGTATGATGATCGGATGGAGAATGGGTCGGTGTACGTCGTGAAGGACGATGACGGTAAGCACCAATCAACTCCTTAAACCAACCCTTCAACTTCGCCGTCATCCGCACTCAACCTCGCTGGTGCTTCCTCGATAGCTCACCACCCTCCGAGCATGCCTCGATAGGTCCTCTAGGAACCGACGATCACTAGGTCGTAGGTGATCGCCGCCGAGGAAGAAGTCGGAGGATGGCCCCGCTTCGCCGCTCCGCTCGACGAGATGTGGACGGTGCTCTCCGATCGAGCCCTCGATACCATGTGCGCCGTGCTCGACCAATAATATGCCGTCACACACCACGCCCTCGGATGCGAACGAGAAGTACCCTCGAGGCACGAGAATTCCCCACATCGTCATCACTAATCACTGTGCTCGTGGGGAAACTGCTCTCATCCTCAACGGATTTTGTGGTTTCATATAGGCACACCAAATGCCGTCGTCGTGTCGGAGTGATACCCAGCACTATGTGTCCATTTCTTCTTCCGTAGCCAAGATCATCCGAATATGCCGATAATCCTATATACAATTCAAATAAACAAGACTTAATCAAAATTATAATAAAAATTATAACACAAATTTTAGGATATGTAAAAGTAGTACCGAGATTCAAACAAAATCGATAAATCATCGATCGAGGACTTGCTCTCAACCTCCATCTCAAGCATCTAGGGTAGGCAAACCGTCTACATATTTCCCAATGTTTCCCACCTGCACTGTGTATGATCTCGAGCGACCAAACAACCAATGCCCAAGGGTCCATAAAATGGTATTTCTTCTTCTGTTGAATTTGAAATAAGTAGTAGCTCATACATCGATACGAATATGCACCCCACGGAAATCTAGAGAATAAATCCAAATCATCGACCAATGCCTGCACTCCACGACTCCACCAAGACTGGGATCTACAGATAATAGCATCCCGTATAATATAATAATATGCAAGACGGAGGTATAAACTACCATCCGCATCATCTATATGCACGCCCTATCGTAAAAACGCCTACTAAGTCCGCAATAGATATATGGTCGAACGCAAAGCTCTAAACACTCGAACACGCTGCAACCGGTGTTTCTACTAAGATTGAAAGACGAGCCCAAAACTTAAACCTGACTAGTGCATAGTCATGAACAAGAAACAAATGTCTCCGTCTGCTCATATGAAACCATACTAGACCATCATTCGTCATAATCGACGGAAATCACGTGGTGCAAAGCCATGATATTTTTTGCACCAAAGCCCAAATAAGTAAATGATCAAGCATCCACTAGCAAACCTATCCAAGAACTCTTCACCACCAATCTCCAATAATCTAGTCTTAATGATATCTAAATAATTGATCCTATAATATGTGCTAATTTGGACCACAACATTAATCATCTCGGTCTCACATAATCAACATAACCCTAACAATAAAAACAATAAAGTGTATAAATATCATAAAATAAAACATATAATAAAGCATAATAACACGCTTAGCATAATTAAGCATAATAAATCATAATATACATTTTAACATATTAAATAAATAATAGCATATTAAACGATGTGTGCTAATTAAGTAGCAGGATTAACTAATAAATAAGCACGCTTAATTAATACATTATGATATTATCAATAAATAAGCACGCTTAACTAATAAATTATGATATTATCAATAAATAAGCACGCTTAACTAATAAATTATGATAAGGTGTTAAGGCGGTGTGTGGGGTCTTATTTACTTTTGCATTTGTAGATAAGCACGCTTAAAATTAATAAATTATGATAAGCGATTTAACTAACTAATAAACCATAATAAACTATGATAAACTATGATAAGCAAGGTTAATTATGATAAGCGATTTAATTAATAAACTAAGATAAGGTGTTTAATTATGATAAGCGATTTAACTAATAAACTATGATAATAAGCACGCGCTTAACTAATAAATTCGTAATAATAGCATAAACACGCTTAACTAACTAAATAATAACTAAACTAACTAACTAAAATAAGAACCGATCGGTCCGTTTGACGGCCGGATTCTTAAACACCGATCGATTCCGCAAACGGACCGATCGGATTCCGTCGGGAAAGCGAAGAGAGCGACGTACCTGAGAAGCCATGGTGCGAGAATTCCAGCGACAGAGCTATCCGATCCGAGAGAGCGGAGCGAGCGAGCGAGAGTGATTTACGGGAGGGAGAGTGAAGGGGAGTGTCGAATCCGGAAGGGGGAGTGAAATGAGAGAGACGGAGTGTTCGGTATATATCGGGGAGGAATCCGATCGGATAGAGAAGAACCGATCGAATCCGATCGTCCGATCGGTCCGATCGATTCCACTCACCAAAGATTCCCGGATTTGCGTAGCCTTTTCAAATAAGGCGCAGCGCGAGCTTTTATGTCAACTCGCTTGTTTTCAATGTTGAATCCGATCGATCCGATCGGTAGAGAAGATCCGATCGAATCCGATCGTCCGATCGATTCTACTCCAAGTCAACTTTCCGAACATCGATGAGCTTTTTCAGCTTTTAGTCACCTTGCTCATCGACAATGTTTTTTAAATTATTTGGGGATATCTTCCCGATTTTGCATGCTTTTATAACGACGTGATATCTGCTCATACCTTTTATGCCATTTGTGTAGTTTTCCCTATTGACACTTTATGAATCTATAAACTAATACGAAAGGATGCCAATTCAATCCTCACAAACTAACCCGAAAAAATAAAAGGGTTACAGCAAAAAAAATCATAGCCCGAATTTGAGTCTGGCTTTTCGGATGGACCATTTGCGCTGCTTGTCCAATCAAGCTGGCACAGTTGTTTTCGTGTTGGCCCGTCTGGCTTGGGTAATCTTCAGTTTTTTTATCATTATAATCTGTAGAAAATTTTAATTTACGAATGGTAAAAGGCATTGAAAAATCAACTTAATTATCTTTCTAATTATATATTACACATTCTCTAATCCTATACATTTTAAAAGTTACGAATAATTTATAATTGTGTTTATAAATAAGTGGGACCGCCAACCCTTCTTCGGTCTCACCCCTTGTGTGCAGCACAGGCGCCCGCAATTGTAGCTCTCCATGGCTGCATGGGGCCTACACCCGAATTTAACATTGTCTCCTTTCTCTTCTCTTTCTTCCTCCCATTTTTGCCCTCACTACCATTACTTCCCCACTTCTTCTCCATAAAAATTGCTCTGAAATATCAGGATGACACAGTGACGGAAAGTTACAGGAAAGACGAGACAATGGACGCAGCTGCCAAGTGTCGGAAACTTGGGATACAAATGTTTGGGTAAAATGACAGCTCTTCCAGCTTTCAATTGACAAGTGCAAATATCTACGTTAATTTACATGTTGTGTCTCCTATATATATGTCTGAAAATATCACCGCTCTTGCATATACATATAGATCTTATATCTGTGTGAATCTTTATTGTCTTCTTCGTCGTCTGTGAAAGCCCCCGACATTGTAAGCTGTACTCCACCTGCAAATACAAATGGGCATGGAAACATATGCCAGTTTGCAGTTATATAGGTTAAATATACAAATAATGATTCTGCTAGTATCAGTTTCCTGTTTCACGCGTGATTAATCATTATGATATTTATATTATGTTCATCAGATCTTAAAATGCGTAACTGATCAGTTTCTAGGAAGAAAACCTTTGATAATCTTGATTTTCATGGGAGTCACCACGATCTGATAATTAATTATGCGAATGTAGTAATAAAAATTGATACCGCTTTGAAGTAATTCGTTCGTAAATGCAAAGACTAAAATTGGATTTGAATCTGCACCGCCTCAAAAATCCAGTCGGTCCAACTCGTGTGGATCTGTTAATTTTTATTTTTTTAGATGCATTTGAATTAATTAATTATCTTTTGTAATTTATAAAAGTCAATATTAGTTTTTTCGGAATATATATAGAGTTATAAATGAGTCAAGCTATTTGGAGCTCGGTTCGATAAAAGTTCGTTCGAGTTTGTTTAGTGAAGGTCGTTAGCTAAACAAACCAAGCTTCAGCATGTTAGTATTCGACTCGTTAGCTCGTGAACAAGTTCGTTAACTGATTTAGCTTGAAAATATAAAATAATTAACTATATAATTAATAATTATTGTGTTAAGTCTCTAATTACTTTTATTTGTTATATGAAATCAATAAATATATTGTGTTATTGTAGATAAATAATAATTTTAAAAATAAAATAATTAATATTCTAAACATATATCTAAATTTAGAAAGTGTTTGGATCCGATTAAAAGTCGAATAAACTCGTGAGCTCGAAATATTTGAAAAATAAAATTTGAAACTCTATTCGATACTAAACGAATCAAACTTGAGCACGATAATGTTCAAACTTTCGAGATTATATTATATATATATATATATATATATATATATATATATATATATATATGAATTAAACACAAACTAATCTTAACATATAAGATAAAAATCATTTTCAATCATTCGATCGTGAAGATCTACATTACATTTTGCCGAATGAATTTGTCCACCTTGGTTAGAATTCCATGATAAACAAAAATTTATTTTTTGAATTCATCAACTTTCATAGAGAATTCATATTAGTTCATTAGTCCATAGTATATGCTATAATAAATGTTTTTACAATAGTCTCTTTCTCTATATATAGAGTAAAGTTAAAATAAGAATCATTTTTAACGTGAGAATTAAGAACCACAAAAATTTATTATAAATAAAATGAATTCGCTATTAAAGTGAATGCATTCGCTGAGAAAATTACTGAATCCAAAAATTCAAAATTTTCACCCAGGGTTGAGATCGCATGAGGAACAAAAATTTCATTTTTTTTAATTCAATAACACAAGAGATTCATCAACTTTCACACTGAATTCATCATTTTTGGTTCTCACGCTCTCATGATAAAAATAGTTCTCATGTTAATCTTTCTATATATATATATATATATATATATATATATATATATATATATATATAGATGGATCGGTAGGAAAAGGATAATTTGGTGTAGAAAGTAGGAATAGATCTGGGCCTTTCATATTGTGTAGCTCAATCGTTAATGATTTAATTTGAAAGTTTAGCACATATTTCATCAATTGTGTGCACATATCTAAATATATTACACTAGCACATCTTTCATCGCTTTAGATGACAAGAAGAGTTATAGTGTTGCACAATAATCCGTGTAGCACACAAAACACAAAATCAGATGAAATATGTGCTTAAATCTAACCATTGATATAGCAAATCAAAGGCCCAGATTCATTCATATTTGAAAATTATCTATTCCTACCGATCCATCTCCTATATATATATATATATATATATATATAACCCCATATATATATATATATAGGGGTTGGTTATGGTGAGAAAATTCTTTAATGTACGAAAATAGAATAATAGCACATCTTTCATATTTGTGTAGACAATCAAATTGCTATATTGCACATGTTAGTTTAGCATATATTTCATCCATTCGTAGCACATATGTTAAATATATTAGTTTAGTACATCTTTCATTACAGTGTAGCACAAGAAGAGTTCTAGTGCTGCACAATAATCCGAGTAGCACACAAAACACAAAATTGTAGCACACCCGAAAATTAAATCTCAACCATTGATATAGCAAATCAAAGGCCCATAATCATTCATATTTCCTACCAAATTATCATTTCCTACCTGATCCATCTCCTATATATATATAAGGGAGCTCAAGCCTTATGTAGTACTCTATCCGTTCCCTAATTTTCTTCCTAGTTTTTCTTTTTGAGATATCCCCAAATTTTCTTTTTATTTCATTTTTGGTAACTATATTCCATACTTATTACCCTCAATAATACCTTTTATTTACACCTTTTACTAGGGCTGTTAAAAGGTTCAATTTCGATTAACCGAACCGAATTTTTCTGTTAACCAAACCGAATTTCTCCGAAAAAATGGAACCGAAACAGAACCGTTTTAAATTTTCGGTTAACCAAAAAATCGATCGGTTCCGACGGTTCGATTTTTGACTAACCGAAAAACCGAATTAAAATTAATTAATAATTAAAATAAATAAAATAATAATTAAAAACTGAAACTTATTAAAAATAGATAAAATATTTAACAAATAATTAAAATAATTAATGAAATAATAATTAAAAATTAATTTTTAGAATTTTTAATTAATTAATTAGTAATTAAAATAATAATTAAAAATAAAAACGGTTTTCGATTCCGAACCGTTCGATTATCGGTTAACCAATAACCGAATTTGTTTTCAACTCTGGAACCGAAACCGAACCGATAACCGAATTTGTCTGTTTTCAGTTAACCGAATTTGTTGGTTTCGGTTCGATTCCGGTTCTAAAAGAAAATCGAAAACCGTTTAGACACCCCTACTTTTACCACTAACGACCCATCACTATTTCTCGTTCTTACTATCAACAATCCACTTGTTTAAACCTTTTAGACCCTCCACTAATTAATATATTACTATAATAATGTGAGATCTTTATTCCACTTACAATACATTCAACAATATTTATTAAAACTCGTACCCAAAATTTTCAGGAAGGAATTTGGGGGATGAATGTAGTATGTACTACTCAATCTCATTCATTCATCTTATAGATCTTATGGTGTAGATTCTTTCAAAAAAAATTGAATTTTCACTAATTTTACTAAAATTAAGGATTTAGTAACTTGATTTGTTATGAAGCATAGAAAGCAAATCATGTATATAATTGAATAGATTTATGTATATAAATAAATACAAATATGTATGTAATTGAACACAAGTATGCATATGAGTTTCGATTTTAATGTATACTAGAAACGTCCAATGCGCGTCCACAGATTTCCAAATAAGCCGCCGCCTTCCCCACATCCGTCAGCCGATATCAATGTTTATATTATTTTACATGCATGATTATGTTATTTTACATGCATGTTTGTGTTTCGTGGCATATTCGAGCACTCCCAGCGTTCGCTCGCGCACCATGCTTCAGTTGATCAACATGTAGTGTTATATTATTTTATATGCATTATTTGTATTTTGTTGTGGCTCTCCCTAACCTTAGTGCCCGTGGACACCCCAATGCTCATGGAATCTACTATCCAGCGCCTGCGAGCACCCAATGCACGCTGAGTGCCTTTCCATTTTGCCTCCTACTCAAAAAATGGGTTGCCACATGTCAAACTTTAGTGTATCTATGAGTTTAAAATGTATGGTCCAAATTGAGTATTATATATTACCTAAGGACAAGGTACTATCGGAACCAACTATATATATATATATATATATATATATATATATATATACATATACTATTTATTCATATATATATATCTTTAACATACATAAATGAGAACAAATCATGTCCATTAGATTTGTAAATCTAATGGTTATTTTAAGTATGCATTTGAATTAATTATATACATATTTTAACATATAATTATGTATTTGTGTGTCTGTATCATAATTTGTGCATTGAATCTGAAGTGTTCATATTGATTTATCAATGGTTGGTATATGTCATCATGTTTACACTATAAGGAGTGTATACACGGTAATCACTCTCTCTCGCTCTCTATGGATGTGTGTGTATATATATATATATAAGAGTATGAGTGGGAAAAAATATCGAAAAAATGGTATACCGAACTTATCGTGTCGAAAAATCGGTACGGTAACGGTATCAAATTTTTGGATACCGCGGTATACCGATATATACCTTACCGTGGTATATACCGTTTATCGATACATACCGGTATATCGGTATATACCGGTATCGCGGTATATACCGAAAATTTCGGTATTAATTAGATATTTTCGGTATGATTCGGTATATCGAAACGGTATGAATTCAATATTTTTCGTTATTTTCGATATGAATTCGGTATTTTCGGTATGAAGTTGGTAATTTCGGTATACCGAAGTCTGGTATGATATACCGTAAAAGTCGGTACGATAACGGTATAAAATTTTATCATACCATAATTTTCGGTATACCGACTTTCGATATGCCGAACTGTTCGGTACGGTATCGGTATGAATTTTTGCATACCGTAATTTTCGATACGGTATACGGTACGACGAAAAATTTTCGGTATACCGTACCGACCCACCCCTATAGAAGAGTACGTGAGAGCTATTTTTATCGTGAGAATATGAGAATTAAAATTTATGAATTCGCTGTGAAAGTTGATGAATCCATAGAGAAAGTTTATGAATCCAAAAAAACAAAAATTTTGCCTCTCTTGGGATTCAAACTCCGCCGAAAATTTTGAATGTTGTAGATTCAGTAACTTTTTCAATGAATTTATCAACTTTTACTATGAATACATTTAATTCTCGCATTATACTTTAAAATAATTCTTGTTTAAACTTTATTCAATATATATACACAACTAAAGCAAATTTGGGTGCATATAATTATACGGAAAAGGTCTAGACATTGACTAGCAATTTCAGCCCTTAAAACATGCAAAAAAGAGAATGCAAACAAAGGTCTCCATGTGTTGTCATTAAATTAGACCAGACATGGAATTAGTTTTTGCCGGCTCAAATTTAAAGAGGTACAAAACAACACACATCTGAAATATTGTCCAAAGCCGTTATCATATAATTATGCTTAGTTATATATAACAATATAAGTCTTCGCCGCTACAAATTGATTATATTAATTACAGAAACATATTAATTTAAACATTAGGTGTTTCTCATCAGGTAATCTATCATCGTTCCACGAGCGGTTCAAACAACCTTTAAATTAATTTAATTTCGATCGGAACCTTGCTTTCAACATCTAAGACAATATCATCTTCTTCAATAATTCCACGATTTTTTTACTAAGTTCTTGTCGATCAGGCAATAGGTGATATTCGCTAACAATATCCTTTTCTTCGACAAACAAATAAATGTAATATAATTATATATATTCTTTTTTTTTTGATATCATGGGGAACCCGCAGCCGCTACCTTAGGTGCAAGACCTGGAAATCCCACGGTCCAAAGCAATAGCCGCAAACCACACGGACAGGTAAATCACACTTGAAAACCGGTGTGTGCAGCTCAAACCCATAGAGGCGTTTGGTGGGGTTCAACCTCGCGACCTCTCTACCACGCGAACCCACCTTAACCATCGGCTTTCCTGGGACAATTATATATATTCTTGTCAATCTAGTTGACAACATTCCAAACAAATGTTAACAATTTACCTAGTCTCTGATTCTATGTTATGGTTAATATTTCCCAATGAGCAGATTTAAACAGAAAATTAATCCGACCAAATCAAACAATTAAATTTGGTTCAAATAGTTCGTTTTTTCGGTTTTCAATTTTTTGTTTGGTAATTTTTGGTCGAAATGAATCGAAAAAAAAAACGAATTTATGTAGGTATATTTTATAAATATTATTCATCTACAAATTAGATTAGATAATTTCTAAATGTGTTTATTTTTAGTATATTTTATTTGGGCTTGTTGATATTACTTATTTTATCATTATATTTTTATTGGTAGATTTTGAAATAGACTAAAAACTTTTTTTTTATAAAAATAAATAATTTTGGACAAATTGAATTAACCGTTCGATTATTTGGATTCAGCTCTTTAATTAAATTCGATTCGATTCGGTATATTTTTAGAAATTTGACTAATTTGGCATAGTTATTTTTTGGTTTATTCAATTCGAAAACTTTTAATGTCAAAATCTAACCGAATAATCGAATACTCACCCCTTGTGTAAGTATGCACATGCACGTGCATGTGGAAGAGTTTCTCCACCGCTGTTGAATCCGCTACCCGTACCGCTCGTCACTCCCGAGTGCACGATTTTTGCATGTTAGCACTCTTAGCACGTACGATTGAACTATTACTCAGAGGTTATGAATCGTGCATTCAAGCAATCGGTATCGATAATGGTGGCGGAGAGCAGGCGGCAGTGGCGAACAACAGGAGCAGCGGAGAGCAGGCAACAACAATGTTTAGGGTGAGCTTTTCTTTTTCTTTAAATCTAAAATATATTTTTTATTGAATTGAAAACAATAATGTAAGAGTGGTAATTTGTATAAGTGGGCATATTTTGGTTTTACTATATATCAAAATTGGTATATTCCATTTTGGCTTTATATACATTTATGAGGAATTGAATCAAATACAAATAAATTTTAAGTATAAAATAAGAACTATTTTTATCCATTGATTAATGAAGATCTACGGTAAATTACTTACCTTACTTGATGAATTCAAACACTTGTGTTCAAATCTCATAAGGGTGAATTTTTATTTTTCTGAATTCAAACACTTTCGCACGGCGAATTAAGACTATTTCATGAGTTCGTAGTTTATATATTTATGAAGGTTTTTACAATAACCACAACATATGAAAGGATAAAGATTATCCTTTTACAACAACCACCCAATGATATATATTTCACACCCAATGATAGTTAAACAACTTTTATTATTAAAGATTATCTTATATAGATAAAAATAGTATATGCATATTAATAATTATTTATTAAAAAGGATTTGATTTATTAAATTAGGGGTATTTACTATTGAATATTAACTTAAATTGATAAATTTTATAATTCGAGCTAATTAACTTGATTCATATCCAATTAAAAGGAATAGAATCAAAGAAATCATAGAGAGTGATCACTAAAATCCTAACAAAAAAATACCATAGGTAAAACAATGTTATTGTAATCAGGTAGCAATAGAGATGGCAAAACGGGCCTGGTCTAGCCCGACCTGATTTTCGGCCAGGTTGGGCTCAATAAAATTAGGTCTAATTGAATTTCGGGCCGACCTCATCCATAAAAAACCAAAGCCCGACGGGTCTGGTCCGACCTTGAAAATTTGTACTAAAAACATTGTTTCAGCCTTAGTTGGGCCTCAATCTTTTTGGCCCGATAGATTTTCGATGCGATCCAACATTTTGGAAAAGTCCGGTGGTCTCCAGTCGGGCTGGCCCTACCCATTCATTTGTTAACTCTAGATAGCAAGCATAATATCATATCAACATGGACTGAAATCATGAAAACATGACGAATAACTAACACATATGATTTACTATTATCCAAGAAAAACTAGGTGTGATGGTTTTTTATTATCATTAAGGCAAACAAATTATAAAAACGGAACAAAAACAAATTAGATAAATTCAAGTATGAAGAATTGACCCTAAGGTATCAACTTGACAGAAGCCATGCAATTAACCTGTTAATCCAATTACTAATTTTAGTTCAATTTGGATGAATGATCACATATATAACCATAATTTATCTCTCGACAAGTCATGTGATAGTTGATTGATATAAATTCTATCTTTGCTAGATTTTGAAATATATATATTAACTCCCAAAAGGTTAGAAAGATTTTTCCTTCTGCGAATATATATACTTGTATTGTGTGTTTTTGAATTCGATTGCCCAATTAAATTCACTAGATATTTAATCGGATAACCAACACATCAATAGTGGTTAGCTATCTAAACATGAAATTAAACACCAAGAATCATAAATCACGAATTGAAAGATTTATTGAAATTAATATATCAATCAAATAAATTCTTCAAATCTTACAAACCCTATGATCGATAAGAAATTTTTCTACTTATAATTGAAATTAAACAAGATAAAAATAAAGAAAACATAATTGAAATTGATAAATACATAAAAAAACTCGTGTTGGAATTCATGACGAACAATTTGAATACTTGACAAAAAAAGCTAAATATACTCTAAATTTTAAATTATTTTACACTATTAATTAATTTTATATTGTGGAAAATACTATTTTAAATCATGATCTATCAATTTTGTATCAAAAAAATCCCTTATCTGTTTTTCCTACTTTAGAATACTGACATGATTTTTTGGATGTCATATTGTATTTAAATTTTTATTTTTTAAAACTTACATAATACAAAAAGACGTCATTTTACCTAGCATACTCATCACCATCGAGGCCGATGAAAGAAGACATTTGTCAACTCTGCTGCTCATGAAAGCACTATTTGCCAGACTCTGGTTGTCGACAGAAGGCTGTTCAGTTGCAAAGAGCAAATTCTGCTATTAAAATCCAACCATTTTCTCACGTCGACGACGATCTACTGTTGCCACGACCATTCACCAACCTTTTGCGTTCTCCTTCGCGTCGGCTGCCGCTTAGCAATTTGTCATCGTCGCTTGTCGCAGCTCATTTATGCTCGTCAAAACAGTCGCCACAGGAGGATAGATTTCCAAACAACCGTCGCTTTTTTTAATGTATATTAGGAATTTTTATTTTCAGCATTTTTCATTAAATCAGAGCTTTTTAAATTAGTAAAAACAAAATGATGTCATTTTGTGTCATATAAGTTAAAAAAATATTATAAGTATATTGTAGTATTTGACGAGCCATGTCAATATTCTGAAGTCGAAAAATAGATAGAGAACATAATTAATAAAAAATTATTATGAATACATTATAGCTTTCGACGAGCCATATCAACATTTTGAAATCGAAAAATAGACGGGACACAATTGATAGTTCAGAATTTTAAAGTATTTTCAATAGTTTATAATATAATTGATAAATGTGGAAATAATTTAAAATTTCAAATAATATCTATTCAAAATAAATATGCATGACATGACATGACATTATTGGAATTAATAAATGTTTATATTATGTACTTTCTGTTCGGATAAATGTCTTTTACAATAAAAAAACATATACCAAGAAAATAAGTGAGCTAACTTTGTTTTACCTTAATTATCCGATGGAGTATCTAATATCTACAAGAATTTACACTAAGAATGAAGATGAAATTAAGAAACATAATATATTTTTTAAAAAGTTAAATAAAAGTTTATTAAAAGACTAATTTTATTTCTAATAGAACACTTAATTAGGAATATAGCAAATGGGTGATATAATGATAATCATTGCAGACGTGGAGCCACCCCATAAATGATAAAAACTTTACGCGAGAAAGAGAGAAAAACGAGGAGCAACATGACCACGAAACTGCGCAGCCACAGCCGCCATTTCTGCTTCCACCTCTATTTGTGATGATTAATAATAATAATCATCACTTATTATTTTACACTTCATTAGTATCATCATCACTACAGTCGAAAGGACTCGGAAAATAAATAGACACAGATTTGCCTTCGGGATGAGCTGTTTCAGTTACCACGTATCAACAAATTACAGAAATTCAGCAATCAACACTTATCACTGTCAATTGTTTTTTTTTTAAAAAATTGTATATTTCGTCATTTATTTTTATTAACATCTATACAATAATGTGCGATCATATGCTGAAGTACGATTTCGTTTCGTGTCAATATGCATATATATATATATATAGAATAATTTCAGAGCCACCAATTTTTGTTCTTTCTTTTCTCCCTCATTGGTCCCTCTATAAGTAGGAGCAGCACTACTAATCCTTCGCTACCTCTGCTCTAATCTAAACCTTTCTCACAAACACTGTCACTACTACTATTACTAATCTAGTCTCAACCCAACATTAACTCCTTTCCTCTCTCTCTCTAGGCCTTCTCTACCTTTTAAATCATCTACTTTTCCCAATACACTTTGTTTATACCTGCAGCTTCACCTCCACCTTAATCTCTACAGTTTGAATATACGATCATATTAGGAATATGATGAGACTGGAGGGCGGAGCCGTGGCGGCTGTGGTGGTGCGAGAATACGATGCGGAAAGGGATGGCAGAGCAGTGGAGGAGGTGGAGAATAGGTGCGAGGTGGGGCCCAACGGCAAACTTTCTCTCTACACCGACCTCTTGGGCGATCCCGTTTGTCGGGTCCGCCATTCTCCGGCTTGTCTCATGCTGGTAATTAAATTCTCTTATTTTTTCAAAAAAACAAATAATCAATTTTTTGGATGACTATTACCCACACTAATAATAGTAACAGCAGCACTTATTGTTATTTGCATTTGTTATTTATTGTTGTCTTTGACGGTGGCGATGAATAATCAAATGCATGGAAAATTCAGGTGGCGGAGATGGTGGTGGTTGGCGGCGGAGATAGGAGAGAGATAGTGGGGATGATTAGAGGTTGCATCAAAACCGTTACGTGCGGAAGCAAGGTCTCTAGAAATGGCAAAAGATGCCCCACTCCTCTATACACCAAACTTGCCTACATTTTAGGACTCCGTGTTTCTCCTTCTCATCGGTAACCATTTCCCTTTTTCTATTCTTTTCTTACAAAGATACTCAAATTTAACAACAAACTCGTCTTATATACGAAATGGTTTGACAAAGAGAATTTCAACCCGAAAATTGATTTTGTAGGCACCCTTTTACGTAATTATTGACCCCTTTACTTGTTTAATTCACTCTTTAATTATATAGAAAATGAGTACTTTTTGGGCAATGCTTTTGACTTATATCCTTTCTTAAACATGTGGGGACGATTTCTCATTTTAATATAATCATTGCTAAAAATGTTTTGTCACGTTGTAGGAGGATGGGAATTGGGCTGAAATTAGTGCGGAAAATGGAAGAATGGTTCGTCGATAACGGCGCAGAATATTCATACATGGCCACCGAAAACGACAATCTTCCCTCCCTCAAACTCTTCACCGGCAAATGCGGCTACTCCAAATTCCGCACACCCGCGATCCTGGTCCAGCCCGTTTTCGCGCACCGGGTCAGGATCAGCAAGAAAACCGCCATCATCAAGCTCAGCCCCGCCGACGCCGAGGCCCTCTACCGCCGCCGCTTCGCCACCACCGAGTTCTTCCCGCGCGACATCGACGCGATCCTGAACAACAAGCTCTGCCTGGGGACGTTCCTAGCCATGCCGGCCGGGTCGGGCCCTCCCGGGTCGTGGCTGGATCCAGGCGGGTTTCTGGCCGACCCACCCGAGTCGTGGGCGGTGATCAGCGTGTGGAATTGCAAGGACGTGTTCACGCTCGAGGTCCGCGGCGCATCGCGCGTTAGGAGGGCGCTGGCTGGGGCGACGCGGGCCGTGGACCGGGCCCTGCCGTGGCTGCGGCTGCCGTCGGTGCCGGATGTTTTCAGGCCCTTCGGGTTTCATTTCTTGTTCGGGCTCGGCGGGGAGGGCCCGGATGCGGAGAGGTATGTGAAGGCGCTTTGCCGGCTGGCCCATAACCTCGCGAAGGAGCGCCGCTGCGGAGTGGTGGCGACGGAGGTGGCGAGCCGGGAGCCGCTCAGGTTAGGGATTCCGCATTGGAAGAGTCTATCGTGCGCCGAGGATTTATGGTGCATTAAGAGGTTAGGGGGAGACTACAGTGAGGGGAGTGTGGGTGACTGGACTAAGTCACCGCCTGGTATGTCTATTTTTGTTGATCCCAGAGAGTTTTGAGGCGGTGTTCCACACGATTCAACATCAACTACTAGTCTAAATTTAGCAATTTTAATGGATTTTGAGATTTTGTGACTGCTTTATTGATTATGTAGATAGATAATTAGAGAAAATTGTGAGGCGAGGGGATTAGAATTGGATAGAAGATATATATGAATTAAATCATATATTGATTATGATCATCACCTTTTCTTGTGGTGTTGTAATTGCTCAAAAATAGGATTCCTTCCACTCATTTGTAATGCATGGATGTTCGTTTATTTTTCTAATAATAAATTTTACTTGGATAAGTAAATCCTAATTAATATTTTTGAAAATTAAACTAATATACAAATGTTTAAAATTGAAGAATGAATTTTAGATTGGATATATAAAAGAAAAGCTTAAGTTTTGACCACAAAAATTTCGGATAGAATCTTGTTCCATAATTTATGTATTACACGTTGTTCCATTATTAATTTTACTATTTTAATAAAATTTATTATAAAATAAAATTTATTACTACATAATGAATTATAATTAAAATTTATTACAAAAAAATGAAATTTTTAAAAATATATACCATAATTTTGGAATAATCAATCCACATAATTGTTTTTTAACTAAGAAAAAATACAAACTATATATTGAAAAATATATAAATCCTAACATGGATTAGTGAACCATGATTAATAATTTTTAAATTATACTAAATCATAAGAAATTAAATTTAAAGAAAAAATAACCAAAAACTAGAAGAAAAAGAATGAAAACGAGACGCCAAAAATGGGATAGAATATTCCATGTGCAAAAATTTGCAAGTTCATTAAAATATTGTTTTGTTAAGCTCATCTTAAGTGTTTGACGTCACGGAATGCGCTTGTATATGGATCTAATGCAATCTTTCTTCGTCCATGACTGGTAACTGAAAGAGTAATAATCTAGGCAAGCAAACGGCCGTTGGATGTCCTTAGAAGCTCATTTGATTGGTATTAAATTAAAGTTATTTGGACAATAAATATGATTTTAGAATTTTGATTTTAAGGAATTAAATCCTACCATATTCCTTAATCCTTATGACACATATTTGGCAAATCATCAAGTGTGTCTGTAACACAAATTTTTGTATTAAATTTTTATAATTACAAAATTGTATACAAAAATTAATTGAATTTGAATTTGATGAATTTGAGATGTGTTCGATCTCTATCTATCCTCTGATTCTTCTCTTCAATGTTGATTTCTTGAACGATCTTGATGTTCTTCGAGTTGTTTGGAGGAGATGTGATTCCTTGATCTCCTTGAACTTGAAGCTTGAATTTGATGACGTTGATCTGAAGGACCTTGGCCTTGTTTTCAGATCGAATGCTGGATTTGATTTGATTTGTTGAAGAACGTTTGAAGATCTTCAAGTTTGAGCGCCAATGCGGAGGGCTTTCACCTTGTTTCCGAATTAAACTTCAACTTGGTTTGATTTGGAGGATGATCTTGGCAAAGAACGTGGTGATTTGCATGAAGAACGCCTTGAATGCTTGAAGAAGACTTCGATTGTCGGAGAATGCTTCGCAGATGATTCTTCGAGTGTCTTGAGCTCTTCAAGTCTTCACTTCACTTCTTCTTTCATTATGAAGCCCCAATACTCCTATTTATAGATGTAGGCTAGTGGGCTTATGGGCCTTTTGGGCCATCAAGCCATGCTTGGGCTCATGGACCTTTGGGCCACCAAGGTCCAAACCATGGACTTGAGCTTGGGCTTATGGGCCACCAAACCATGAGCTTGAGCTTGGGCTTGGGCTTTATGGGCCACCAAACCATGAGTTTGAACTTGGGCTTGGGCTTATGGGCTTTTGTACCATTAAAATTAAATATTAATCACATATCTATTTAATTTTGGAATAAATTCCATTAATAAAATAGAAATATAATTAATTATGTAATTCGTGATTTACACATGTCGCAATATAATTTGCTAACAATTTTTAATTGTCTACGGTGTCATGATTTCAGTTTATACGTTAAAGACATGCTTATTTTTTTTAAACACTTACTCTCATCGTACGATATTTGATAGTATAATTTCAAAGTTTTGGTTTATTGTGGAGGATGTTTACCCCTTCCTTTATACAACTCCTCAACTTCTTCTTTTCCCTTTCATTAATCTTATCATTTATTCATTGCTCCCCAATTATTCCCTTCTCTACCTGACTTTGATTCATCTATATAAAGTCAAAACTAACAGTGATGATTCTGTGTAACATTTCAAAGCAAGGTTAGTTGCTAAAAGTTATAAGCAAGAATATGGTATTGATTACTAAAAGTTATAAGCAAGAATTTGGTTGGATCTATTGGTACTATTTGGTGATAATAGTCTCAATAGGGCCAGTAAGTTAGCTATAATTTGATATTTTTATGTTGGTGGCTATAATTTGACATTCCTTAACTTGGATGACTATATATATGAATTTCCACTTTTAAAACTCAAACAACTTCAAACTGCAAGTAAATTTTAATGCTCCATTTGTTTTTGTGCATATAACAATCTACGATTTAAATCATATATCCACATTCAGAATTTCTCAACATGCCTTTGATCCTGTTTTTGGTTCATATCAACAATTACTATTAATATATTCTTTACTAGTGTCTGCAAGCTAGTTCATGAATATGAATTTTTCCACTGCACATCCAAGATTGTGGTTACGGATTTTCTATCAAGAAAAATATCTTGCAAATATATACATAGGTAATGATTATATATAAATAGTTTTTTTAGTCATATTAATTTCAAGCAACAAAATCTTAAAAACAGTGAACGTGATTTACTTAATTGTAAACATATCGAATTGTTATACACTAAATTTATACCATTAATTAATATGAAAATATTGGAAGATATTAATTAAATTCGTCGCTGATTAGACCCTATTTACCCTCCTGTGTGGACTGAGCCTTTGTGGTCGGTCTTCTCGACGGGTGCTCGTGTTCTTCGACATATTTACCTCAGCAAAAGAAGAAGAAAACTCTGCCTTCACTAATTCATTCGATTTTTAATATTATTACGTTTGTATATTCTATATCTACAATGATACTATAAATCTATAGTTATATCCAAATATCTAACAAAATATGAAGATATATAGTGTTAGATATTCAGATCTAAACTTTGATCTATTTTTTTCCGTCTAGCTTATAATATTTTGAAGCTGTCAAAATGGTCGTTTCTCGTTCTTGTATTATAAATATGTAATAATAATCATATAATTTTTTTTAAAATAATTACAGGTCTAAAATTATGATTGAACGTCTCTGCAATCGAATATCATATTATGACATACCAATAGATATTTAATTATTTCTTATTTTTGATATTTGTTTAACTTTATATTAGACTAGTCATATATTATTAATATGGTTTTGGATTAGAACATGTATTTGAGCAGGTTTTGGAAAAATAAAAATAAAAAATAAAAAATTTACAACGGAGTAAGAGATAAAATATGAGTTGTTCACAAAAAAAATATTGATTAAATCTGTCTCGAGCCCTTCCCTACTAATGCTTGTCTAATCCTCCTGAAGAAATTCTTCTACACCAGCTAACCTACTTACAGAATGACTCGATGAGGTTCGACTTAAATCTTATCCATCCAACACACTAATGCTTGTCTAATCACAATTTCATCCATTTAATAAAATTTTAATTCAAGAAAAGAAAATTCAAAATTCTCACTGACAGAGACATCTTCTCATTTTTACCGCTTTCAGCATCTTATTGCAAACACTTACACGCTAGTATTAAATATTTACTTAAAATAACATAATCCACCTTCATTACCAGTTTTAGAAGCACTATATTAACATTTGAGGGAAAACTTATATCCCCAGAAAATGCATTAATATAAAATAAGCTTTTCTGATAAATTACAGACATGGAAGTTGTTCTTGACAAGAAACGAAGTAGGAACCAAAACTGCATACATAACACAAGTAACTTAGAGGAAATGAAATTATCATTCCTCTCTCCATTTCATTCTTTTGTTTAGGTATAATTTTTTCTTAGAAATGGTCATTTCTACTAGTTTAGAAATAGTTATTCCTTCATCAACGCATGGTACTAGTCATTCAATTCCATCACACCAAGCACCCCACCTCCCCTGAGGAGGTGCTCAATATGATAGAATAAAAGAGGGGATGTAATGGCCATTTATACCTCCATTTCATTCATTTGCTTAGTATAATCTCTCTTTAGGAATCATCATTCCAGCTAAATTAGGCATAATCATTCTTTCCTCAATCATAGTATTAGCCATTTCTTTCCAACCTCCATTCAATTCCAAACAATCAAATCAGAGATTAAAATGGGGTTTAAACCTATGGCTTCAGAGCCAAAATAATGGTGTGAATAAGACTTGCATGGCAGAAACATGGAGGCGTATTCTCTCTGTTGCCGGGAAATTGCATTTGTAAATTGTGCAGAATTTCAGGAGAAGTGGAAAAGATGAAGTCCGGATAGAAAACTGTAATCCCCAAAAGGGATGTCGTAGTGGATCAGAAAAAACAATTCTTGAACAGAAGGGAACGAATATATATAGAATCGGAAAAAATTCCCCTACCTCAGTTGGTTAAGAGTTACGGAAAAAATTCTCCTAACTCCACGAACTTAGTTCAGTTGGGTAAGAGTTAGCAGATTTGGAACAAGAAAACTCCCTAGACAAAACAATTATTCATGCAACTCGCTTGAAAAGAAAATTTAAATGAAGAAATCAACCAAGAAAAAATCAATCTCATAAACCACACAACGAGCTGACACAAATTTGTGTACAGTGAAATCCAACACACTTGTGGATGAATCAGATGGTAAGTACGACATAGAGAGCTACTCACCTTGAATGATCAGTACAAGTTTACAAGACAAACAAGAATAACTAGGCACCTCAAATTTGATGCAGTGACCCCTCCTTCAAATCCTATTGGCCACGACTTCTGCGGCTTTCTGCAGTTCTTATTGGGTAAAAATAAGGATGGGCCTGTACAAGATTACAACCATCAGTCAACAAAAAGAGATATGCTTTGGCTGCAACTAGACATAATTTCGAGCATTACATAGGAGTTAAAGCGGATGGAGTATAAATTGGATAAAGTGTTTTTTCATGATGAATCACAATTAATATTATTTCCAAATCTCAAAATCCATTAATAGAAACAATAATTCCTTGTTGCTTTAGAAAAGTTGGAAACAGTCGAGTGAACAAAGAAGGTACCATTGCTTCCTTTGCAGTTGGCCTTTCTTGATGATCATATCGTAACAATTTGTCAACAAAATCAATTGCCTTCAGATTATAAAAGAATATTCTCAGTCAAACATTATAACCAAAACTTAGTTACATGGCAATTAGGTTCTCAGTAGCCATATGGATAACTGCTTACCTCAGGAACAGCCAAATGTTGATTATCAGCATTGATAAATTTTGTCCATGGTTTTCTGCTATGCCTAGATTGGCACACCAGAAAATCAGTATTCTACTAAAAATTTATATATACATACAAAAAGAAGAGCAAGTGCAAAGTTACATTTATTTCACCTTCCAACAAGAGCAGCAAGATTTGGGTCTAATTCCAAGCGGTATTTGTTCAAATAGGCACTCAACTCATCCGTACCCAATACCTGTCATTTTATCAAGATTCCATAGCTTAATAGGTTGTATCAAGATTTTAAACTACTTACAGAAAAAGGATGCAATTAAACCCAACAAGGGATGACAATCTAATTCAACAGAAGTTGAGAAATAATTGCTAGAACTTAGTATGTATTCCAATCTCCGCCATGCGCACAACAGTATGGGAAAAAAATGAGTACAAGTAAAAGTAAATTCATGAGTTATCTTTCAACATACCTTTGCAATCTTGACCAGTTGATCATAATTATCATGCCCATAGAAGAAAGGCTCCTTGCGGAATATCTGTACACCACAAACTTCATATAAGCATCATTACAGATAGGATTTTTTATATTTATCTTGGATATGACCATTCAACTTGTTATCTACCATCAACACATCACAAGAAATCAGATAAAAGTCCTTCATTTATGGCTTCAAGAAATAGGATAGCTATGATACATTAAGATGCTTGCTATGATAGATGTGATCATAGTCTATATTAGAAAAGATACTGAACCAATCTTCTGTATCTAAAAACATATAGAAAGGTTAGCATTATTGAAAAGAATCTCACCAATTTCTATGTCCAAGTCCATTAGAATTATATACCAGCCAATTATGATAGATCATAGAGCACATATATAGAAGAATAAAAGTTTAAATCTTACAACAGGCAGATAAAAGAAAAGAGCATACCATTCCAGCAAACATACAGCCCAAGCTCCACAAATCCAAGGAGTAATCATAGTCTTGCAAATCAACAAGAAGTTCAGGGCCTTTAAAATATCTGCAAATAAGTGAAAATATATACATTTAGCACACAGCTAGAAGCAATATAATCAAACAAATACCCGTACTCATGACAATGAAACTGTAACCATCTTTCAACAATTAAATATGGTTTGTCCCTCCCAAGAGAACAGATATCTGGAAGCAGAACCTGAGTTAAGAGGCTGCTACCTAGATTTTTAAATACCATAAGCTAGGAGAAGTGAAACATGTGGAGCACAACAATTTTTCAATGATTTAACTAACCCTTTGAAATGCTCACTAAATCATATTTCCAACGGTTCCATTCAGTCTAATATCCACGCGATTAGCATTCAGCACAATGATTTGCATATATTTTTATTTAGTACATGTGACTTTCAAAATAATTCATCAGACCTGATCCTAATCTATTGTAGCACAATAGTCAGATGATTTGTATCAAAGTTAAGATCCCATATTTCTCAAATCGTATATGAAAAGATTTCGCTTTAACATAATGGTAAGAACATGAAAAACAAGATACTGCCGTATCATAGAGTAAATCTTATTCTGATACCCAAGTTTTACCAGTAGTCTAAACTCTAGATAGTTTATAAATTTGTAAGAGACTACCAAGTCCCATGGTTAATCCAAAATCAAAATAACAGTCACAAATGCTCAAACTAATGCCTCCTTTTTGCCACAACTGTCCAATTATACATATTAGAAGAATCCTAATTATTCATAGGTCATAATCAAATGCATTTACTCACTCATATGACAACAATTTATAGGATATTCACAGTGACCTAGAAATCAATCATATGCACTGCAGTTGAGAGATAATTTACAGACAAACTTGTAATTTGACATTTAATTTCCTATAAGATGTCACAAATTGTTTTTGTACAGTGCAATTTTTAGATGTCATCTTCTTTAAACATATTCACCTTGAAATCAAGTTAGAGAGACCCCATTATTTACTACCTATCTAGATGCATCTAAAGTTTCTCAAGTTTTTAGGTTTGACCAACAACATTTTACACTTGTTTTTCCAATTCAGTATGAAATTATTTATTATCATAATGATAGGGCTACTAATCAAGTGTATGATGATTAGATGCAGGCACCAAAATAAAAGGTTTGAGAAGATATGCCCAACATAGTCCACTTTTAACACTCAGCCATTTGTTCGTGTCAGGTAAACCAAACAAAATCTTCAGTATTTCTCTCAATACTGGACTTACAGAATAAAAAAATTGAACTCTCAAAGAGTAAACTATTATTATCAGAATTATAACTCCCTATCTAGGTCAAGATAATTCTTTATTCCATTTTGTTATCCAACGCAGATCTTCATGCATCTATTCTATCATTTGCATGATCCATCAACCTGTGACTATACTCCAAGTTTAGTGAGTTCTACATAAGAATAAAAAAATGTCAGCTTTTATACAGTTGCCTAATCTGCAGCCACAGAGCTTTAGAGAGACCACATCATGCCCATGGTTTAAATTTTTAATCTTACCACATACCGAATACAAACTTCTAATAATCAGAACCATAATTTAGTATGTCAGAAGAAAGAAGTAAAATAATTAAGATAAGGAAACAAATATTTGAAATTGAAATCGTAACCATAAAGATCATTTACAAATTACTTATCACTATGTTAAAATGAATATTTAAATTGACCTAGAACTTAGCCTTATGCGCTGCAAGAGAAATATATGGACCCCTACTCCATCTCCGTGTGCAAAAGAGTAGCATTTATCATACAGCTTAGATATGAAAAATCAAATAGAGCAGCTGTAGAAAATCAAGTCTGAAATTGACAATAATTCAAAGTGGAAACCTTAATAACAATTAGAGCATTCATATAAACCTCATTCATCACAGATAAAAATAGTAAAACTTAATATCAGAAGAATTTTCTCTTCCTTTGACTTGGTAAACAATCCTATATGAGTTTCATTTCCTTCATCCATAGTTGGTGGTGGTTTATAAACTATACTTCTTGATCCTCTTCCACTCACTAAACCAGAGCATATAAAAAACAGAGAGAACAAATGAGAAACTATTCTTTCAAAAAAGCGATAGAAAATAAAAAAGGGTAAGTACATTACTCTATCGTACAAAATAAGTCAAGATCATTAGCAAAACCAGAGGTGAAAAATGATGGCAAACCTAGAAGCAACACGAACATTATACTCCTTTCCTGGATGGTAGAACTCAGCAAGTCCCCAGTCAATAAGGCGGAGTTTACGCTGCTCATGATCTATCATGACATTGTGGGGCTTCACATCCCGATGCATGATACCTTGAGAATGGCAATAGTCTAAAGCCTGTACAGCAGTAAAAAAAAACTTCAGCTTTTCTCCATCAGGATACATCATTCCATCACAGCAAGAAGAGCGCAGGAGAAGGTGAGTGCAGGTAACTAATTCGTTATAAACAAGCACATGCTCATTTTGATATTAAAGAAGCAAAACAGTAAACTAAATTAACAAGCTTATTGGATTTATGCCAGAGTCAAGATCAGGAGCCACACTTGTAAACATCATTGCTGCTGGTGCTGCTACCCCATAATCAAGAGCAGAACCTATGGCAATTTCTATTCCTTTCTTGCTTGTCATTTTCCCATCCCAGGCCAGAAAAAGAACTGGGGACTCAAATTTACTCTTCATAATTCTAGTGAATGCATTGAATGCATGCCACAAATTAAAACAAAGCAGACCTGCTATAGTTAACTTAGGTTATATTCTCCAAGTTCAGGTTGGAGCAATAGGAGTCGTAATGATGGATATCCACATAAAATGTCTAATTTTAAGGACTTGATCCATTTAGCATCACTGTTCATTAACAGGTCACAGAAAATAACACAAAAATCAAATTGATGAATCGATGATGATAAATGACAGAATAGCACATGTCAAATGAAACCCTAGAGTATGAATACATGCAGGGACTGACAAAGTTCGAGAAGATAAAGAAGAACCAGGAATTTGAAGAATAATATTTCAAATTTTCAATCTCCAAATTTTGTTCAAACTGTAAATGCAGATGAAAGAAGAGACTTACCTTCAAAAGTTCATATATGTAATATCTAATATCAAAGTCTGAAAGAGTGGGATACAGCACTTTAAAGTCTGTATTGTTCACATGCTCAAATATAAGACTTGGGGTCTTTGATTGCTGATCCCTTACAATATCAAGCAACTTCACAATATTTGGCCCTCCACAGAGATTCTGCAAAATCTTAATCTCTCTCTTGATCTGCAGAAATGGATGCTATCGATCATGAGAACCTTAAACAGTTCTAAGTGCAGTATCAATACAACCGGAATAGGTATTCAAGCAACAAGAATTCTACTATTCAATTTTTTTCTACTACATTCACATTATCTCTTCTTAGTTCCAGTGAATTCTCTTCCACTTTGGCATTTATTGTTTCCATTTCTCCTTTTAGCTTTTCCTTATTCTTTACTGCCACCTCCCTCCAACTCAAACCCCATTTAAAAAAAAATCAAAAAAATAAAATAAAAATGAAATCGTCTCTATCAACTGCTTATGCTTAGCCAAAAAAGGCATGATTTCCAGGGGAAAAGAAATAAATAATAATTAAAAAATATGGAAAATGACTTCTTTCCTAGTTGAAGTGAAACAGGAGTCCTCAAACCCATGGTTTCCAGGAAATTTCTAGTCAATTAATCAATTTGATTGATTGTTTTATAAACATTCTATCTTCTCCTTCTTCGTTTTAGGACAATCATTCCTCAACCATCTCAATTCTCATAAGCTATAATTCAAAGGTAAGAGAAGGTGTAATTTATGACATTTTATCTGTCCAAAACTTAGTTAACTGACACCATATCACAACAGCATGAACTGATTATTTCAACTGATAGCTGGAGAATTGTTATAGCTGGCATTCGAATCCCATAATCTATATGGCTTAAAAACAGGCCCGCAACTAAAATTGATTAAGAAAAATCTTCTCTTGCTCATAAGACCCAAGAAACAAGAAAAATAGCATTTATCAGCCAACCAAACTATCTTCCGCAATAATTAATTTATCGGAAAGAAAAAAAAACACGAGACCTTCTTCTTCTTGACCGGTTTAAGGATTTTGATGATGCATTTCTCGTTATTGGTTACGTGAATACCCTCAAAAACCTCGCTATATTTCCCCCTACCGACCTTCCTGACCACCTCGTAATCATCCTGCTCCCTGTCGCAACCAGTCGAAGCCAAACGAAATGAAACAAAGCCAATACAATCAAATTAGAAAAAAGAAAATAATCATTCGAGCATCCCAGTTAATTACCCCCATTGAACCGTTAGCGACTCGTAGTCCCAATACTCCTTAGGGCGGATAACATTGACATCTGAGTAGACCCGCGCCTTGGACGGGGCTCCAGGCCGCCTAATCGCTTTCATGATCTTCTGCGACATGGTTTCAAGCAGGGAGCGGCGGCTGACGGAGGTTAATTGCTGGTGCGGCGGTGGCTGGCCTTCTTTCTGGTGGTAGTGGTGTATATTCTGTTGGTGGTTTAGAGCGAGCTGGGAGGCTGGACGATGGAGGAGGGAAGGCGGCGAGGAGCGATGAGGGTGGTGGCGCAAGACGAAGAATTGGAGGGGCCTTACGGCCATGAAATGGTAAGGGTTATTATAATTTGCGTTCCTCTACTGCTCTTCTTTTCCATGGAAACCCTTTCCCTTTTTCTCATTTCATTTTTTTTTATTCTAAATCTACTCATTTTTAACCAACTTAAGTTGAAATTGTAATTTTTGGTAGCTATACGATTGAATTATAAGAATTAAGTATAAGGTATTATCCCAAAATAAAAGTGTTACACTCTTTATGAACGTTGAGACGATCATGTTACACTCTTCATGGACGAAGATTTTTATTTTTTTAATTGTAGGAATGTAAATTCAGCTCATTCAGTTGGGTTGAAGAAATCAATCACATTTGACTGCTAAAATTATTTCATTCCATGAATAAGATTGAATATTATTCAAATTAAAAATTATCAATTCTAATTCTTAATTTTCAATTTTCTATCTAACATGTCAGGCCAACAAGTTTATAAAAACAACATGCATAAATTGTCTACGGATGACTGGTACGATCGGTAATAACTGGTGAGTAATGAAATTCATAATTTGCTCTTTTTTCCTCAAATAACTAGCTTATCTTTAATATATTTATAGCATATTATGTTCATAATTAGAACTTCAATTTCTTTTAAAAAATTCAAAAATTATAAGTCATGGGTTTAAATTATTTAGCATCATCTTTAAATATATTTTCTAAAAATTTTGAGGAGTTTCTGTGTCTATGTTTGATGAAGAACAAGATGAAGTGCACTGAATAGGCTAAAAATAAGTTATCTGAATTATTCTATATTCATGATAAGTGTATTACCTATGGATAGTATGAATTTAATAAAATTATTGTTGGGTGTTATTTGAGTGTGAAAGAGTTGGTTGTGAGTGAAGAATGTTATTTTGATAAATAATAAATAATTGTGAAATTGAATAATAAAAAATAATGTTCTAAAAATGAATATGTTATGTTTTTTTATGAATATCGAATAAAGCAATTATGATATATTTATCGTCAACGAATGTGATATATGATCTGTTCTGTTATTCAATTCTCTCGACATCTATGAAACTTAAGTCATTCCCCAGATATTTCTTGCTTATTCATGTTATCCTCCCGTTTGTTTGATAAATATTGACCTTTTTGTATTCTCTCTCCACGCATAAATGCATTCAAACAGATGGATTAAACTCCATAAAATTAAGACTGCGCCTTATGCGTGTTAACTAAATAATGAAACGTTTTCAAGAAAAAAACAAATAATGAGACATCCCACATCGGTTAAAGTCAAGGCGAAACATCGTAGAATCTACCTATAAAATAAAGGCTCGTAGATGATAGGACTCGGGACAATGATGCAGCTAGTGAGATAGTAAACAAGGCGCGTCGTGGGATACCGGGTACCGGTAATATTATTCTTGCTATAAATAAGGAAAATGCTCCTTAGTAAGTGGTTTCAATAAATGTTTATAGCAAGAGTAGTCTTACCAGTGCCACCTATCCCTCGCTACAATTCATAGTATAATATTTTTGTTTTTATATTTAATTAAATATTAAATATAAAATTTTAAAAATCTTATTACGACGGATTTGAATTTAATATTTTTGGTTTTGATTTGAATTTGATATTTTTGGTTTTGAATATTAATTACTCTATTATTAGAGCATTAATTATTATATCCAGAGACGGATCCAGAAGTTGATGATGGGGTGATGGGGTGGGCTGAAAAATAAGTACTTCGCCCAAGCCTACGTTTGCTTAGTAAGCTTGAGCGCATCTTTCTCATATCAAGGCTTTCTTCGACGTATTAAATATTATAAATGTTAAAATATTTCTATATTTTCATAAGTTGTCTTGCGAGATTTCAATACATAAAATCCATCAATAATTGAGTTTATATCTATATTTTTAATAAAATTTCTTTCAATATAAACTCTTCTTTAGCGTAAACTTTAGGGAATCCATCCGTCAAACCATTGGCAAAACTTGGCTACGATTGAACTTGAACTTTGACAACTTCGAATGGACAGAGAGCAACATCAACAAACACTTGAGCAGATGCATCACTCAGGAAGAATATGATACTTTTGTTTGGTTAATTTTCCCGACTCGTATGAACCTTTGAGAATACAGACAAATAGGGTATTCTAAAAGCACCAATATACGTCACTCAAAGCAGTAGGCATGCAACAATAAGGAGATACAAAATTTTAGCGTTGGAAATCTCTCAAAACGAAAGATAGGAAAAAATCACGGGACTACTAGAGCCGCTTAAATCCACTATCATCAACAATGGAACAGTACACAATCTTCTCTAGATTATACTAGAGGCATACAAAACATCATACACTCGAAAATAAGCACATCAAGATGTATGGAATCAAAATCGAGCAAAGGTCAAGAAAAATATCACCAGAAATTCTCATCTGTTCAGTTCAACGAAACCCGACCTTCGAACCTCAAAATTCGATCTCCACCGTCCAAAACGTTGGCCCATATGCTGTAAAACCGTTGTCCAAAAATCACGGTGATCTAACAGTTCAATATTCGGAAAACGGAATTTTTCTAAAGCCGCGCGCTGAAAATTTGAGAGGAGAAAAAAAGGCTACGAATTTTTCTGTTTTGGCTACCCCAATTTCTCCATTCAAAAATGGTAGCTGATCTTTTTCACTCTTATAACATTTTCATGGGCTCATGTGCTTTTCTCATAGGTCAAAAATATAAGAAAATCAAACAATAACAACTTTGTTTTAATTTTTTAATTATTTTGGACTGTGCTAATTTTAAATTGGGTTTAATATAATATATAGATGGAAGAAAAAGTTTGGGGCTTGCACCGGGCTGAAGCCCGGTGCAGCCCCTACCATCATCCGCCCCTGATTATATCATTAGATCAACATAAGTATATATTTTGCTTTTCTAAAACTTAATAATCACTAATATAAAAGTTTTCATAGAGAAAAAGGATTACAATGAATTTAACAAAATGGTTGAGTTAGTGTCATTCTTAACTTAAATAAGGTTTTATCGCTTTTCTAAAACTTAATTACAATGAATTTAACAAAATGGTTTAGTGTCATTTTTAACTTAAATAAGGTTTTATCGTGTTCGTACTTCGTAACAAAGTAAATTTTTTTTTCTTCTCAAAAGTCAAAGAAAGATTAAAAACATTGAATATAAGGGGTTTTCATCACACAAGTGGAGTGAACATAGAAGAAAAAGGAAAATGCAAGAAAACTAGAACTTATGAGATAAACAATCATTGGATGACTATATCAATCATTCAAAAAATAGTAAAAGGTTCGGGAAAATAAATAAGTTCGAATCCACTTCCAAGATGTATATTTAATCCTATCAAACACCTTTAACACAACGGAGTTGATGTTCTTGAAAATAAGATTGTTCTTGCCTTCCAAATCTTCCTACAAACGTATTGCCAAATTAAATCATGAATCCTCTTTGCATCTCTACCAACGTCATAGTTAAAGAAGATAGATAGATGATCCACAACACTTAGTTTGATAGGAAAAATACACATGAAGAAGAGGTGAATTGAAAACACAACTACTATTTGAAACACCCAAACAGAAGTCATCTTTTCACAAGGTTCATTTAGTGACAATCATATCTTGAAGAAGTTTCCATGAGAAAGCATAGATCTTAGGTGGAATTGACTTCTACCATATATTCGAAAACACAGCTTTAACATTCTCAAGAGGCACCAAATCTCGTGCCATGTCGTTATGCAAAGACAGCGTGGAAAACAAATTATCTGGGTTCCCACTTCATTTGACCGAATCAAAATGAAGTGGTTCACATTTAATCCTATAAACAAAATACGAGAAGTCCATAAATTCAAGAAATTCAATGGAGTTAAAAGGCAAATTCCATTGAAAACACCAAAGCCACAACTCCCCCCAAGCCGACCCATATTCATTACCAAATGGTTTTTTTGAGTAAAAATATTGAACAGAGAAGTAAATCTATCTCTGAAACAAACTCTTGGTAGGGGTGGAAGTTTGGTATTGGATAATGGATAATCCGATAATCCGAACCGAAAATTGGTTATTGGATAACCGAATAACCGAAAAAATTGGATCGGTTCGGTATTTGGTATCAAAATTTTAGAAAATTCGGTTATCGGTATACCCGATAACCGAAATATAGAATAAACCGAAATACGTATATATATATATATATATATATATATATATATATATATATATATATATACAAAATATTATTGTATCAAATTCTATTGTAGACTAGTTGGTTTGGGCGCAAGCCTCAGCCTTTTCCGGTTCGAATCCCATGAGCCTCAACTTATTTATTTTAAGATAACGGATTAATTATAAATATAGTTAAAATGAATATATTACAAGAAACTATCGTAGCTCGATTGGGTAAGTGCGTATATTTTCATTGAGGTCGTGAGTTCGATTCTCACTTGGAGCAAACTAACTATTTTTTAAAAAACCGGTTAACCGACCGGTTCTCTATTCGGTTTGTAAATTTCATGTAGTTCGGTTTGATTATCAACCGATTTCCACCCCTACTCTTCGGGGTCATCCCAAAATCTAACTAAGTTGCCCTTTCCAACAGAGAAAGAAATATTACTACAAAACACTTTAACCTCAACCCCATACAAGACATTAAACAAATCTCTCCAACATAAAGACATCTTATTACTACTTCTTGTCCTTAAAGAGTCATACCTAGATCTAAGAACTCTTACCCATGAAGAGTTCTCATCTCTAATCCACCTTCAGACCCATTTACAGATTAAAGCAATATTAAATAACCTAACATCTCTCACCCTGAGACCCTCTTCATCTTTTCTCCTACGAACCCTCTCCCAACTAACCCAACGAATTTGTTACAACCTTCTTTTCCACCCCACAAAAATTCGCAACATAATTCCATGGAGCGAGCTTTTGGCGAAGTTAACTTTAAGCCCAGAAGAGATCTCAAAGAAGCGCAAAAACACCCTTGATAATATAAGTAGGATTATGGTCTCCAAATGATAGTACACTAAAATCAGAATCTATATTCTTTTTACTGAATTCTCTACAAAAAAACTCTAAGGCTATGCACATCGTTTGAGAGATCCATACAATTTCAATTCAAGAACATAATTCATGGATTCAGATACGTTTCCATTTTGATTGTTTTTCTTGGATGATCAACATAGAGTAACTGAATCTAGGGTATAAATTTCAAATTATAACATGCCCAATTATACGATTAATTTCTAATAATTTTAGATTACTTGAAAATGATCGCCTATTCTTATAATATTCCTACTTGCTTATTCGGAAACAGAAACACCAAAGAAGCAGGTAAACAGTGTGGGGCCGTCCAATGCAAAGAAAAATCATATAGCCAAAATGTAATTCCAGCAAATTTCAGATGACCAATTTTGTAATGAATCACATCTCAAACAAATCTAGATAACAATGCATTTTTTTCTATTAAAATCTAGGATCGACCAGCAATATTTTGTAAATTAGGAATATCCTGCAGTCCAAAAATTGTTGCTTTATCATTACTTCATACTCGTGGAACCCTAGTTTTTAAAGTGTTGGTGATATGAATAGCTATGATATAAAAGGCACCTTTAATCCATAAGAATGTCGGAAGCCATCGAATTGAAGCAAAGCAGGGGATGATGCTTGACGTGGGAAATGAACATGGAATTTTCAACTTTCTATTCCAAGAAGCAAAATCTTAACTTTACCTGTATTAGTTCCCTTAATAGTTACCAAAATAATGCTGTGAAGCAACTCCAACATATGTTTGCACGTTTGCTCACCACATTTTTTTTCCAGTGTCAATAGTATATAGTTAATGTACATAGAATAAAATATGGAATAAAGATCACCAATCCATTGTTCACGTAGGATAAGGTGTTCGCCCATGATACTACACTTATGATGCCTCACATTTGTTGCAAGTAAAAGTGAACAATATCATAAGCATCCATATGGTATTAGAATGGTGAATAAATCAAATAATTTTGGTTCAATTTGGTATGCGATTCACATTTCGATATTCGAATTTGAAAACAATTATTAATTTTATTCAATCAGTTTTCAAATTCAAATATAAAATTATGATATTTGATTCATAATATATATATATATATATAAGGTTGAGTTCCCATAGTATCCGGTCCCCAGATAGTATGTAGTACCCAATCTAGACCACATATTTTGAACACGTGGCCACACCACAAGCTGACACGTGACATCTTCTTTTCTTTTCTTTTTCTTTTCTTTTTTTAAATTTTGCAAGGGGCAAAATGGGAAGAAACAAATCAACCTTCTTCTTCTTCTCCTTGACGGCAAAGATCAGACGGCTCTGTTTTCACGAGAGACGATGACGATAGCAACAAGATACACAAACAACTACAAACAACAGATTTTGAAAGAAAGAAAAAGAAGAAAAAAAATTGAGAACAAAATTGATGGATTTTGAGAAAAAATAGAAGATGAATTTGATAGATGATTGAAGAATCGAGAAAGATGGTGGTTATGAGAAAAAATCACGGCGATTGAAGAATCGATAATCGATGAAAGAGACAGCGAAATTGATAGAGAATGATGAATGAGAGATTTCTGTCGAAAACCATAAAAATGCATTGAACAAAATATGAAACTGCATTGAACAAAACATAAAGCTGCATGTTCCCACGAAACAGAAACATGCATTTAACTTATCACGTGCATGCATTGATCAAAACATGTCCATGCATTTAACAAAACATGTTCATGCATTTAACAAAACGTAAAAATGCAGACCAACGGGCACGCGAACGAGCGCCGGAGCGACGCACAAGCACGAGCTCACTCTGGGTGCGCCCGCACGCTGGGCGCGCCCGAGCGCAAGGCGAGCTTCCAATCACATGCATTATTGTGTTCAACTGCATGCATTTTTTGTTCATTTGAATGCATTATCCAGTTCAACTAAATGCATAGTTTGTTTTTCGCAATCACATAACAAATCAAATTACTAATATACCCTTAATATAGCGAAATTAAGCTTAAAAAGTCCGAAAAAATATGAACCATAGGATCTATGAGATGAGTGGATGAGATTAAGTACTACATACTATCTCGACTTGGATATTATTTGATCCCTCATTTCTCTATATATATATCACATCATGCTTTGTACGAGTGAATTATTTTTTTCTATCAAAAAATTATGACATCTTTTATAACAATTGATTTTTAAAAAAGGAAAATGAGAAGAAACAGAGTAAAATACTACATAATGAAAAATTCTTGGCGTTTAAAAAGTAAGACTTCAAAATTTTTAAGACCAAATTGAAGCTCTTCTTCCCCAAAAGCCACACCCTCTACTAGGGTTGTAAATTAGTGAAATAATTCGAGTTCGATTCAGTATTCACAATTCTGATAATAGAAATCGAAATCTACAATATTTTATAATTTAATTGGAAAAATATTGTCCAAGAACTGGAGATGACGTGACTTCCTATTGTCATAGAAATGAAGGCAACAACTAACAACCACTTCCTTCACAAATAATAAACAATCAATAACTGCACTTTTATAAACATAATGAGTATGAGCAATGATGACATTGAAAATTTATAATAGTAATCTTCTTAATTGATTCATAATAGGAGATATGATGTTTATAGACAATTTATGTTCCCATGATCCAAAAAATAAGTAGAGTCTGATTGAATTTTTATTCAATTATTATGAAAAAAAAAACTTGAAAGATAATATAAAGGAAACCAAACCCTAAACTAATTTAAACTGAACTATAAGTGAGGTCCAAGGAAGAGATTCGTTATTGTTCGTTGCGCGACAAGTTCCATTCCGAAATAACTAAAATAATATATTATGGATTAATATCTAATTTGCAGTTAATATTGATTTAATAATTATTTTGTTCAAATTTATCCCAATATTTATCATCTAATGTGAGAATCAGAAACTTAATTTGATGTATGATTACATATCAACGTGCTTGGTGGAATTGAAGAGAAATTAACCTTAGTGTGTGATTAATAGTTTAAGATGGCCCTCTACATATAATATAAGAACACATGTCAAACTCATCGAGGGTGAAATATAATGAAGAGTTTTCGTGTGCGTGGGTTGACCTAGTGGTAGAGTGGTTAATGCTCGAGATAATATCTCGGGTTCGAGTCCATCGTGATACGGTCTTTAAATTTCTGTATTAAATTGATAAAAAATAAATAAAATAATGAAGAGCTTTCGATGTTTTAAGTAGGTTTACCATCAAGACCACGCATCCTTATGATATCATATTCGTGTTATTGACGGCTCTGATTATTCGAATCTTCAATGGGAGCAAGCAAACACTTATTCTTTCCTTAATTACCACATCACTTTACAATATCCATATGTCACTAAATTTAGCGAGAACAAAGCCACATGGGAAGAATGAATCATCAAGATGCATCTACTTGCTCGTGTTGCTTGTTGCATCCAAAGCGTGAAAGTGAAACCAAAAGAATAAAACTTGAATAAAAACAAATTCTTTGTAAGTCTCGGAAACTCTCTTTTTTGTCAATTTAATACAGAAATTTAAAGACCGCGTCACTGTGGACTCGAACCCGAGACCTTTGGCCAACACACGCATACAAGTCTGGGAAACTCTTGCTGTTCACTAAGTTAATTTGCTTCACTAATAAATCGGCCTCCATCCTAACTTCACTTATAAAACCAGCACCTGCATGGGTTGTACTTAATATCTTCATTGCAATACATAAACTAATAATTTCCAAATGCTACACACTTTATGAACTTACAAACAGTGTATTTAGATTCTTTACGGGAGTGGTGAAAAAGGATAGCCTTGACATTGCGTGTGGAGAGAGAGAGAGAGACTGTTAGCATTTGGAGTTCACATTGGATAGCTGGTTAATGAAGTTAAGCTGTAGTTAAATTAAATTTTTTTACAGAATTTATTACATGAAAAGCGAGGCTATTACTGAGATCATCGCTACTACCTCATAACATCACTTCCATCTTGCTCCTCAGAACTTTCTCTCTCTCTCTCTCTCACACACACACACACACAGATTTAGGACCAAAACTGAGAAATGAAGGAGAAAGAAAGAGCATAAGATAGTTAACCAAAAAAAGGGAAGCAAAAGATGAGAGCTCATAACTTGAGCATTGTCCTCATCATATCACTCGTTGCATCCTTGAGTGTCCAATTAATCAATGGAGCACAATCAAATACATGCCAGCACAATAACAGGCGAATCCTGCACCAACCTCTATTTCCGGTGGACTCAGCACCGCTGCCTCTGCCTCCGCCTCCCATTCCAGACATCCCAGACGAAGGCCAGCCGTTCTCAAACGAAGTTCCCACATTTGATCAGAGCTATCAACCCCCTCCCTTACCAGATACCGGTACATCAGTGGCGAGTCCAGCCGCTGCCACTCCTCCATCATCCAACCCGATCAAGAAACTGGTGATCGTAACATCATCAACACTTGTGACGGTAGGAATGTTGTTGGTTTTGGCATTCTATCTCTACAAGAACCGTCGAGAACACCACCGCAACGAGTCCCAGAAGCTTATTGGTGAAAATTTACAGAGGATAGATGAAGAATCGAGAGTGCCACCACCAGCATTCCTCTGCCTTGAGACAGCGGAGCCATCCACCACCACCAGAAGTTTAGTAAATGAAGCCAATGTTGCCAGTGGCTCACCATACCACAAGCTCAACCAGGAAAGAGATTCAATCACTATAGGCCCAGTCCCGACCTTCAGCCACTGCCGCCACTGACGAAGCCTCCACCACCTCCAAGAATGAGCTCACCACCACCCATGTCGTCATCAGATGATGAAAGCCATGATACCCGTTTCGACGCCCGACGAGGGACGTCTTCGGGGCATGAGTCCCCTAGTTTAAGGCACTACAATCCGAGCAACAAAACCAGCCAAGTGAGCCAGGCCAGGCCAGATAATCTTGGTTCTAAGCCTCTACCTCATTCCAAGAGGACTCCACCAAAATCTCGATTTTCAGTATCTTCTCCAGATACAGGACCTGCAATTGTACCATCAATCAAACAATCATTGCCGGCTGCACCACCACCACCAACTTCCTTGGGGCCATTGCAGTCATGTAAACCACTGCCGTTTTCTCCTAGCAGGACCAAATTTTCAGCATCACCTCCATCGCCAGGCATACAACAATGTCGATCAATGACCAATTATGAGCAGAAGGCATCTAAAATCCCATTTCCACACCCACCACCACCTCCACCTCCACCACCTCTGCCACCAACATCATTGACAAGAAAACATGGGGCTGCAAAGACATATACTTCTTCACCTGTTTTCAAGCAAACAAGAAGGTCAAACTCTAAAAGTCCTAGCCCAAAAGCAAGTCCATTGTCCGAGAAGACAAGGCCTGTCAAACAAGTTCGCAAAGGTGCCCATTCAACAGAGAAATTCGATGCTGAGAACAATGAATCAAGAACCAGAATGAAGCCATTGCATTGGGACAAAGTACGGGCCACTACAGACAGAGACACTGTTTGGGACCATTTAAAGTCAACTTCATTCCAGTAAGTGAACCGAAACCTTTCTTAAAGTAACTAAGAGTGGTTCTATGATATTTCATTTGTGTATCCACAGGTTGAACGAGGGTGCCATGGAATCGTTATTTGGATGTAATTCTGCAACTCCAGTACCTAGAGCGCCTAGGAAGTTTGTCCTCCCTTCTTTTGAGCAGGAGAAGAGAATACTAGATTCAAAGAAGTCCCAGAATATTGCTATTCTTCTTCGTGCACTGAATGTGACAAGAGAGGAAGTCTCTGAAGCACTTTTAGATGGTATGTATCCCTTTCCCCTATTCAAGTTTCTATAGCACAGGAATAAAACAAGTTAGTATCGAGCTGGCAGTTAGCCTAATGACCTATACATGTAACTAAAGAAAACATGAGTTTAAAATTGGTAAAAAAAGACTAGAGAACCAGAGAAGTACAGAAGAGACTAAATATGGACAAAAAAATTATTCAAATCCGAAGTCCATTAAGAGAGAAGATAAAGTTTCGGTATATGCAAAAGAAACTATCACCTCATTATCTGTAGGATTTATGTCCATTCACATCATTTGTAAACAAACTATCTGAAGGAACTATCAAAAGCATGTGGAAGTTTTTTCCGGTTCACGCTCCATAAACAAAAGTGCCAGTCAGAATAAGAAGAAAAATATATAACATCAAGGTTTGAGGCTCAAGCAGACCACATATTGTGGTTAATCAATTTCTAAGTAAGGGGCAACTGGAAGGGCTCCACAACTTACCATCAGAGCGAATTTCAATAAAAATATATGTTCTTCATTGGAATGGAAATTAAATAAATCCACAACTTTTACGTGCACCACTCATATCATTTTGCTAGTCTTATATAAAATGCATAATTATCAGATTTGTAATGAGAAATGTGACAATAGCTTGTCATAACCTAGCAAAAATATTTGATTTGGTGTCACAGGAAATCAAGAAGGACTGGGTCCAGAGCTTTTCGAGACTTTAGTGAAGATGGCACCAAGCAGGGAGGAAGAGATAAAACTTAGAGAGTACAATGATGAGATCTCTAAATTAGGCACATCGGAGCGATTCCTCAAGGCAATACTTGATATTCCATTTGCCTTTAAAAGAGTGGAGGTGCTGCTGTTTAAAGCAAACTTCAATACAGAAGTAAAGTATTTGAGGAAGTCTTTTCAAACCCTAGAGGTACTACACATTAATCAGTTTAACCTGCTGGCTGCTGCTATACATATACGAGTTTTCTTGTCAACTAACCATTTGTGCACCTGCACACCTCAATCAGTCTTCAGTCAGATAAACTTTCTCATATATGGCTTTTGATGCAAGCAGGAAGCCAGTGAAGAACTGAAGAACAGTAGCCTATTTCTTAAACTACTTGAAGCTGTTCTAAGGACAGGAAACCACATGAATGATGGTACTAACCGGGGTGATGCAAAAGCTTTCAAATTGGATACTTTGCTGAAACTAGTGGACATAAAAGGAAAAGATGGTAAGACAACCCTACTTCACTTTGTCGTCCAAGAGGTTATTAGATCAGAAGGAACAGGGTCCAATACAAGAAGTGAAAGCCAGCTGCACAAAAGCAATCTAAAATTTAACGAAGAAGATTTTAAGAAGGAAGGATTGCAGGTTGTAGCAGGGTTAAGCAAAGAGCTTGGCAATGTTAAAAAGGCAGCAGGGATGGACTCGGATGTTTTGAGTAGCTATGTATCCAAGCTCGATCAGGGACTTCAGACAATCAGGCAGGTTCTGCAATACGAGAGTAATATTGTGCAAGACAAGTTTGCCGACTCGATGAAAGTGTTTCTGGAAGAAGCCATTGATGAAATTTCTAGGGTCAAGGCTGAAGAAAGAAAAGCTTTGTCCTTGGTGAAAGAGGTGACACAGTATTTCCATGGAGATGACGCAAAAAGAGAAGCTCATCCTTTGAGAATTTTCATGGTCATACGAGATTTTCTCTCGATATTGGATAATGTGTGCAAAGATGTTGGGAGGATGCAGGACAAAGCTACAATGTGTTCAGGAAGATCATTCAGAATATCAGCGCCTGCACCGTTGCCAGTACTTAGCAGATACAACATGCAGAATGATAGAAGCTCGGATGATGATAGCATGTAATGTTGCATAAGTGAAGGTGACACTAGACCACTTGTCTGAGGATTGCCATAATAAAATAGCATGAAGTAAACAGATCAATAACCAAGTAAAGCAAGAATCAAGCAGTCGTACACTCACTTTGGGATTAGACAGCTCTAAGTGCATCAGCAGCAAACTATTCAAAGTGGAATATATACTGAAGATCTTTAGCAGCACAACAAGAACTCATATAAACAGCAGGTTTCGGGTTCTGAATAAATTGATTCAATCAAGAGTAGCCAAATAAAAGGGATGAGGCGTAAAGTTTTTTGTGCTTAGCTGTAGCCATTTGGTAATAATATAGTGGTTGTTCCATTCATACAATTGAGTACTTGACTACCTAGATCATTTCCGGACTTTTCGTTTCAAATTCACAGCTTAAGTCCAATTTCATTCCTACTCATACACATAGGAACAATATGACTAGCCCCCACGGGCTTAGCCCAATTGCCAGTTGGTTGACAGCTAGTAGATTTGGGACAATGAACAATAGGAGTAAGAATATATGAATTATTTTTATAGACAACGAAAACCAATAACATGTAACATAAATGCAACTTACCACAATTTACCTACATTTCGAGGATATATATGTACTTCCCAATATAATTACTACTATTAATATACCTAATAACTGTTGGCATAGTGATTAAATCTACATCCTCCATCCTATTGTCCTTGCTACAAAAAGAGTAACAGCCTAAAATGCAGAGAGAAGACATGAGAATTGCCAATTGCAGCATTATGGTATGAAAGAGCTATGTCAAACAAGAACCAATCTTGAGTTCAAGTCCTAGATTTTGGCCATGGCTCAGCATCAATCTCTGGGGTTGCAAACTCACAACACACACAAAATCGTAAAAGGAAGCCAATATTGCTTTGATGCTACCTTCTGTTAGTTAAGAGGTTGGATGCTATATGAAATTGTTTGAACAAGCCATGTACATCCATGATCCATCCACAAAGGGTGCCCGTCTCTTGCAGGCTCTCATCCTTCCCCCTCATGCCTACCATACAAACATGCACAGATTCGAGGTGGATTCTTAGCACTATCTGCTTGCTCACGTTGAGCAATACATCACATTCTCCCAGCCCCACAAAATCAACCCCCACAACCCATATTTCAACAATTATCTGATCACCTCCCTCTTCTCACTTAGCAATTACACATATGTTCACTAAGCGAAATTCCCTCCACACTACCTCTCATTCTCCAGCAGCTCTTCAGTAAAACTTATTTCTCGATCTCGTCTCCCTATTTTCTTTCTAGACTCGAAAACCTTCACATTCTCTCCCAGTGCCTCTGCCTTCTGCTCAAATCCCCTCCATATTAGCAGCATTATATTCTTCCAACCCCGCGAGCCTCGACTTCCCTATTCGAGTGCGGCCGACGGAAGTCGAATCAAACTATGAGTGGTTGTGGAATCCATCGCGAAAACTGACTAAGAAAATTAATCCATCAATTTGGGAGTATGATTCATCACTAATTTGAGATTCGTAATTTGTACATTACTTTGTTCTTTGCTAAATTTTAAAGATTAAGCCTTCAAGACAAAAGCAATCTAGTCAATCCGCCTAATGACGACGGCAAAATCTATAAACCACCAGTAAAAGCAATCTTATATTTGTGTGTTATCATAGTGTATAGTGTTTAATATTTGGTAGCGGCTGAGGTCCCATGATACAAAAAAAAAAAAATTGGTGTCAAATTTATCATGATTTCACCTTTATGCTTTCTTTAAAAATTTGTTTATACAACAAAAAAAGCTTATATTTAAATCATTTCGCAAATATAGAAAAGATTTTACGAAATCGTATCACAACATTTTTACAATTCCACTATGGCAAATCACGATCTCAGTGTTGAAGTCAGAAGTAATTTTGGTACTTGCACATAGCAGTTGGCGCCATGCATGAAGTATAAAAGAGAACGTATTTCTGAACTGATTTTACCAGTTTTCTTAAAATTCTGGAGAAATTCAAATAAGCATATATATAAATCAAATCAACGTGCGTTATACACGACCATATGCTGCGGAAAAATAATGAAGAGATAATATTTTCATTTATATTTTATTTATTTATTTATTCATTTGTATTAAAAGAGATTCAACGCGCACGCTATATATATAATTCCCGCTACATTTGGCGACTCCAACTTCGCAACTCAACTGCTCTATTCTTTTTTTTCAAGAGTTCTAGATCTCCTCAATCTCTTCACCCTTACAACTAAATCTTCTATTTTTTCCGCAATATTTAGCATCATTCTCTTCCGGGATTCGCCAAGATTTCTAGAGAAAGTCAAGAAAAAAAAGAAAACACTCTGAAAAAAATGGAATTCCCAACCTTACTGTCAAATCTTTTATGTGAAGAAAACATTTCCTCTTTGAGAGATGAAAACGATGGTTCCTCTTCTGTTTCTGAATCTGATTGTGAGTTCATCGAAATGTTGTTCGAAACTGAGACCGCCTTTCGACCCGACGGCGACTCCAATTCGGTCTTGACGGAGTGGTGGTGCCTCGAATCCGTGCGTTCTAATGTCATCAATTGGATTCTTGAGGTCAGTTTTCCTTTTCTCGATCACTAGTTTATTTTCTATGGAGAAGAAAAGAAAAATGAAGATGAAGTACAGCGGAAGTTCATTTTCTGACTGTACTTCATTTTATTTTCGATTTATAACTTGAAAAAAAAAACGCAACAATTGAATCTTTATGTGTGTGTGTGTGTTGTGTGCAGAAAAGGGCTTTATTTGGATACCACTGCCGTACTGCTTATCTCTCAATGGTCTATTTCGACCGCTTTCTGACAAGAATACCGATTTCTGTGAGTATATATTAATCCTTTATGGGTTGTTTTTTTGTTGCAATTTTGTTATCGTTTATGATGATATGGGGTGTGTCTTTGATATGGATAGGCAGGGAATATGAAGAAGATTCAAATTCTGTCGAGTGCATGCTTGTCATTGGCTGCAAAAATGGAGGAATGCGAAGCGCGGCCATTAGCAGACTACACGAGAGAGGGTTACCAATTGGACACGAGTTCCATAAAGAGAATGGAACTGATAGTTCTAGACACATTGGGATGGAGAATGTGTTGTGTGACTCCTTTTACTTTCTTGAACTATTTTGGGGCCAAGTTCTGTGGAGAACGTAGGGATCAAGAATTGATCAGCCGAGCTAAGCAACTCAGTTTATCAATAATGGAAGGTATTTGATAGATTTTCTCATTTTTTATTTTTTTGGTATTTTGATGAAGTGTTTTTCAGTTGCTCCTTTTTTGGTGCAGAGATTGATGTGGCGACGCATCCGCCGTCTATTATTGCAGCCGCGGCCGTTTTAGCAGCATACGAGAATGGTCTGAGTAAAGCAGCGTTGAGGAGCAAGATGGATGCAGTTCCTTCGTGGGGGTCAGCTGAAAAAGTGAGTTTCTTGTTGTCATTTTCTCGTTACATGATTTCTCTGTTTACTGATATTATTGGTATTTAATTGGTGTTTGATAGGAAAGTGCAATCTCATGCTATAGCCTACTGCAAGGAACTCTGGAGTTGGAGACACCAGAATCGACTGTTTCGCATAATCCATTGAATGATACTGTGGTTGCAAATGATGATTCAACAAGCACACGCAGAAGCACCAGAAGAAGACTTAACTTTGATGATCACGATCAAGAAGATTTCCCTCCTCAAAATACCTCAGAGGAATGAGCTTGGTTTGATGAGGGTGATCAAAGCTGCATTCTTCTTCTAGGCCACAATGGCGATATTTTTTGAACTTTGCAGTTCAGCAGATTTTTGTGGTTTCTTTTTCTTTTTTTTTTTGGTTTCTAGTGGATGATCAAGAGTTTAGTGATGGCGAATCAAATAGTGAAAGGAGGAATTGACATAATATAGGGGAAATTATAGATTTAGCTTATAAGAGGTGATGAGCAGCAAGGTAAACAACTTAGCATCAAGAAATGATTGAATCTAAGGTTTTCACAGTGCACATGATACTGTCTGAAGTGTTGATCACAAAGCAAATTTGTGGTAAAACACAATTGCAATTTTCTGGTCAAAATTTCATGTTGAAAAGTACAGCTGCAGATCTATCCCATTCATCACATTCTTGCATTCTTGAGGGAGTCTGGTGGGCATAGTTTTGCCCACTCTGCAAAACTGATTGATTTCTGGGTAACATTAAATAACACCATAGATGTCTCATTCTTGAGGGTCTACCAGTTTTTGTCTCTTAACAAAAAAATACTATGAGTTTTCTAGTCCAAGAATGTGTGTGTTACTGCATTGCAGGTGTCTGCTTTTAGACCAATCATCTTTTGTCAAATTTACTTTTCATTTTTGTCTCCCACAATTAGGGAAATGATATTGAATTCTTTGAACATCCAAAGAATCTTTTTCGAGTGCTCTGCTAAAGTTGGGGAATTCATTAACCTGGATCTTTAGATAAAGGTATGGGGACTTCTGTTAAAAAAAAGATTAAGGTTTGGGAGGGAGTATATCGGGAAAGATTCTTTTACAATAAACTATTTTGAGCTGTTGATTAAAATGTACTAATCAAATTTTAGACTCAAAACAGCATTTATAGTTCACATGGATTTTAATTTTAAATGTATAAAAGGAATATAATATACTCATGCATTCCTTTTGAAGTGTTTTATTGATTTTTTTAATAAGTGTCATAGTTCGCAATTTGATAATACAATTAAGTATATTTACCATCTCATCCTTATTTTAATATGATTTATAAAATTCCAATCACTCCTTGTAAACAACTTTCATTTGGTAATTAATCATTGTGGCATGTACTCCCATTAATATGTGATGAGAAGAGTTTGACTTCTTCAGCAAATGTCTCTTTATTTTCTTTTGCAATTAACACTTGCTATCCGAGCTGATTTGATAATATTTTAATCTCCATTTTCGAGCCATAAATTGAGGCATGCATTTTGGTTGCCATTCACAGAAGGTTAGCAGTCATCTTTGTAGAAGTTTTGAAGCCATATCTGCTTTTGATTGAAAATTGAAGAATGAAAACATTAAACTAAAATTTAATAAATAAAGCTCCTCAAACAAAGAAAATAATTAATAAAGTTACAAATGTAAATTACCTACTTTTTTCGTTTTTACGAGAATACTTAGAAAAGAATAAAAAAAGTATATGTGTAGAATATAAGTCACATTTGGTGGCATTTCACATGAAAAATAAATTTTGATACGAAACAAACCTTCAAAAAAAAGTTGTGCGAAGGCATCGTAGATTGAGCAATAGACCATCCGACTTTACAATAGAAATCATCACTGAAATATAAATGGACTATACAAATTAAGAAAAATATTCCTAAGCTGCTAAATAAAATTATAACATGTCAAGACGAGGCTAAGAAAATCAAGATGTTTCTTCTAGTTGCAGGAGGAAAATGCTGAGTCTTGCAATGCATGATTCCTTCTTCCTTGAAGATATGAGTTGGAGAAGTAGGGCAGCCAGAAGCGTTTGTTTGGTAGTGTTAATTTCTCATAGGAATGAGTGTTTTCAAGATGACAGCAATGGGCATGCCTAAGAAGCCAATGAATATGCTTGCATTCCATTGCTGCATTGTGAGAGGAGTGGTGTTTGCAAATGTCCCAAGGAACTCAACAATTATGATCTGGAAGAGGACTGTGGAACCAACGACGGAGGCGAATACGTGGTTGTTCAGTATCCCTTGGAGCACGTTTATCTTCTCCATCTCTCTCGAGTTCACCTCGTTGAATAGCTGCACAACAATCACATGTTCATTCTTAACAAAACTTCTCACTTGTGATTGATCATTATGAGAAGTAAGAAAATTTACCTGGCAGAAGACGAATGTGTTGAAGATGATGGTGTTGAGGATTAGGTCAGAGTTGGGATAGTTTTCGATTTCAAAATATGCCTTCCCATATGCTTGAAGGAACCAGATGACCACGAACTGGTAGAGTGATTGTCCCAAGATGTTCCTCCACATGACATTGCTGATGAAATTCCCACTCCTTCCAACGGGTGCCTTCTTCATCAGCGCCTCGTTTGGAGGCTCTGTTGCTAGTGCAAGTGCGCCCAGAGTGTCCATGATCATGTTCACCCATAGCAGCTGAACAGCAGTCAGAGGAGCACTCCCTGAAAGTGTCACAATTTTAAAAGATTTTGAATCAACATATATAAAAAAGACTTAGTATGTATATAAATGAAATATGATTAGGCATGATTCATTACCAGTCAAACAAGCTGAAGTGAAGTTTACAATGAGCGCAACGATATTAACAGTTAGCTGGAATTGCACAAACTTTTGGATGTTTACATATACTGAACGGCCCCATTTTGCTACGGTGACGATGGTTGAGAAATTGTCATCCAAGATTATAACATCAGCACTCTCTTTGGCCACCTGAGTTCAATCACAAAATGGTAAATTTCTCAGATACAAAAAAAAATGAGAAAATGGAGTTAAGTTCTTCATGTAACATGCAAAGAACTCAAGTCACCTCAGTTCCAGCAATGCCCATAGCTAGTCCAATATCTGCTTCATGAAGCGCGGAGCATCATTCGTTCCATCGCCAGTCACAGCAACAACCTCGTTGAATGTGGTTCTCAAGTGCTTCACCAACGTATGCTTGTCGAGTGGTGAAGAACGTGCCATCACCTGCGATGATCACAGAATCACAACGTTAAAACTTGATACAAAAATGAGAATTCAAGTGTTGAATTTCTATGATGATAAGTAAAGTACCTGGATCTTGGGAATCAAGTGGTGCAATTCCTCCAAACTCTTCTCACGAAAGTCCGGACCTTCTATAGCTATGCCATCATCTGTAAGAATCCCACACTCTCTTGCAATAGCCTTGGCAGTGTTGATGTTGTCTCCGGTTACCATTCTTACAGTGACGCCGGCTGAGCGGCAGAGGGCAACAGATTCCCTCACCCCAGGGCGCACAGGATCCTTGATCCCCACAATGCCTATCAGAGTGTATCCAGACGCAGGGATAGCATCCTGAGCAGAGAAGCCGTGCTCGAGCTCCACGTAAGCAAGGCACAGAGTCCGGAGCGCCTCGCCTGCAAACTGCTCGATAGTTTCCTTCAAATGATTGAAAGATGCATCGTCCAAGGGCACCACTTCCCCCTTGGAATTCAGCACTCTGCTGCAGGCAGCCAGGATGATCTCCGAGGCGCCCTTCGTGTGGGCCCGTAGCCCTCCCCCGGGGAGCTCCAGCACCACCCCCATCCTCTTCTTCGTGGAGTTGAACGGCTCGACCTTCACCAGCTTATATGCCTGCCTCTCCCCTTGAAAATCCCCACCGAGAGACAACCCGAACTCGAGTATGGCGGCCTCAGTCGGAGTCCCCAGGATCTCGCGCTTCCCCTCCTTGTTTACCACTACCTCTCCACCGGTGTTGTTGAAGATCGACTGCACGAGCATTTTCACCACGGATTGCGGAAGCTCGGAGCACAAAGCAGAGGCATGCTCTGGTTTTGTAAGCTCTTTCACATTCATGCAAATGCAGGATTTCACCACCGTCATGTGGTTGGTTGTGAGAGTACCCGTTTTATCGCTGCAAATGCTCGTGGCTGATCCCATGGTCTCGCACGCTGCCAGGTGGCGCACGAGCGCCTTGTCATTCATCATCTTCTTCATGGCGAAGGCGAGGCTGAGCGTCACAGCCAGGGGCAGCCCCTCGGGGACTGCCACCACGACTATGGTGACAGCGATGGCGAAGTAGTCGAGCAGCTCCAGCGCGTCATCGCCCGACCAGACTAAACTAGTCCCCTCCAACCATTTCCGACTAACAAGCTTCTGAAGTAGAACTGCAAAGGTCACAACAGCAAACACGAGACCTATCTTTCCGATGATGGTTGCGACACCGTTTAGCTTAACCTGGAGAGGCGTCTCGTCGTCACCTCCCTCGCTCAGGGTCGCCATTAGCTTCCCCCACTGCGTTCTCATGCCGACGGTGGTGATAAGCATCTTGCAGGTGCCGTCCTGCACCTTCGTCCCGGACAGCAGGAAGGGGTGCTCGGCATTGACCGTCACCGGCTCGCTCTCCCCCGTCAGGCTCGACTCGTCGATCAGGACGGAGAAACCGGAGAGGAACACCCCGTCTGCGGGGACCTGATCGCCGATGGCGAGGTGCACGACATCGCCGGGGAGGAGCTCGTAGATGGACATCTTGTGCCGGTAGCCGTTCCTCGTGACTTGGACAGAGATCTTCTTCTTCTCCTTGTCCAGATCTCTGAACTGCAGCGACTGGCGGTAATCGCTCGACGCCGTGACGAAAACCACGAGCAGTATGCTGGCGACGATCCCGAGGCCGTCGTGGGCACCGCGAGGCCAGCCCTCGGTGGCTATGCCGACGACCAGGGAGACCAAGGCGCAGACGCCGAGGATCATGAGGGTCATGTCGTGGAGGGCTTCCCAGACGAACACCCAGAAGCTCCGGGGTTCGCTCTCTTGGAACTTGTTGATCCCATAGAGCTCCTGCCTGCGGTTCAGGGCCTCGCTGTCGGTGGTCGAGAGGCCATTGGCGTCGTCCGTGGCGAGCTTCTCTGCAATGCCGGTCACGCCTCCGTGGAGCTTCAGCTTTTTCAGGTCGTGTCCTTCTACGATGGATCCTAACTCTTCAGCGCAGATCTTGAAGCCGGCGGCCTCGACTTCGTCGGGGACGGTGTAGTCGCTTATCTTGGCACCTGCAACCATTTCAGCAACATTACTAAGTTTTGAGCTTGAAGAATGCGCGTACACGAATTTTATACATAGGAAAGTCTTTACCTTTTATGAATTCGAATGCAGCTTTGGAGACAAGGACTGCGATCCTCAATTTCTCCTGAAATCATCATAAATTAGTGTTGGCCACATTTCGAAACTGGTTCTTACCTTAGATAATCTCGAAAACTAAAATAAACATGGAAAAAATGTCTTAGTGGAAGAAGAAGGAAAAGGCAAAAACGGTTTGATTATAAGGCCAAGAGAACCCAATGAAGACATCGCAACTGCATTCTTTCTTCTATTCATTTCTACTAAGATAATAATACATGGAAAATATAAAACTTTTGGCATAAATAAACAGGGGAAGAAGAGGAAAACAGAGATAAGTTCTAAGATAAATGTGCCATAGTCAGATTCGGTAGCAATATGTCCTGGTCATTAACGCATCTTTTGATCTAATGAAGTATATCTGCAAGAGCACAGGCAACTGATCGTGAAATCATTCGTGTGCCCGCATGTCTACATACAATCGACATTACATACGTTATTTTATGGATTAATTGCTAAAATTAATTTTGTACTTTGACTTCATTTTGGTTTGCAATTTTATCACTACTTTTTATTGTAACAAAATAGATATGTTTTGTACAATTCAATGATGTCACTTCAATATTAATACTCATAAAACATCATTCCTTGAGTGATACTGGACATTACATATAAAATTTTCTATCAATGTAGGGGAAAATAATCGCATCACCTCATTTTTGGGTAGTCGGAACAATATTGACGTATCTATTTTGCAACGGATTAAAAAGTGGTGTTATCATTGCTAAAATTTATAAGCTTTGTTGAAAAATCATGTTAAAATTAATGAATTTTAACAATTAACACTTCTTTCTTGGTTAAATCAGACAAAAAAAGATAGACACGATACTTTCTCAATTGGGCTGATACCAGCGTGTACAAGAAAAATGGTTATAATATAAATTAATTAGGGAAAAGGAAACCTGATTGGTTTTGCGCATTTCAGCAGCCTCGTGGCGTTTGGAGATATTTGCGGTGAATCGGAATCGTCGCTTGGGGTTCTTGACGACCCCACACAGATCCCGCCACCGCTGCAACACCTCCGTCGACGAATGCTTCGGCTGCAGCTCCCATTTCTCACTCAGTAAACTCTCCATTTTGCCAGTCCTCCAAAATTTAGCGCTTTTACAATTCTTATTTTCTTCAAATTAAATATAATTCTTCTTCTTTTGAACGATTCTTGCGTTTCAACTTATATAGAGTACTCAAAAGAAAGGAATCTGCTATAAACTTTAAAAAATATAGATGAAGCTACGATGGAAACAACCAGCAACACCCTACGAAGTTTCCTAGCATTTTCTCGTCAAAAAGCGAGGCAATGAGAGAGAGAGAGAGATTTTACTAGTGGAAAACGATGATCCGAATTTATTGGAGGGTAAATTACAAATACTTCGTTTAAAGGTGTGTAAAAATATATTTGTAGTAAATGGGTAATATACCAATTTAGATATTTGAGCTCCTTCCCTCTCAATGTATTTTTCTTGGTAGCTAAGTACGAGAAGTGCGCTACGCTGCTGCTCCTTCCCACTCAATGTATTCCTGCCACGTGGCGACACAACAGTTTCCTGTTTAATTTTTTTCGCATAGTAAGTCACGGATTTATTGATTAATTTATTACGCGCTACGACTGAAAAGAAATGTTTGTGATTTAAGAATTATTACGTTGAGATTCTTGTATTAAAGAAGAAAAACTTTGGTGAGCTCTGCCTCATCGTTAGCTCACTCTTTTTTTTTGTTAAAATAATTATATAATAATTATGATTAGTAAAGATAATTATATTTTATTAATTCATAATTAAAGTTTATTAATTTTTAATTATAATTTCTTAATTTACAATTATGATTGATTAATTCAAAATTAGGGTTTATTAATTCATAATTAGGATTTATCAAAATTTGGGTTTATTACCTCAAAATTAAGGTTTATTATTCAAAACTAGGGTTTATTAATTCCAATTAGGGTTTATTGTTCAAAAATAGGGTTTATTAATTCCAATTATGATTTATTAATTCAAAATTAATATTTATTAATTCACGTTTATTAATTCATAATTAAGGTTTATTAATTCATAACTAAAATTTATTAATTCATAATTATGATTTATTGATTTAAAATCAAGGCTTATTAAATTAATTAATTTTAATTATAATTAATTTAGTATTAATTAATTAAAGATTATTAGGGGTGGTCTCGCGCGCACAGGAGACCACCCATTAAAGAATACTAAAGAAAGAGCCGTTTCTTTTCGTTGGTCGTTAAATGTCTTACGCGTTTCGCACACGGAAAAATTGGGGGTTACCTTGTCTGATTGGGGTTGGGACAGATTTTTGGACAGTTTAAATGATTTTCCTGGTAAGGCTATATGCCCTACTTCCGCGTTTTGGAAGGACCCAAGAACTTCATCAATTCTACTCCTATTTGTTTATGGTAAAAAATTGTGTGCAATTGATACACACTGCAATACTGCATTCATTTTAATTCATCTAGTTAGAGTTTATCAATCTTCAAATATTTTTTTAATAAAGTTTATTAATTTTCAATTAAAAGTTATTAGTTACAATTATAATTTACCTCTTTATTTATTTTGTATATTGCATGTAATTTTTATTTATTTTTGTCTAACTACTTGCTAACAGCAATTTTTAATTCAAGTAATCGAATAATTACAGAAATAATACGTATAAAAATTTAATACATTAAAATTATACTCCTTGTTGACACATGAAGACATCACAGTTGTGTGTGTAATAATTATTTTGTCAACTCTTAGGATTTCAGATATGTAACACCATGAATAAATGAGTGTGTGCAAATAAAGAACTTTTTCAGAAAAAAATACTCCATCCGTCACAAATACATTTATTTAATTCATTTTAGTCTGTCCATAAAAAATATTCACTGTCCTTTTTTGGAAACATCAACTTCACATTTTTATCCTAAATCTATCAATTTATTTACAAAAAAAACTACTCATGACCCACATTTTTACACCCACTATCCATTAATATATTCATTTATTATCCTCATGACACACATTTTTATATCCACTTATTTTATATTCATTACAATTTATTAAAACTCATGCCATCAAAATCAAGGAACGATTTTGTTGGATGGAGGGAGCATATTTTATGATTACATGAATAATGTAGCATAAATCATTCTCTTATTCAATAACCAAATTTTCACTACTCGAAGATCTTTCTGATGAAAATGAAGGAGAAGAAGATAATCACATGGAAGAAGGAGCACGTGGATGTTGTGCTTGTGAAGAGAGGATGCATGCTGTGCATGATAAGTAATAAGAAGCTTGAAGACGTTTCTTTTCTGTTTTCTTTTCTGTTACTAGTTAGTTGTTGTTTGTTATAGTTTGTTATAGTTAGTCCATAAATACAAGAATAAAAGCTGTACACAATGAGATTTTCCAGTAGAGAAATAACAAAATATTTCTTGCTTCTCTATCTATCGTTCTCTTATTTATGCTTCATAGCATTTCCATCTTGAGATTCAACACTTTCTACGAACCAATTGATTCAAAATCAAGCCATAGGCTCAATTTCTAGTTCCCAACAAAACAACTCTCTCTCTCTATCTTCAAAACTCTTCCTTTTTCTTCTCTCTCTGTCTGATCGCAGAGGAGCTAGTTACGTGAGGATGATTTGGTAATAAACAGGAGCCAAAAAGAGTTTGATGGGGGCTGAAGCTCCCACCTCCACGGCTCCACCTACGCCGGTCCATCGCTAGTTATTATTGATTTGCTGGTACGTGATAAAAAAATATGCACACATATAATTACAGCTAATTATTTTCATTTGAAAAAGGAAGTGGTACAACTGAAACTATGAATCTGATCCTTATGATGGTGGATTTAGAGAGGAGCAAAATATTAAAATTTGAATAATTGAAATATTAAATTTGGTTTAGATTTTTCTGATTTTTGGATTAATTTTTCTGGAATTGAATAAATCTAAATTGTATATAATAATAATATTTTATTTAAAAATATTTCTAACCCTATTTTAAATATAATATAATAATTAAAAGTTTTGGTTTCAGAGTGCGCTCAAGAATCTCACTCCTCTTAGTTGGAGATATAAATATAATTGACCTTACAAATAATATAAGTTAATCCAAGTGTATTTTGATGGCTGAAAAATTGTGAAATTATTTAATCCTTCAGATAGTCATTTATCAACGCATTTACGCCACATTATTACGATATCGATTGCATTACTAAAAAAAGTTCAGCTACCTTTTTAATTGCTGGTCATTCTCCCTTAACGACTGTGGTGAATGTGTGCTCATACTCAGAATTATTGATTTATAAGAAATTACTTTTTTTTAATTCATTTATCCTCCTTTTTTTTTTTTTGGTCAATTAATACAGAAATTTTAAAGGCTGCGTCACGGTGGACTCGAACCCGAGACCTTTGGCCTCGGGCATTAACCACTCTACCACTAGGCCAACACAACATATAGGGGTGTCGACGGGCGGATTTTACCCGGACCAGAACCAGTAATTTAATATTGGTTCTGGTTCTAGAACCGGCCCAATAAATGTTAAACCCGGACCGGAACCGGACCATTAAATTATGGGTCCGGATCGGGTATTACCCATTTCTAACCGGGTACCCGTTGGATCTTAATTACCCCCAATCCTTACTCTGCCACGCTAAGTTACTCATTCCTGACTCTCCCCCTCTCCCGTCAGAAATTTTTTCTCTCAAACCAACTGGGATCCGTTGTTGTTTACTGGGTGAACACACAAACTTGTTTTAGTGCTAATGAAAACAACTTTTTTACTGGAGATTTTTGTCGATTCTTGAGCTCCAATCATCAACTCAGAAACTCCACAAGGCATGATGGATAACCGAACCACTTCCTTCCCTGTTACCATTTAGCAATTCAGTAATACATAACTGAATAGTTGATTGGGTTTTACATAATCAGCAGGAAAGAGTGCATTGATTGGGTTTTACATAATCACATCCAGGTGTTGATTGGAAATTTCATCTTCTCTTTTTCTGGTTTGACTCCAGTATTATCCATTTAAGGAGACGATAGAAGTAAGATTCGTCTTCTCTTTTTCTGGTTTGACTCCAGTATTATCCATTTAAGGAGACAATAGAAGTAAGAGTTCCACTAAATTTGTATGTGTGTAACAGCGTTCAAATTTGATGTTGTATGATGTATTTTCTTGAATGAATTTGTGGAAATATTGACTGAACAAGATTATTAGGTTTTGTGAAAAATTTATCGGTTTTAATTTACACGTTGTTGGTAAATGTTGTGAAAAAAAAAAGAAAAAAAAAACTGACCGGATCGGACCGGAACCGGACAAAACGGGTCGGGTCTTGACCGTCCGGGTCAGCGGTTACAGGAAGGAACCGGAACCGAACCGTTGTTTAAAATTTAATGGGTTTTGAGCAGTTCGGATCGGTCTGGGTAAAGACCGCCCGATGACATCCCTAACAACATACTAATTCCTTTCTTTTCTGATTCTTCTGTTTGTTCGTTTGTTAATTAATATGCTGTTTGTCGCATTTGGGCTGAGTAAGAAGGAATTTTTTCTTGACATTGAGCATCATCAAACTTGCAATCTTTATTTCGTCTATGGGAACTAAATCTTTCAAATTTGTTTCATAGAACAATGAGTTTATACTCAATATATTACTCTTGTTTCTTACTAAATGACTGAGATCTGAGCTCAACAGTTCAGATAATGTGCTGATTGAGCTTCAGCACACCTGCGAATTCTTAGGCGCTATGTTCATTAATACCTACAATCCATATTCACCAATTAGTCAATAATTTCTACTATTATGGTTTTATTATTCCTGTTCTTCGAATATATCTGGATAACCCCATTGATCCATTAAGTTTCCTTACGTCGTATAAAAACTTATACTTGATTTTTGCTCAGAATTCTTCACCCTGAGTGTAGGTGTTGACATCATCCACGGTGAAAAAAGGAGGCTACTCATCTGGTGATGTGCAAGTCCAGTATACATGCAAGAACACTTGTACTGATGTCAAAGTCGATACAGAATCAAATGTATCAAACAAAACAAATTCATGTTTTATTTATTTATTTATTTTAATTTTGCATTTTTCTGATCCCCCTATTTCGGCATTGGCAGCTTGCAGCAACTCTTTCTGTTACAGATATTATTCCATCATCAAAGACCGTTGCCACATTGAAATATCCACATTATGAGACCGGCAAGGTGCTTTTAAGAAAAAAAGCCATAAATAGTAGTTGCTAGTTTCAATAGTAGCCTCTCAAACCTCTCTAGTTTTGCTTGTGCAGTTGGAATTTCAGTACTTTCACCCTCATGCATCCTTAACTGCAGCAGTTAGTCTGCACCAAACCCCTCCTATTAACTTCTCTGGCAACCCCGGCACACCTACCTCCGCGTTGGGTGCGGAGGCAGCGTACGAGACTTCCTCTCGTAAGCTAACAAAATACACTGCAGGCATCACCGTGACCAAGCCGGATTCCTCCGCCTCAATAACTTTGTAAGTGCTAAAACTGATGATGTTGCAAGGTGATAGCTGGTTATTGTTAGTTCTGTTTGCCTTCATATTATGAGAACCTTATACGATAAAGTGCATTCTTTATCGTAATGCAATGACGTTCTACATTCAATGCATTAACTTTATACGTTCAGGATCTCATAGTTTTCACGATAAAATGTTTTTATATGAACTTTTTCCTATATATGTATATATAGATAAAAGTCGGAAATATTTTAGTCTTGCTACTCTCTTCTTGTAGGGGTGACAAAGGGGACACTCTAACGGCATCTTTCATACACTACTTGGATCAATCGAAGAGGAGCGCTGCTGGGGGAGAGATCGCAAGAAAGTTCTCCGCAAACCACAAAACGTTTACAGTGGGTGGGTCTTACTCCCTTGACAACCTCACGGTCGTGAAGTTCAAGCTCAATAACCATGGCAGGTTAGGGACTGTTTTGCAGCATGAAGTCATAAAGAAATCTCTCGTGACTATATCGAGTGAGCTCGATACCAAGGCCTTGGACAGGACACCAAAATTCAGTGTGTGTTTCGCTCTGAAACCTTGAGAGCATCCTGATCTGAAGTCTGAAGCAAATCCTTTAGTTTTTTGAAGGAATAACCAACTATAGATTACACAGCATGCATAACGAAGTAGTTGTTTTTCTCATTTTTGCAACAATAATTTATTTCATCGTTTTGTTGGCTTTTCGGCATGACAGATTGTTTTCAACTTCTGCGGCTTTGAGTTGCTTCGACTTTATATACTACTCAATTTTTCAGCTACAAAGTACAAACTCTTCCGAGTTCCATCTTTGTTTCTTTTTTCAATTGGTTGTTTTAATTTGGTTTTTTTTGCACATTAATGATCATATTTGTCAAATGCACAAAATTACTACTCCCTCGTCCCGGTATTGTTGGTACTTTTTTTTTCATGTAAATTAAACAGAGCTGTGTTTTATGTGTAAAATAATATGTGACACGAAATTCGAAGTACTCTTTAGTATAAAATTATTTCCTATTTTGAAACTGGCCAATAATAACGGGACAATCCAAAAAAAATCCAACAATAATAAGACGAAAAGAAGAAAGTATAAGATATCACATAGTATAACTCAAAATATATATAATATAATATATATCTATCTATCTATATATATATAATTTGTTAATATTTGAAAGAAGGTTTAAATAATTATTTTTTCTCCAAATTATGTCATGAGTCGTGCCAAGTACTTAATCAAATAAAGCATCTATAAAAACAACTCATCCTAAAATTTCAAAACAAAATCTTGGTACTCAAAATGCGTGTAAGGTCCTTGGCCAAAATTAACTACTTTGCATCGATTTTGAATACTTTGCATCGATTTTGAATCTATTCATTTAAGTATCTTCTATGTCTTGGTGTTTAATTTATACCAGGGCATTACGTATTCTTTCATTCTTCTTAGTCTTTACTAATACAGAATTACAAAGTCTAATTTACTGTTCGCATCATTTTCCCCTCTTCCCTTTGTTATGAAAGCATTTCAAATGTTTATCCATAATTTCAAAGAAAACAAGCAGAATGTCATAAATCTTAAGATTAAAGTAGTTAACCTAAATTCAGATAAATTATATTTCTCTAGAGACTTTTTTATCCTTCCTATTTCTCATTTCACAATTCAAATGACACGAGGAATCCAAAAACACACATTGTATGCAAGAGATTTTCACATCTACTCTAAAGTGAAGTAAAATCAAGAATACAAATATCTTCAGTTATCAATAATACAGTATTGGAAAATACTCCCAAACAATGCTACATGTACTTCAGTTGAGACTAATAGCATCACAACTAGAGATAAATGTATTCTCTGATCACCAAACCAAATTAAGCCAATCAACAACCAAATTTAACAACACCACTTGCATACCACATAGATTTATGGGCAAAAACATTAGTTATCAATATAATTAATATCGTCGAGACTGAAACGAAACAAAATCCATCAAAAACAATATAACATAACACGGTTCCTCTCATCGACATAGATCCAAATTAACAACCGTAACACAATCTAGAAATCGACCAACCTCCTAATCGATAGTCTGCATAATATCCTCGGCGGTGAACTTGGTGCCCTTGTCCTTGTCGGCGGCGGCGCGGCCCTTGGCCTTGCGGTCGAGCAGCGACTTGCGGTCCTTGTCGAGGCGGAGCTTGGTGATGACGACCTTGGAGGGGTGGATGCCAACGTTGACGGTGGAGCCGTTCACCTTCTCGCGGGTAATGCGCTCGATGTGGATCACCCATTTCTTGCGGTAGACCTGCACGACCTTGCCTTCGCGCCCCTTGTAGGTCCCGCGCACCACCTGCACCTCGTCGTCCTTGCGCACCGGCATCGACCGTACGTTGTACTTGGACCGGAGGTCGCCGGAGAGCGGCGCGCTCATGATGACGCGCCGGACGCTCGAAGGCGCCGTGAAGTGAGCCTTGCGGCTCTTGCGCCGGGAGGACGACACGCGCGGGTTGTACTTCATCTTTCGCTGTTGTCCCCGCTGCTGTTGTCGGTGATATTGGGTGGTGGGGAGAGTGGAGGCAGAGAGAGGTAGGGTTTGGGAGTATATATATTTAGGATCTTCTGACGGCGTCGTTTCGGGGCAGGGTTTGTTTTGGGCTTTAGAGTTGGATTAGGGCTTTATATTTTGTGGTTGTGGACCACGTAACTTTTGCTGATTTAAACTATGATTGTTTTTAGTTATTTAAAAGAATTGAGGCTTCCATTTCATATTGAGCGGTATACTCTCTCCGTCTTCTCTCCGTCTTATCCAAGTCGAACCATATTTTTTCTATACGATTATTTAGAAAAAGAATATAACGTGATTAAACTGATGAAAAGTAGGTAGCTCCCACAAATTTTGAAAAGATAATTATTTACTAAAAAGGAAACAGGGACGGCCCAAAAATGAAAACATGTCATCTTGAATTAGACGAATGAAATATTTATTTATTTTACTGACTGTGTAGTTTTTCCTTTCTAATTTGGATTTCATCTTTGGTGCAACTACTTGGTCAAGGCCACTATTTCTGATAAAACTCCCATGTGCCCTATTATATCTGACCTTCTTCTTGGCACCTTTTACCTACCTTAATTTCTTCACACCCCATTCTTCTCATCCTCTTTCTCATAATCATATCCCTCGTCTTTGTTGGACAATTAAATCTTTATTCATTTCTAGGAAAAAACGAAAATAAACTGAAAATAAACAACAATCCATATGACAAGAATTTAACGTGGAAAACTCTAAAGTCGGAGAAAAAACACGATCCATGAAAGACAAATCAATATATGATAAATTTCTATAATCACTATTACAAATCTTTGATAAATTCTCACCCTTATATCAAGACTCTATCATTTGAGAATCTAAGAAAATGAATTTCCACTTAAATCAATCACAAGATTATAGTGTATTGATTGGTGCACTGTTGCACTTCTGTTGCAACTCTTGCACACCTTCGTTCTGTAGAAATGAGCTCATTTATGGAGGAATTGGAGTTGCAATATTCTTCCTCTATGGGGAGGGTGACAAAATCTCCAATTTTCAGCTGCATTCCAAGAAACAAAGGGAGCTCAACTCCAATGATTTCTTCTACTTGTCTAAGTTTGAGGGAAACCCTATTCCAAATGCCAATAAGTATTGTTGTGTTGTTGGAGTCTTATAGTATCTAACCATCTCTCGTCCTGATATATCTCGAAGTGTCAACATTCACTTGAAAGCCGTGAAAAGAATTCTCAAATATATTGCAGGTACTATATATCATGGAATTCTTCTCACCAAGTCATCTAATTTGCATTTTGTCGGCTTCTCAAATTCTGATTGGGCATTTGATATTGATGATAGATGATCTACCTCTGGTTTTGATGTTGAAGTGGAAAATAATTCCATTCCATTTCCCAAAATGACAAGGATTAGCCAATCAGAATCTGAATTACAACAAGATGAAGAAGAACCCTTTTGTTGACAAAATTGAAAAACCATTCAAATTTGAAAAATCAAAACTCGCACAAACTAATGATCAATTTAATTCCGGCCGAACCCGACTCAACAAATTATGCACTTGGCCTAAAGACAATATGTAATTAAAGACCCAGTTTTGGGGCTGGGCTATGCTTTGAAGAGGCCCAATTTTTTCTTAGCCCAACCCCAATTTCCTTTCTTCGTTTGTTGGGCTTTCGTTCGTTCAGATGAGTGATTCGTTTTGATATTATTGTGCTGCAGATTATGCCATACCAATATCATTCCATGAGGGGTATTATTGCTGTTAGGTTTTGGTGAGTTGGAGGATTCTTGGTTGCCAATACTAAACTTTTATTGAGGATTAAAACCCCCAATGAAACAATAAAAGATCAAATTAGTTACTGAGAATATACATCAAACAGTAAATCTCCTAATTGAGAACGAAGCCGTTAAATCCAAGAAGTCAAATATAATTTTCGAATTCAAAGCTTTAACGTCCAACATCAAATTGGGAGCAGCGTACTAAATTTCCCTTGACTTAACTAGATAACAAAACTAAAACAAGAGAATATCAAAGGAAAGTAACCACATTTTACTCCAAGATTGCAAACCCGAAGAAGATTAACGTATGCAGCAATATCAAAATTTGATTCGATAATAGATTATTAGGAATTTGCTTATCTAATAATCTTGCAGACAAGGAATTTATGTATAAATATGTAGAATGATAGTTGAAAGTTCGAGTTGAGTCCACCGTGAAAAAATTATGATGGGATATCAAAGTGTGTGTGTTGACTAGTGGTAGAGTGGTTAATGTCCGAGGCAAAGGTCTGGGTTCGAGTCCATTGTGACGAAAAAATTTCTAGTAATGGACCAAAAAGAATATCAAAAGTGTTGTGTGTGTGTGTGTGGCCCATGCGAGTGGTTAATGCCAAGGTCTCGGGTTCGAGTCCTCTAAACCCTAACCACCTATCAAAAGTGTGTGTGTTGGCTAGTGGTAGAGTGGTTAATGCATGCCAAATGTCGGGGATCCCGTACGTGACATTTATGTATTAATTGACCAAAAAGAATATCAAAGAGTCCCTGTGTTGATCATGGTAGAGTGGTTAATGCTCGACGCCAATCTCGGGTTCGAGTCCACACGTCCTTTAAAATCCTCGATTTAATTGACCCAAAAAAAAAAAAAATAGGGTGTGTGTGATCGTGGTAAAGTAGTTAATGCTTCGAGCAAGGTCTTATTGAATACTAGAGCTTTTATTAAATTACCACAAAAAAATATCAAAGGAAAGTTGTAATCCAATTATAGTGAAAGTATTGAGGATCATCACCTCCGTGGAAAATTTATGTAGATCTCATATTGGATCGAACAACATTCTACTCCAACATTGCAAACCCGAAGAAGATTAACGTATGCAACAATATCAAAAATTTGATTCGATAATAGATTATTAGGAATTTGCTTATCTAATAATCTTGCAGACAAGGAATTTATGTAGAAATATGTGGTAGATGATAGTTGAAAGTTTGAGTTGGGAAAAGGTACAAACTTCACAAATTTCAAATCATGAACTACGGTAGAGCTATAAATATTTTTTGGCCTTTTCTCCAAGAATTGCTATTTTAACCTTCTAACTTCTGAGATTGAGTTTTTGTTATTGCAGACCCACACACGGTAAATCGTTCATCAATCAAATCAAATTGTATGGACACATTTTTGAAATTGTTGGGACATCATGTCCCCATTCATACTTAGGAAAAAACGAAAAATTAGAAGAAAAAAAATCTCAACACAATAATTTAACGTGAAAACTTCAAAATCGGAGAAAAACCACGACCCACGAGAAAAATTCACTATATGATAAATTTTACAATCACACACCCTCTCGATCCTCTACATTATTATAAGTCTTTGACAAACTCTCACTCTTCTATCAAGATTCTCACAAGAAGAAATAAATTTAAACTATAATTTAATCTATAATATATAATTGTACATGATTGGTGAACTTTATAACAATAGAACTTTATGGGACTCATCATTTTTTAAAAAGCAATGTGAAACAAGACTTTTTTATTTTAATACATACTAGGAATTCCATTAGAAACGACCGTTTTTGCTCCCCACCATCAAGAAAGGCTTCCACCCTACCCACCCCATCCCAGGGCCCGTTTTTCTTTTTATATATATTTTTACTTTTTTTTTTTTTGGTCATAGAAATTAAATTCAGAGTAACAGGAGAAATGGATGAAATCCATCAAGAGTGGGGAGGGTAGCATTTATGATTCGCCACATGTCCACAGTTAATGCACCAACACCCCAATACCAAAACCAAACATTTCCTACATGGAAACAAGATCAATACCTTTTTCAAACAGAAAAAAGAAAAAGAAAAACCACACTCCTCAAGAGTTTGCACAAAACCCTTCGTTGAGAAGGGGCTGCAAATGAATTTGGGAATGAAGGGGTGGAATGAGTTGGGGGTTGTTGGCACAATCTATGAAGAAGAAGACGAAAATTCTGCATTGTCATCATCATTTTCCACTATTCCTTCCCTTCAATCTTCCCCTTCAAACACTCCACAACTCTCAAGAGAGAAGCCACCATGGTACATATACTCCTTCTTCTTTAATATTTCAAATGCCCATTTTTCACCCAATTTCTAGATCTCTTGCTTTTTCTACCTAATTTTTGTGTGTGTGTGTGTGTGGGCACAGGGCACCAGGAAGGATGTATGATCCAGATGTGGTGATACATGTAGAGGGATCATGTTTTCGCCTTCACAAGGTGCTTATTTTTACGTTCTGCGTGTTCCCAGACGCACTTCCCACTTGTTTCGACTTTTATTTCATTTATTTTATTATGTCTAAAGCAAAAGATTTATTCAAATTTGGTATGAATTGTTATTAGGATCTTTTATTATATTTGACCGTCGATGCTGAATTAAATTTGTTGTAAGAATGCTAATCCTAGCTTATATCGACAAAGTCATATCCCTAGTCATACAAAAGTCCTTTGTTTGAAGTAGGAAAAGGATTTGGGTTGAAATTATACAAACATTACTTGTCCAAATGTCCTTTTCAGTTAGAACAATTGGTTGTTGAGATGCAATTATCATGTGATACTTGCAGGCACCCGAATGAATTAATTTATATTTCTTTTATTTTGTACAAAGTTAAACGGAACCTGCAGCTTAATTTGATTTTATGTATGTGGATGAATAATCTAATTTTTTCTTTTTCCCATTCAATTTTCACCTGCTACTCCAACAATTATATATTTCTATACTATTCGTTAACCTAAATAAATGTGCAATGAGAGAGATATGTTTCTCAACGGTGTTAAAAAAAAAAAAAACTAATGATACATTTACTCAATTTAACAGCAAACATTGATGGCAAAGAGTGCCTATTTGAAACGGCAGCTGGCGGAATTCCCCGAAATAACCCTCTCCCCGCCGTTAACCATAACGCCTCAAACGTTCGCATTGGTAATGGACTTCTGTTACGGAACCCACATTGCCGTTACCCCCTTCAACGTCGCCGCGCTCCGCACGGCGGCGGAGCTGCTCGGCATGACAGGGACCAGCGGCACCGGAGGCGAGAACTTGCAGGAGATAACGGAGGCCTATTTCTGCCGCGTCGTCGCCGTCAACAAGGAGTGCGCTTCCATCGTGCTGCAGTCGTGCTTCCCACTCCTTCCGGAGGCGGAGGCGGAGGCGTGCCTCGTTAGCAGATGCATTGAGGCGTTAAATGTGACGGCGGAAGCTGACGGGGACGCCAGGTGTTTGGAAGAGTTCAAGAATGTGCGGATCGACGATCTGAAATTGATTTTGGAATCAGTGAGTCAGCGGTTGGCAGATTGTCACGATCTTCTCTACATAATCATCGACATCTATCTCAAGGTACACTCATTTTCCGCCTCATTAATCCTTTTTAACTTCTACACGAATTTTTATGCATCTAAATTCTTTTGAATAGTGATGCGCTACGAATTCTAAATAGTTGATAATTGAAATTTGTTGTTGATAATAAGATATATAAGCTGATTATAGATAGATAATCAAATGGAAAATTTTCCTCCCAACATATGGAGAACTAATTTGCTGAACTGGTATTTGTCGTAAATGAGTTCACTTGATATTGAACCTCCCAACATATAAGAACTAATTTGCTGAACTGGTATTTGTCGTAAATGAGTTCACTTGATATTGAACCTCCCAACATATGAGAACTAATTTGCTGAACTGGTATTTGTCGTAAATGAGTTCACTTGATATTGAACCTGAAAATGTTATATATTTGCTGCATTATCAAGCTGGATATAAATTAGGTTTTATGTCCAAATTGGAATATCACATGTATGATAGTCTCTCGCCCCATTTAAATATTTAGAAAAAATATATAAAATAATTAAAATGATAAAAGGTGGATATAATCCATATTTTTTCAAGGGATAATTAGTTTTTAAAATAGAATGAAACATTTATAATAGAACGACTCAAAAAGAAAAGTTAAACAATATAAAGTAAGGAAAGGATCTCATGGTAGTAACTAGTAAATAAATTTAGGCGAAACATAACCATTTTGAAAAATTGATACATTATATACCCATTTGTTTTTTAATATATATCTACGTCTCCGTTAGTTTCGATTTGAATTGTGACATGCACTTACAAAACAAGAATATTTTGTTTGTTAACAACTCAAAATGATTGCAAATGAATTCTAATAAAACTCCGAAATATATTAAATTCCATCCATTCATTTAGTCAACGAAAATTAATTAAATTTTGACCTAAACATAAATGAATGACATGTTTAATTCCGCATGATTCGAAATGGAATTTAATATGTTTCCATTCATTTATTTAATATGTTTCAGCCTCCATTCATTTAATATGTTTCCGTCAATCTCCATTCATTTATTTATTATGTTTCCGGTGATGATTACAATGATATGTTTCGAAATCTCAATTCATTTAATATGTTTTGGTAATTAATTTTCCTTGACCGAAACATAAATCAATGGATGGAATTTAATATGTTTGAGTATTAAATTAATTAAATTTTGACGGAAACATAAATAAATTTCCAACAGAAACATAAATAAATTAATTAATCATTGAAAACATAAATTTTGGACCGTCGGATAAATCATTGACATGTTCGTAAATTTTTGAAAAACATAAATAAATTAATTAATAATAACAAACCGAGTCTCCTATCAAATATGTGATCAAGTATCGACCCAAACATAAATTTTGACCGGAAACATAAATAAATTAATTAATCATTGACAAACATAAATTTTGATCGAAACATAAATAAATTAATTAATCATTGACCTAAAACATAAATTTTGACCGAAACATAAATCATTTACCGAAACATAAATTTTGACCGAAACATAAATAAATTAATTAATCATTGACCGGAAACATAAAGTTTTGACCGGAAACATAAATCATACTAATCGTTGTTTCCGGTCGAAGTTTCGTCGATCGAAACAAGCTTTATTCGGTGGAAACAACGATTAGTATGTATATATTGAAACAATTTGTTGTTTCTGTCGAATAAAGCTTGTTTCCGGTCGACGAAACTTTTCCGATCGACCGGAGAAGTCTTCGTCGACAAACAAACTTTATTCGACCGAAAACAACGATTAATATGTATATATTGAAACAATTCGTTGTTTTCGGCTAGGAAAATTAGAAAATTACCTCCGGAATGATTCGGGTTGTTCTTCACGCTTCACGGAACGGGAATGGGTTGTTCTTCAATTCACGGGAATTACAGAAGGGAAGCCATTTTTAATTTAGGAAGCCAAACTTCTAAAAATTTTGAATTTTTTACGAAGAAAAATTTTGAGAAAAATTGCAAGAAGGTGCAGATTTTTGTTTTAATAAAGAACCCGGAATAAGTTAAATGCCAACCAAATTTTCAAGTTAAAAATATCTGCACTTATTTTGTTTGAATGAAATAAAACATACATCACATCAACGCCCTAGAAAAACTCAAAAAATAAATGAAACAATATATAGGAAAATTTCAAATGGATATTGATGATACACTTTTCTTCACAATTATTGTCTGCCCCATAAATTTATTACTGTCTTTAGGAATTGGGAGTAAAGTAAACATAACATGATGTTTAAGAGCTCAAAACTCTTAATACAAACTCTCTCTGATCAAATTCTTTCTGTTAGAGCATGCATACATCTCTAGTATCATTTTATACACATGATATATTAATTTGAATTAGTGCAGGAAAACATCGCATCGCTGTCGGAGGAGGAGAAAATCCAAATGTGCAACTACAGAGACTGCAACATCCTATCCCCGAACCTCTTGATGCACGCAGTCCAGAACCCAAGAATGCCGCTGCGATTCGTAGTCCAAGCCATGTTCCACCAGCAGCTCAACACGCGCCACTCCATCGTCTCCGCCGCCGACCACCGTGGCCGCCGCGACAAGAAGGATCCTACCTCGGCCACGGCGGCCACCACCCTGGGGGCAATCCTCAAGAGGGACGCAGCTCTCCGCCAGGTGTCTCAGCTCAAGGAGGTGATGACTGCCACGAGGTCGCGCATCCAGACGCTGGAGGAGGAGCTGAGCGGCATGAGAAAGCTCCTCAGCGAGTCGGAGAGCGTCAAGAACCGGATCGACTCGGGTCGGTCTGCTAGCTTCCGGTTCAGCTCCGACGCCAGCAAGGTCGAAAGAGGCCAGACCGGGTCCATTTCTTCGCTGAGTTATCGCGACGTCGTCGTGGCATCTTCTTCGTCGGAGGGATCGTCAGAGGCCCTCGAAATGAACTTCGGGCGGAGGTTGATCAACGGATTGAGGAGCGCGTTTCGATTGCAGAAGAAGAAGTCCGTTCAGAGCAAAGGGCCCACTGAAAATGGTGAGGTTTTGGAAGAGAAAGATAATATAGTGATAATAAGAAAAGATCAAGCTTTTCATAAGCGCACTCGCTCTCAATTCTAAATAGATCACTATATATCATGACGTAGTCTATTAAGAGATCAATCCTGCATTTAGTTTCAGTTTAGTATTTATTTCAATCTTGTGATTACATAAAATGTAGTGAATGCCCTGTCCTGAACGAGAAGAAAAAGAAAAGAAAAGAAAAGAAAAGAAAAAAAAAGGAAAAAAAAATCAACAGTCTTTATCGTTTTAGTTCATTTGAATAGACAAATTGAAATTTTGATGCATATATATTTAAGTCGCCCTAAACTTGTACGAATGGATTGGTAACAGTTAAACAGGATATGGAGAACAAACATTAACAGAGAAATCAAATTGGCATACCTTGGTAATTCAATTTGTTGAATTCATCCATTTGTGATCATATCATAACAATCATTTAATAATCATAATTATTTTTTCTCGTCTATCATTTAGATATAATAATTCTTTATCGATTTTTAAGTAATGTAGAACAAAATAGCATGAAAAGTACAAAACCAGACATTACAAGAAACATCAATTTTAGCCACGGCGTATTCCGGAGCTAAAATATCTTGTTGATGTTGAGATATGAATTTAAGATTTTTTTTGCTTGATCGTAAAACCCTGAAAAAATGCTATCCCAAGGTTAGATTCACTCGAGCAAAGTATGTCTGCCCGTCCAATGAGCTGATTTAAGGGAATGCTCACAGCTGAATCAAGAAACTCGGAAAAAGAGAGAGGCTGAAGTAGACTCAGGCTCAGTCTTGAAGAAATAGAAGAAAGCAACCGGAGAAGCCGAAGTCAAACTGAAGAATGAGATTTTACCATGAAGCTGACCTGGTTTACTACGCGGATCACCCTGAAGCATGAAGTGAAGAATCCAACCTGAATCTGAAGAGGTCGAGACTACGATCATGCAACTTGAAGACATAAGACATTAATTAAACTTCAGGAGTCAGGTTCTGGCAGACAGCAGAAGACGCTTCAGGGGGAAGGAAGCAAATACTTTGCACATTAATAAGAAGGTGACAACGCAACCTGACACATTGCAAGAAGAGTACAGATAATCTGCAAATATATCCGTTACCTTTTCAATGGTATCCATTTGAGAGAGAAAAATTCTAACACCTATTACCACTGAGAAGGTAACGAACATATTCACTGTTTGTTCGTACATCTCTACAGACTTCTTCTGATTGGTCTGTTGTCAGTCTTCCACTTCCACCTGATCTACTAACTCCAATGCGTTGCTTCTTCTTTTAGGTTCGCATGGACTCAATAACAATCTTTCTGGTTGAACTCTTCATTCGTGCGTTTAAGATAACCAACTTAGGAGATCGGTTGGTAGCAATAGCACCCATCTTCTTCTTTTTTTTTTTTTTTTTTGATATCATGGGAACCCGCATCGCTACCTTAGGTGCATGATGGGTAAATCTCCACGCTGTGCAATAGCAGCAAACCACACATGACATGTAAACCACACTTGAAAACCCAGGTGTGATGCGCTCAAATCCATAGAGACGTTTGGTGGGATTCAACCTATGACCTTTCACCATGCGAACCCACCTTAACCATTAACCAATAGCACCCATCTTATTATGTCGTCAGGTCGACATTGGCCCTTCTTCTTCTTCTTAGCCTTAGTCATATAGTTCTTTCATCATTACCTTCCCATCCCGACTAACATAACAAGACTTGTTGGATCATCATCTTGATTGATAGTATTCGAAATAACTTCAAAGAGTTTTTAGATCCCAACAAGAATTTATATTTTTTGGAATTTATTTTCATAAATTACAAATTATTTAGAAATTTATTTTACCAAACACTTCTTAATAATTTATAAACTCCTAAACAATTGATGCAACTTATAATTTTAGTCAAACACTCTAGTACCAGAAAAATCTGAAATTAATCAAAATATATTAATTGCGCTAATAGGCTACTTCATTTCTTCTTTCTTCTTCTTCAAAATTGAATATTTACAGATAAGTCTAATCCTAAAAACTCCCTAACAATTGAGCTCACTATCTTGACTTGTCTATACAAAACTATTTGATTATAAGAGTTCTAAGATTATTGTCAATTTGCAATTAAAATTTTAGCATCAAATCAAAACTAACTTATATTCCAAGTTTCCAACGTGTTGTCATTATTTACTATTCATTGAAAACATTTAAAATATGAGGAGTAATGCACATCTGGCCCGAACATATAATGTTCTATACGAATACTTTGGAACTATCGATTAATGATAGGATAAGTTTAATCAACAATTTAGTCTTAGATGGGCGTTGGGATTCTGACCGATAACATAATTAAAAAGAAAGAAAAAACTTCGCTTATATCAAACTTAATTGAAAAGTTTAATTGGATAAAAAATCATAATCTTGTATGAATGTAAATTTGACATGATTTTTAAGCTTCATAAATTTTATAATACCTTTTGGTTTTGATACAAATAAATATGCCCAATTTTTTAGGTGATTGGATTTTGACGTGGTCAAATAAAATCTTAGTTTGTAAGTTTAATAGTTTTGTCGAATTTGGAATTTGGTGAATGTTGTGCAAGTGTTTATGCAATTAACCGAATTTAGATATTTAAAATATCATGTACAGACATACTTTAATCAGGAAAATTAGTATTAATATCTTAATATGTATATAAAATAGATCGGCACTACATAAAAACTTTCATCAAAGAAATAAAATAAAAAAATTGGGCAAATATTGGTGTATTAGTTACACGTTGTGTGTGCTGTACTAAAAAAAATGAGTTGTGCATTTTCCTATATCAAATGTGTAGTGTGTGTTTGTACTTTTGCGTGTGCACTTGTAATCTATTTTGCAACTTTTAATGTCTCATTAGCAATAGTTTAATGGTAGAGTGGTGGTGTTTGCTATCAAAAGTTTGAAGTTTGAATCTACAACTTTAGACCTATTAGGAAGCTTTTATTATTTGAAATTGATAATATATTTAATTGAATATTTTATCTTTGATATATATATATATATATATATATATATATATAGAAATAAGAACCATTCTTATCCTAAAACAAGAACCAAATGAATTAGATGAAAGTTGATGAATCCGTTGATTAATAATTGAATATTTTATTTTTGGATTCGATAATTTTCTTCATTAACTTTCACAATGATTCATCATTTTTTGGTTCTCACGTTATATAAAAATATAACCTATATATATATATATATATATATATAATATAAATATCTTTTAATTTTATCTCTTTAAATTGGATAAAAATAAGCAAATTATTTCAAATAATTGTTATTTATCAAGAATTTTAGTATATATAAAATTACAATCTATCTTAATAGATAATAGATTAGTCTATATTTTTTTTATAAATTTAAGCTAATCATCGACACTAAACGTACATACATCCATTATTCAGTTTTCTGGTATTGTTAAGGTACGCCCATTATTTAGTTTTACGGTGTTGTTCAATTTTACAGTTTTCTTCTCAAATTAATTCCTCTATTATTAAAAATCATATTTTTCTCGATACCATCTCAATTTATGCTCTTAATTTTTTCAAATTTAAAAAAAAAACGCAATTAAGTTCTGAATTCGCTTCTATATTCCGAATTGCGAAAATCTCCATCATTACCGACCAGAAAAATTGTGACAGAATCTCGCAGTTTTAGCCGATGAAGAACAATACTGGCAATGGGTACGGAAGTAAATCTTTGCGCTATTGCGCATTTATGTGTGCGTATACGTGTATATATATTGTATGTGTTTCCGATGTGTAATGCACCCACATTTGGGATTGACATCGCTATCAACAAAGCTTCTTCTTTTTCTCCTCCTCTTAAATGATAACTCAGTCTTTCCTGCTATTCACGTATTCTTGTTGACGAAATTTGAGCAACTCATGTTAAATGCGGTGGCAATCGCTATCGATCTCTTCGTTTTTCGCATATTAATAACTCTTGGCATCGTCTACATAGTAGGGGTTCGTTTTCTCTTTTCCTCTTTTATTTTTTGGATGGAGGGGGTCCCTTTTTTCAATTCTACGTTTGTATGGTTCTTATTTATTTGAGGTGTTTATTTTGGTGAAGGCAGGAAACTGTGACTAGGTGAATTTTGAAATCACGAATTTGAGGATATCAAAGAGGTAAATGGCGGCGGTGACTAATCAGACGTTGAGTGTCTGTAAGCTCTCGAGGTCACTATGCGCCAAGCCAACGACGCCTTTGAAGGCGGCGGCGTTTCAAAGCGGAGGTAGGAAACTGGAGGTTTGCGGCGGCGCTGCCGCGAGATCGAGCTTCGTGTCGCCAATCAAGGCAATGGAAGCCTCCGACGCAGCGAAGCACGCTAACGGCGCCGCAAATCGATCTCTGGTTGATTCCGCTAGCGAAGATTGCGGCGGTTTTTCCGGTATTTCGTTGTACTCGTCGGTTCATTCGATGCTTCACCTTGTGCCATGGATTGTTCCTTTCATCTGAGAACATATCCTAGAATTTGTTGGCTGGTCTAATGTGTGTGATCGATTGTTTTTGTAGGAAAAAATACCGTTGAGGTGGCAACTGTTGGGAGTTCGACGAATATTGCGTGGCACAAGTGTTCTGTGGAAAAGTGCGATAGGGAGGAGTTGCTTAATCAAAAGGGCTGTGTTATTTGGATCACTGGCCTAAGTGGATCAGGTTTCTCAATCTTTGGAATCTTTTCCTGTGAATAAACTGTGTTTAGTCGAGTTAAAGCATTATATCTTTCTGTGAGTATTGCTTATAACTTTTTTCTAAATCCTGAAAAAGTACATGTTACTGGTTGAAATTTTTTAGCTTGGCTGTCAAAAAAATTCATGAAAAACACGGTGAAGCCCAGAATTCTGGGAGTCAGAAGTAGAACTACCTTATTATTATGCTTGTGGGATGGCTGTCATTTTCTCGGACATTCCCTCTTCTTAATTTTACTCCAATATGAACTGAGAAATTCCAAGCCCCTTAGTTAGGTGTGTAGTTATTGATTAGAAATATGAGATACTGTTGACTTTGCTGTAATAAGTTATGCTGCATTTATTTGTTGTGGTCAGTCTCACTTCTCATACAGTGATCTCGAATCTCTGAATCTTGTAATTCTGAAAATAGGAAAAGTAAGAATATTTCTTGATGTATTCTTCCCCCTTCCCAGTTTGGTCGTAGAATTGCTTCCTTGTCTTTCTGCTTAGCTACTTTTAGTCTTTTCATTACTGGTGACGTCTTTCCCGTTTTTCTTTACAACAACTTGCCTTTGCTCGGGCCTGGAAGCAGTGAAGCAGGTTGTATCTTATTGATTTCTTGATCTTTTTACTTCAGGAAAGAGCACTGTGGCTTGTGCTTTAAGTCGTGCTTTACATGCCAGAGGAAAGCTCAGTTATATCCTTGATGGGGATAACTGTAGGCATGGTCTGAACCGTGATCTAAGTTTTAAAGCTGAAGACAGATCTGAGAATATAAGAAGGATAGGTTTGTTTTCTACCTCATTTTCAGTTGACTGGTCCAGTCAGGTCCATTACAGCTCAAAGTTCAATCAGCTTTCCTTCTTTATGCAGGAGAGGTGGCAAAGCTTTTTGCAGATGCTGGAGTCATTTGTATTGCAAGTTTAATATCGCCATTCAGGAAGGAGAGAGATGCTTGCCGACGTTTACTTCCTGAAGGGGATTTTATTGAGGTTATGACCTTCGCATGCTTCAAAGTTACCTATATTGGTGCATGTGGATTTTCAAAGTCATTTCATGAACTAGAATTTGTTGCGGAAATTAGAAGTTCGAAGTATGCAGGTATATATGGACGTGCCTTTACAAGTTTGTGAGACAAGGGATCCCAAGGGATTGTACAAGCTCGCACGAGCTGGAAAAATCAAAGGTGCATTGTATAGTTGATTCCGCGATTTGAATTCTAAAATCTGGTGATCCTTCTTTTTGTCCATTCCGTATTACTTGCTATCACTATCTTCGATTGCATTTTAATGGTAAAATAAGAGGTACATTACTTAAATAAACCTGGGAAAAGCAACCTCTCCAAACCATTTTCTGCGTGTTTCTGATGGAAAATTATTGGGGAGAATATTTAACTTCTCCAGTATCATTTTTCCAAATTGATTGACAGCACTGGGAACTGTAACTATATAACCACTTGCATTTGGCTTTTCTCTATATAGTGGCTGCATAGAATATTTCTAAGGGTATGGTGGATTGTAGGATCGGAGTTATTGAGGTATAACCCATGATTTTCATCATTGAAGCATAGATGTTAAGTGTGGTTTCCAACAGTAAAATTGAGAAGTGCTGCATTTGTTAGGTGAGAACAGGTCAACTCAGCTCCTCTAGTTAGCCATGAAAGGTCGAATAATATATTTGAATTTCTGACGTTCAAATGAACTAAATTAATCTGAGAATCTTACTGGTAGCTAATATCAGAAAAGGCGTCTTGCAGATCTTGTGGATTTTCATTCTTGGACTTATATGACTTCATATCAAAGAACCTAAATGCATATAAGCATTTGTTACTTCCTCTTCGTTAAGATGATAAACTTACTAAATTTAGCCTGATTCAATGTATACACAGGATTCCGTTATTAATAACTTGATTTGTTTTGCTTGTATCCTTACAGGTTTCACAGGTGTTGATGATCCATATGAACCACCTCTGAACTGTGAGGTATCCTTTTCTAGTATGCAATGCAGACTCATTCTTGCATGCGGCAACTAGAATCTTTCATCTAGGAGATGCTATGTCTCTACTTTAAAACACAACCCCTTTTGGTGTATACTACGTCTGCTTATCGAACTAAAACTCTCCATCCAGTCATCTTTCTGCCATCGGTTATCTCTTCCGTTTTGGTTTCATAACTAATCTAGTATTGGATTTCACTCTCGCAGATAGTATTGCATCAAAGTGAAGGAATTTGTGATTCTCCAGCAGTCCTGGCTGAGCAAGTTATATCAGACTTGGAAAGAAAAGGTTATCTGGAGGCATGATGTACAAATATACTGCTTCTTTGTTAGGAAAAAAGAGTGGTATTTATACATCTTTGTTGTGCATAGTTTTTAGCTGTTTAATGAGTACTCATTAATCTATGATCAACCAATCAGTCAACCACAATTGATGTGCTATGTGCATAGTGTTAAGTTATCTGAGTGACTAATCTCATCTTGATTAGTACAGTGTCCGCTTGTACAGCCAATAAATCGGATGCACGTATCTGAGGTGCATTTGTCGAATAAATGTGTCATTCATAAATTATTCTGTAATATAATGATTATTCAGTTTGTCCTGAATAATGTAACCGTAGTTTTGTTGTAGTATTATTAAACTCCAAATATAAAAGTAATTAATCTAAAACACCTTGAAGTAAGTCAAGGAAACAATAAGAAGCAATTCGCAAGTACTTTATGCCCTTGGCATAAATTGATCCAAGTAATTTTATTCACGGAAACTTAAAAATGAAATCGCAAATTGAAATGAAAATAAATACGAAAAAACTATTATTCATTCATTAAATGCATCATTCGACATTCCACGCGGCTTCAATATCAATTACCTAAAATGAAAGAGTGATGGGATGAATCATTTATTAAAGAAAAACTCATTTATTTAATTTTGATCTATTAAAAATTAGTTTTACATTAAAACCATCTTATGAAATTACAATTTACACCTATCGAATAAAAATTTTAAACTTAAATTTAAATTTAATAATTTAATATTTTTCGAATATGTGCAAAAGGACAATTATTTATTGAAAATGAAATTGGTGGGATGAACATAGGAGTACACTTAATGCGGGACAATTATGTCACATTTGGCTCAGTGGATAGCTCAATGGTCATGACTAATTTGGCTCTCACTTAAGCTCTCACAACTTAGTGTTCAAAGGCTACTCTTTACACGCCTTTTGTCCGTATCTTTCAATTTTGTTTTCCTAGGAAGAATTTACTCTTCACATAACAATCTATACCTATTTTAAAATATTCTTGTTTTGCAAAATTTAATTTGCCTAATATGTCTCTATTATATATTTAATTTAAGAGCAATAGCGTAATATGATATATATTATATTTATTTTTTGCTATTAACAAATTTTTGATATACCTGCAATATCCTTATTGCAAGTTTTAAAATAATCTAGTAATTTAATATATATATATATATATATATATATATATATATATATATATATATATATATATATAGAAGATGAGAATATTTTTACATTTAAAAATCTTCAAATACTTCTACGTGCATCACACGTACCAAATCCTGATAGTTATAATAAAGAAGCTTACTTTTTATTAAAATGTATAGAGAAATGGTCCACCTACCCCAAAATACTTGAAAATATGTGATAAAAGCATTCTACAAAGAATATAAACATAGGTGCAAGAGGAAATAATAAAAGTGAAAAAGATATGTGTGTTTGATATATGAGATTAGGGGTGTCATCAGTGATAATGACCGAACCAAGTAATTTAGTATTGGTTACGGTTGCGAATCGACCAATAAATTCTAAACCCGAATCGGATCCGGACCATCAAATTATGGATCTGGATCGGGTATTACCCATTTCTAACCGGTTATCCACCGGTCCTTATTCTCAATTACCCCCAAATCCCAATCAACCAAATGCTTACTCATTCCCGTCAAAAACCACTAATCAACGTTAATCCTCCTTTGTTTGTTAGAATTAGTTAGAATAAAATTTTAAATTGTTGGGGTTGACTCATTAATGAATTTTTTAAACCTTTTTTTTTTTCATCCAAATTTTTCCTCAGTTCCTAGTTACTGATATACAGAATGAAATGATCACAAAAAGTATGTCGGCGGATATATGTTGATTGGAGTCGATATGAATGAAATCGATTGCTCATTTGTTTCATATAACTAATTATAGTTCATTTGAAAATATCTTAAACTGTATACGTTTAATTATATCACAATTTAGAAAATTAAATTTAAATTCGCGCAGCTCACATTGGAAACACCAGTAGGAGTCGGGTGAATTTTTAGGTACACTTGGAGAGTAATATTTTAAAGATCAAATCTCCTATTTGTACTAGTTCCAATTATTATTATTATTATTATTATTATTATTATTATTATTATTATTATTATTATTATTATTATTATTATTATTATTATTATTTTAAAGATCAAATCTCCTATAGTGACGGTGGTGGAGGAGGAAGCCAATTTTAACGTCGGAGAAGACGGTTTCAATTGTGAGGGTTGTAGACAATTAAAATTGTTAGCAAATTATATCGCTATGGGTAAATCACGAATTACATAATTGATTATATTTCTATTTTATTAATAGAATTTATTTCAAAATTAAATATTAAATTTAATTTTATCGACAAAAAGAGAATGACATGAACGAATCTAGAAGCAAATTAGGCTTTGATATATGAGATGGCAAAAGGCGTTCCGGCTTGGCAGAGTTTGGTGAGGAAAACAATGAGTGAAAGACCGACCGTCTTCAATGTTGCATCACCAACAACGCCTTCGATCAACATCATCAAATCCAAACTTTAAGTTCCTCTCCCCCGATACCCTTTTCTGACGCATGATCAATTTGCATCAAAAGCAAATTCCACTACATACATTATCTCTACTTTATATTATCTTTTCTTGAACCCTCTCCATAGTTTACATCTTTAAACAAACACAACCTCGTCATGTCCATTTACATGTTACAGCCCTAATACATTCAATTATAAAGCAAAGGTTTCGATTCTAGTTCTGATTTTTGTCTTGTTCTGGTTCCAGACCCGCTTAGATCCGGACCGCTTAAGACCCATAGTTGATGATCCGGGTCCGGTCCGGATCCAGTGTCTAGTGGGTCGGTTCCAGAACAAGAACCATTATTTATTTATTGGTTCTGGTCCGAATAAAACTCAAATATGATTTTTCTCTTCTTTCTTTTTTTTTTTTCTTTTATGATTTTGGTTCATTTCTAATTTCTGGATTGGTTTGATCATAGTAATTGTCATTAACAATTTTGCGATCATTTTATGAGTTACAAAGATTAGCGATGGCTTCGAATGAAATTTGTTGATTATAATTTACGTTAAAATAGAAAATACAGGTGAGAGAAGGATCGATTTTGGTTTCTAAATGTTTGCCTCTCATACTTTATTTGGCCATAAAAGAATGCCAACCTCGCTCAGATTTTTCTTTTCCCCATTTGTATAAACTGTTAATATTGCATTTTGCATAAAACAGAAAATAGCAAGAAGAAAAAGTTAACATAGCAAACTACCAAGTCCAAGATTCTCCTTCCTTTTGAATCGTTACTCCACATATATAGTATCTATTTTCTGTTTCTTATGTGGGTGACTTGATTAGATGGATACTTTGTTTAGGCTCGTTAGTCTCCAGTCTGATCAGTCGATTACTTCCAGCCGAACTTTGGTACCTCGCCATCACAGAACCCTTACCACCAAGAGGAAGAATGCTTCAACTATCTCTTGTATTTTAGTCGCAAGTTGCGAACTATTTGAAGTTGGATATTATTAGCATGGTTTGGGCGTTATGGAGTAGTTGGAACAAGGCTTCTACTCATTTCGCCCTCTTATGCGCGATGAGACCTTCTATTAAGCAGGTTTAGGCTCTCTTCTCAAAGTTGGGACATATGCATAATATTTTGGGATTTCAAGATTCTCATAGCTATTGGGGTGGAAGACTTCCTTTTCCTCCTTCAAAGTAGGCTTATCAATATACGATTTTTATACGGACCGATCTAAAACCGCTTATTGCCCAATAATAACGATCATGATTCCGATTTTAGACTCGTTCAAACACAGACCGATTGAGACTCGATCCGATTGTTCTAGGTCCGACATTTTTTTTTTGTATTATGTGTTTGTTTAAAGTATTTTAGATATTCTATTATTGATTAATTATCATTTTTATTAAGTTGTGAAAAAGTTATATAAATTGATAACCATTCTAACATTTGGATAATTATCCAACCTAAACCCATAGTGTGATTGTCCGGATCTAATATCTAATTGACTCAATTTCAAAACCAAACCGATATTTATTTATTGCTTCTAGTCCAAATAAAAACTCATCCATTGATAAACCTATTCCAAAGTAGTTTTTGTAATTTAGCGACCACCCCAGCCGGCTTGGCTGAAGTTTAATACAGCACAAGACTAACAATTCTGTTAGTCAAAATGAACGAATGTTAGATTAAGATAATAAAATTGAAAATTTTATTGATTGGATATTAGTGAAAGTAAGGATTATTTTAGAAGGTAGGCCAGTAGTTTGGTTATTCTGAAAAATTAGCCTACGTGAAAAAGTGCAAATATTAAAGGTATAAAATGATATTTTCTCTTGTGAATATAAATTATAACCTAATGAAGCATGCACAGGGCACCCGACCGCTCTCGAGTCGCATTAAGATACAAAAACATCAAGCGGCTGAAAAATATTGGGAGTTCATCTATTCCTTCTTAACGAAGCTACTAAAAACCAGGAACACTGCAAATGTAACTTATTCCCTACAGATTATAAGTTACATGCATACATGGATTCTTCTTCACGATAATGCTGTTATGCAAAAGCATTGTTTAGACGAATACCACTCCTGTCCGGTACAAGTTTCTTCATGTAGTATTTTGATCTACGAGATATATTGATCTTTTTCCTCCTCTCCTCTGGTATGCACTCAATCGAACATTCCGAGAAGCCACGCCTCACAAACCTGTTCAAACAACATCAACACATAACATCTCATCCCTCAAAAACACTAGTAACACTAGATGACATACAATAAGAACACACATTGCAGAAAACTTCAACAACTCTGCAGCATCATTCATTGCATTACGGCTTCATATTGTAACTAAAGCCATTGAACTATGTGAATAAGAGCAGATTTTTCAAGCCTAAACTCTTTACATACTTTAATTTTTCAACCGTCAATCTTCATGCAGAACAAATGTCATAATGTCAGCTTCATAGTATCTATTTTTGATATAAAAGTAAAAAGCTCACAATAAGATAGAAACAAACAATGACAGAGGACAAGTAATTTATAAGGGCTTTAATATAGATACTGGCATACTGCAATCAGAATGACGTACCAATCAGCTGTACGAGTTGTCAGTAGGAAAAGCGTTTCAAGTCCAAGAAAAGAAGCCTTTTTCTCGATATAATCTGCATGGCCATACAGAAGTTTATAATCCTTTCACAAGACAAAAATCACAGAACACCTAAATAGTAACTAGCAGCAATCAAAACACTCAATCTGCTTGTTCCCATTTTACACAGCTAAGTAACAGATGTACAAAGAACATATTGGCACCAGCGAGCCCAAAGCATGACTAGGGTCTTTTAAGAAGAGTAAGAGCATTTGAAACAAAGGGCGATGGAAACCCACTTTATTGTGAGAGAAGGGGGCAAGGTAACAAGATGATTTAAATTGCGACAGAAGTTGCATAAGTCCATCGAAGTGATCAGATTGTATGATTAAATCAAGGGGAAACTGGAGCACCAGTATGAAGTAAATTAAACCCAACTAAAGGAACCTTCAGTAGACTGGTCATAAAATTCTGTAGGGGGAATGAAATATAAGAAGAATAAACAAATACAATCTAAGGAGGAAATGAAGGATCTTCTTCATACCAAGTAATTTATCTCCCTGTCCCTGGCCACGACACTCAGGCGAAACAGCAATGGCAGCTACCTCTCCACATTTCTCTTCAAAGAAAGGGAAAAGGGCTGAACAAGCTGTAATTTGACCTTCTCTCTCCACAACTATAAAATAATCCAATGCTTGGAGTAGCTGCAGCAGACAGAAACAAGGTGAACATTTTTACGAAGAAAGATAATATGTAATAAATGTCAAGATAACATATAGACAATGCATGAACCTGTTCCTCAGTTCTCTTTATCAATGTGCCAGACTCCTCCAAAGGTGACAAAAGTTGTTTTATCCTATGCAGATCAGTGACCTTCGCCATTCGCATCCCTTCATAAAGATCGCTACCAAAAGAATGCACCTTACATTATCATCTATTATGTATTGAGCTGAGCTCCAAATACCAATTTTAAGCAATTTTAGTTTATAACTCCAGCAATATTTGGTGAAGGGCCAAAAGGCAAAAAGAAATAAGAAAAAACGAATATACACTGAAACAACTTCTTCTTTTTACGGCATATTTTATTAAGTAAAGCAACAAACTCTACATTATTAGGGAAAAAAGAACTCAATTTTTGTAACAGGTTCACCTTCAAGAGCAATATGATGAATAGATAACATAACACATTATCATAAAAGTATGCAGTTCAAATACTTTTCCATATTAAAGTCTGAACATAATTTCCAAGTTATTTGGCATCATACTAAAGTTTTTAGGTACCTTTAGTTGAAGCATCAAGATTTTATTTTACAAGAAAAATTATGGTGAAACTAATACAACCTGAAAATAGTCTCAAGAGTGATAACATCTAAAGAGATAGATACCTTGCCACCATTGTACCTACTCCATCTCTTTGAAACAGTTCCTTCAGCAAAACTCCAGCAATAGTGCCATCTAATAGATGCACCCTTTGTACACCACCCTGATCAAATATAAGGAAAAATAAATAGCTAATTCAAAGACAAAGAAAAAGAAATTAAAAGGAGAGTCCATAAGATATTCACAACTGCAAGATCATAAAAAACGAAACTATGAATATTTGGGGAGGCGGGAGGATTTCAATATCAAGTAAAACTGCAAGAGCACTATGGTTTTATCATATTACTTTCTCAGTTTTGAAATTTGATTTTTCACGGCGACATTGGAATAACATAGCAAAGAATATGGGCTTAGCAAATGCCAACCACTTTGTGCTACAACAAATAAAAAATATGAAAAGCTTAAGAACTGAAGACACACATCTAGTCAGCAGAACAGTATAATGGGTTACTGACACAAATCTGTTCATCAAATTATGGAGACTTACCCTGCAAACAAAAGCAGCAGCAGCTATTTCTGACAGGTAACCATTCAACCGACTCAGCCTTTCTTGACCTCCAATAGCAAAACCTTGTTCACTGGACCAAAGTCCATTCCCATTGTCAAAGCCAATACCATTTTGGAATGTTAGAGCCTGAGTAAAAGCCTTTCCATTTGTAGTAGGGGCAATATCACTGGTATCATCATAAGCTACACAAGCAACATCTTCTTGAGCAACAGCTTTTACGTAATTAGCAGCTGTCTCACTTTGTTTAGCTCGTTTACGAACCAACATGTCTGCATCTTGAAGAGTTAGAAAACGTATAAGCCTCCCACATTCATCAATGATTGGCCCATCGATAATGCAAAGGAGTTTCTCCGCACCAAGAGCCAATGCGCATGCGGTAGCAACTTCATAAGTGCTGCAATGTGGAGAAGAAAGAATTAGTTTTTAACATTAATATGTATCCATGGCCCAACAGTAAAGAACTCGGACTTTAAATATTATAGAATAGGACTCTTATGGAAGTGAACTGCAGTTAAAGAAGCTGTAGGCAGAGTTTTCCAAGAAGAGCTGTAACTCTTTCAATTGTCTTGTTGAAAGGAAAATAATGAAGAACACTAAGAGCATACATTAAAAATAGATGCATAAATTTGACAAGGCAGTTACAGATGGGTAAAACTCATCATGGTCCTAAATCTTGGCCTATGATTACAGAAGCTACTAGTTCATCTGAGAAAATCACTGCACAAACAATCCTGCAAGGACACACAAATACCTATCATAATCATTTAGCATACTTGCAATTTAAAACTTCTCCAGAACTTGAATAACCCAGATTGCTTAATAGCACTACGGAATCTTGATCTAGCCTCTCACGGATACGAGAAACATCTACTTTCTTAACTTCACCAGTTGATGCATAATCAATTCCTTCTACTACTCCTCTTCTCTGCAAAGCCAAGGATACCAAATCTCAGCATACCAATAATCAAGAAATAAATGATCAGGAAAATTGTTGTAGGAATAATATGATATTGACCAAGATGCAAAATCAAACAAGAAGTCTCCTAACCTTAGCTGCCAGGAAATTACCACTTGCAACACTAACACCATCATGCAACCTACTATTGTCTCCATGACGGCGTATGCCACTCAAGGAAGGTCCAGGTGATAGCTTTGCCTCAATCATGATACGGATCCTCCCGGCTGCATTCATTGCAGCATCTAGAGAGTCGGAGTCAGTGATTCTATAGCTCCCAGAATATTTGGGTTCACATCCTGAGACACAAAATACAGTTTCAAACTAAGCAACAATAAATCATTTGAATGATCGAATAAATTTACTATGAAAACAAGGATATAACTAGAAATGTCGAAACCTTCTCACCCCTTTCAGCGAGAAGCCTGTCAATTTGCACATGCGTCCCGGGCACAAGAACAAACTTGATTCCTAACCCATGAAGCAGTGATATATCCTACACAAACTTATATATATTAGACCAAACTAGCAACATGGCCAATCTCCTGCTAATCAGTAACCTAAATGCGCCCAACAATATACGAATCACAAATTCAATAAATTCAATATCTTCGTCTCATATTGGGCAAATGTCAGCGAAGAAAGACAGATAATTCAGCCGAGAAACAAAGAAAAAGTGAAAAGATTAAGACTTGCCATGAGAATAGGATCCAAATGAGGGCTATCGACAATCTCAGCAGATACCAAGACGACGAAAGTGCTGCCTCTGTGCGCCTGAAAATACGGCCACGCCTCGCGGAAGAAGCGCACGAACAGCTCATCCTTAACTGCACAGCTTGCTTCGATTCCAGCGCTTCCAGTCTCCCCATTCACATTAAGTTTATCCTCCAAAGGCGAAGCTTTTGCCGATTGTACTCCGCGAAACTTACTAAGTAACTGTTTTTTCGTAAAATTCGAGCTCCAATTTGAGCTACGGTGAAACGATGGTATGCGTGTTTGGTGGTGATGGTTGAGGGTTGGAGCGCAAGCGCTCGGAGAAGCAGCAGCCATTGAATCGAGTCTCCAAGAATTTATCACGCCAATTAAACCCTAATTTTTTGAGCGGAATAAAGGTGGCAAGATATGGTAGATGACCGTGGAAGGTAGGTAGCCGGAGGGAGGCGGCGGTTTCAGAGAATCTTGAGGCATTTGCTTGCGTGCTCCTTTTAGTTTTAAATTTAATGGTGACTAGGTCACCAGGGTGAGAATATCTATAATAGTCAGAAACAGCGACCTTCGTTGCCATAAAATTTCTCAACTTAAATCAAATAAAATCTTTTTTTTTTCGAGTTGAAAAATCAAACAAATAATATGGAGAATCCTCCATTCCAATTCGATTTTCTCTCTTATTGACACATGATAATTAAAGGAATGTAGAATTATAGTAACAAAATCTCTTATTGGTACATGATAATTATATAGATATAGAATTCTAATAACAAACTATATTAGTTAACTTAGTGAAAATAAAATATTAGTAAGAAATTTATTAAAGAGTCAAGGCTGATAAGTAGCCATTTTACCTATTTAGAATTCTAATAACAAACTTTATTAATTAACTTAGTGAAAATAAAATATTAGTAAGAAATTTGTTAAGATTCAAGGCTTATAAGTAGTCATTTTACTTAGGCAAAAATAAATAGTAGCCACAACTTTAAAAACCTATGTGATGAATCATTTTATAGGATGAATTACAATAATTTTACGTTGTGTTTATGGTCCTAGTAATGAAATATTCTTTACATCATGACAATGTATTCGGATCTTATATACATATACATATATATTTTTATATATATAGAGTTATACGTCGTCGACTTTAGACGGGGAATCACTTTACATAATAATTTGTAAACAAAATTTTAAAAAATCATATTGACTAGGGTTCAGCCATTCAGAATTATGGATTGTGGTGGAGCGTGACGAAAAACAAAATATTGAGACTGGTAAGGTTCGACCACCTAAACCCATCTAGAAAAATGTATCTACATGTATTTGTCCTAATCACAATAAAAAGTGATTATATTATCGTTCTAGTCTCAAACACATCATATAATACTCATTAATTACATGAACTCGTTTGAATTTATAAATATAATTTATTATAATAATTGGTTATCTGTCGCAATAACAATCCTAACATTATAGAGAAAATATTAATAATAAATAGAATAAATAACAAAATATTAAAAATTAGAGAAAGTTTATGTAGACATGTTGAGTAATGTTTGAACCCATTTATAATTTATATACGCATACCGATCCCAAACTCGATTTAAAAAAGATTTTATTACTAATTCACATTCCAAACCTAATGATACTCGCTAATTACCCAATTTATTTAAATTAATAAATAATTAAATATAAGTAGTTACAATAATTGATTGTTTATCTCAATAAAACTTGAACATTACAAAATAAGCATTAAAAATACATAGTATAAAAACTTGTTAATTACTCATTCTCATCTAAAAAATGTATAGTAATAATACCAGTTGGCTCCCCGAACTTGTTTCAATTTATAAAATTAAGTTATTATAATAATTGGTTATCTTCATGTCATACTTAATTTTTTTTATCTTCTTTTTAAAATTTCTTCTACTTTATGTTTTTGTTTCTATTTTTAATGTATTACCTTTTATTTGGTTTCTTTTTATTTTTTCATTTCTTAGCTTATAACATCTTTAATTTATTATTTTTACTACACCAATATACAATCTTAAGATATATTAAATAATACGTTATTTTAAATAGATTGAAAGTTATTTAATAATGGGGCTTATGGCTAGTTGTTTGTGGCATTTAAGAATACACAAATGTTGGAGAGGAAAAAAAGAACATGAGTTCTAGTTAATTTGGTAGTGATGCGGGCATCTGTAATGATGGGTTCTTAATTCCACATAACTACATAACAACTTATTTCTTATTTTTTGCACCATTGTGTATATTTAATAACCCAAAGGGACAAGAAATGAGTTATAGTTTAAGAACTTGTTGGGCGCAGGCACGTGCATCACAAATGCCAAACGACGCTCCTACGAGGCGGAGTTAGGCTGAAGGAGTGGCGGATCCCATGATGCTTTTCTTTTTCTTTTCCTTTTCTTATTTAATATTTTCAATTATTCATGACTCATTTCTTTTTTATACGTAGATTAAGGAGAATTGTGTTTTGTGTATAAAGTAGTATATGGTAGGAAATTTGAGGCACCTTTCAGTATAAAATTGTTTTCTTTTTTAGAAACGGACTAACTTAATGGGACAACCCAAAAGGGAAACGAGTCAACGGTAATGAGACGGAGGGATTAATATTTATTATTGATAGTGGGTCCATCAAGAGATAAGAATCTAGGTTCTTATGTTGTAATTGTTGAAGAAAAAATAAGAATCATGATTTTGCGTCATGATCTACGCCGAGTTAACACATCGGAGGAGATCATCATCACAGCTGATTGACGACCAAGCGGCACAGTAACAAGATCGGAGGCTGATTTTGGATACCAACTAATATAGCTCAATATAATTCAGCTATTTCGGAGTTTAATATGAAAATAAAAGAAGAAATTAAAATCAACCAACACTAAACTATGTAACATTTAGCCTTTTCTATGGCTATTGAAAAGATGGCCCCAACTCCAATGGAGACTGAGTAAGAAACAATCAAGTAAAGTCTAACTTTAAAAACAACAAACGAAACACAATAAATATCTGAAGCCAACATCTACTTAACACGTTCATCTGCTTTGTATGAAACAAGCCGGTCGAATTAATTTGCCCATCAACGGCAAAGTTGCCGTCAAATTAAGGTCTAAAACGATGTAATATAATCAATGTATGATGAATTAAACATCCAAGATAGATCTTCGAAAGTACGGGTAAACTAAGATTTCTATTTGGAGTTCAAAATACGTAACTAATGACAGGCACGGTTCGAATTCTGCTCTACCCACTTTTGCACGTCAAAAATGGAAACACGACTAACTCTTTACAAGTCTCTCCGAAAGCATATAGCTTCAGCAGGAATTATTGCTAGAGTGGGAGAAGGCTAGATTGAAAACGGAGGAGCCCAGGTTCAGTAACTAAAATTTGATGTTTGATTAAGTTCCCAGCTCCGAAATGCTGTGTAAAGCCGGTCTCCACTGCCCGCCACCACTGTGGAGCCGTCCTACGCCGCCTCTGCTGATGGTGCCACCACCACTAACACCGCCACCGCTCTGGTTTGTCTCCTTCTGAACGATGGCCAAAGTATTAATTAGTACTCGTCATATCATATTCGATTTTCAATATTGAAATACCTAAATCCGGATATGTAAGCAAATTAAAAGTATTTAATTTTGGCAAAACTTGTATACATTAGGACATACGGTGCATGCATTCTAATTAAATCAAATTTGAATTAGTTAATCTATAATTAGAGTATATTAATTACAATTATGATGCAATTAAAATGGATTCACCGTCGGTTGTACCTCTTTAATTTTTATGATTAGAGCATAATAGCACGCGCAAATAATTCTGTCTGAATTTTTACAAGGAAATACAATCTAAAAATAAATTATTGTGTAGTACGAAATTCTTAAGCTGAAAGCAAGAACATGCATATTGTCATACCACCATCCATCATAATTGAGTAGGCAAATACTGTTTTTGTTGGGACTATTAATTTAGTTGGTGTTGAAATTAAATGTAAGCATGATTAGGACATATTTCCTACTACACTTATCATAATTAAGTTATCAGGGACCGGCCTAGGAGTTTAATTAGGACCAGCAAATTATAAATGTTAATCATTCTCTCTCTCTCTCTCAAATAGAGTTACAATAGAAATGTGTGTGTGTGTTGGCTTAGTGGTAGAGTGGTTAATCCTTAGGGTCAGATCTGTTCGAGTCACGTGACGCAACCTTTAAAATTTCGTATTAATTGAAAAAAAAAAAAAAGAGTTACAATAGAAATATTCTCAATGATATTATCCCCATGTGAAACCCTAAACTTTTGAAAAGTCAATATCACTCGTCCGCTTGGTTGGTTCCAAACATATATTTGGAATCCTAGTTCTTTATTTCATTTCATATATATATTGTGTAGTATCATTACTAAAATACTAACTATATGATGATTTTATTTTATTTTTATTTTTTTGGTCAATTTAATACAAAAATTTTAAATATTGCGTCACGGTGGACTCGAACCCTATACCTTTGGCATTGAGCATTAACCACTCTACCACTAGACCAACACACACACAAGTTGAATTGAATTATGAGAGAACATTATTTCCAAGTTTCTAAGAGTTTCGACTTGGCAAATATGGGACCCATACAATTAGTTAATGCTATAAATATCTCAAAATTCAATTAATTCTAAATTCTAAATACTTTAACGGGAGGATATGTCAACATAAAGTATATGATATCCTCTCTCTATATATACTTTGCAAAAAGCATTTTGACTCTATTTAAACACGATCTTACACTATCACTGTCGAATTATTGAGTCGGACTGACATAGTCTAAGGTATTTGGGCCAAACGGAGAAATCGGACGGCCTAAGCCCACGATCAAAGAAAGAATTCGGGCCTTCCAACCTAGCCCGAAATTATGTAACTATAATAACATTAATATTGTTATACATATCATAACCAATTATTATACGTGATGTAAAATAAAGAAAAGGACTAAGATGAGAGTATAAGGAAGACAAACAGCACCTTATTAGATATACCTTATGTGTGTCTATGTGTTAGTCTAGTGATAATATTGTTAATTTTAAAGATCAAAGATTTCATATTCGAATCAACTATCATGCAACTGTCACGGTGTTTTTTTAAATTATTTATCCAATAGCCTACACGCATGCAATGGATCTTAATTCATAATATACAAAATTTGGTTGAGCAAGTACAGCGATCGGCCGATATAACTAGCTCATCTTACAACCCGCCCTTATGATTATTAATTGTAGCGGGTAACTTTTTTGAAAACCTTTTCTTTTATAATCGTTTTTTTTGGGTGGGGGAGGGGGTTATGTAGGTACAAATCAATTATTATTATTATTATTATTATTATTATTATAGTCAAATTACTTGCAACACAAGGTGATAAAAATCATTCAAATTCAGTTAAAGAAGAGTTCGGCAGCATATACCTAAAAAAGTTAGTTATAGTTTTCCTTCTCTTAAATAATTCGCCTCAGATATATCACTCAATTTATTCAAACAATACCACAAAAACTTTAGTCTAGAGTGATGAATTAATTTACCTTTTTTTAAATAATGAATTAATTTACCTTAAAGCAAGCTGATTGCGCATTCGAACTTCTCTTGCGCTCCAAATTGTACGGTCCTCTCTCCTTCAACAACTTCCCCAACTTCACACACTTTTTGCAGCAAATTCTTTCAGTACATCTGCACACATACCATTTTTACCAATTGATCATTTTAAATTTTCAGATTTCTGTCATATGTAGTTTAATAAATTTCATTGATGCCCACAAAAACGATAACCAAAATCTAAGATATCTCTAAATACACGTATTGTAAAGCTTTGAAAGTAAAGGTGCCTTCAAAGCTGACGAGCCGGTAAACTTGTCCAATAACAAGAGTGTCATCGGGCCGGAGAAGCTTCAGCTGCTTGATCTGGGCGCCGTTCTCCGCCGCCACCGACCCCGTCGCCACCACCTGCGCCGCGTAGTGGCCGGGGTTGGCATTCATGATCTCGTTAGCGCTCACCGACCAGTAAATCCTGTCCACCTTGTTGCCGCCTGGGTGCTGGATCACCACCGCCACCGCCTCCGCCGCCTGGCAATTCCCCATTACAGCCTCCGCTGTTCCTCACCGGGATCAAAACTTATGAATTGGGTATGACAAATCTGCAAATTAAGTGGTAGTTTTACAAGCTCTAATGGCGCAGTTGCGAAATTGATTGAAACACTGCAAATCGAGGGTTTGTTCCTTGAAATAGATTCGTATGCGAAGAAAAAACTATTTAGTGGGAGATTCTGATTTCTGAGAAGGGAAAAGGAGAAATAATAGTATCAGCGTAATGGAGGGTGGGAAGCGTGTGAAGAAAGCGAAATGAAAAGGAGAAATAAAATAGTTGGTGCATATGAATAATGGTGATGGAGAAGATGAGACGTGAAGTGTTAGATAGATCTGTCAACCCACCTGAAAATGGCATGTTCTGGTTTATGACTTTGCGTTTGCAGGTGGGACTAAAATATTGAGAGAGAGAGAGCTGACATAAATATCGAATTCCATTTTGTTTATACGCTTGAATCTATAGAGTTTCGGGGGTCTCGTTCAATTGATGTATTCTCTTAATAGTATAAATATGGTCTTTGAAAGTTGCAATCTATAATTTGAAACCATAGCCGCCTAATAAAATTTGTTCTTTTTCTCGCCCGTGGGATAAAGCGATCGTTGTTGGTGAACCACGTAAATCTGTGTTTTTTTTTTACGTTTCTATTTCTTAATTGTTCAATAATACTAATCCGTTAAAACACATTTGATCCGCAGTTGTTTGGACGTGCATTTTATGTTGCTTTCAGGATCTAGTTAATTCCACTTTATTCATGACCTTTTGACACCATTGCTTTAAATTATATATTATGGCATACTCAATGTTCTATTTTGATATAGATTTAATATGACTAAATTTATCTTTGCTATTGCATAAATTATACTAAGGCTGTAATTTTATGGAAAAAGTTGTAAATAGACCTGAACGTCGGGACGTGTATCTCCCTTAAATATTGTTTAGGAATAATTACGTCTAAAATAATTTTAATAGAATAATTAAATTCATGACAGACTTACAGCATTGCATGTTCACAATTCTCTTGGAGATGGATACTAAGTTGACTAAGTATTGTTTTATGGATAAAAATATCAAGTTTAAATTATACTAACGATTTAAGGGTCAAGCTTACTGCACAAGACTTTTTACTACGATTTATATGCCTTATTATATAGTTCGTAAAGTATTACTAATAAATGGCCTTAAGTGCATCTTTGATAACGGCTATAATATATATTATCTTATCATAAATTTAACTAAGGTCCAACATTTTTTAAATTTAACTGAGCACGATCAGAAATATCAAAATTTATTCCAAATCTACTAGCTGTTAACCAACTGAGTTATGCCCGTGGTAGTAGAAATATCAAAATTTGTTTATACATGTAAATACTATACAGCTTCTATTGAACTATCAGTCTAGCATTCTTATATGATGTCAGAATAGGTTAATCATGTATCATGTATCAAGTGAAGTATTCTTCAAATCAGAATCTATTTTCATCCGTAGTATCTTTTTGTTTGTTTTTTTTGTTTAACTGAATAAAAATACCAGTCCTAGTAAAAGTTGGGGGTGACAAAGAATCCATGATGTTGAATGTGATCACGATATGTGGGAAGCACTCTCTCGACAACTCAACTCCATCTATTCTTGTTTACTCAAATATCTCACATATTTCGTAACACACACAAAAAATAAAAATAAAGATACAACCTTTGTGTCTATTTATTCGTAATAATTGGAGAATATAGGTGTCACAGGTTACCAATTACTAAATCAATGCTCTGGAGAAATTTCTAGAACAGATTATGATATTTGGAGAAACAACTTCTGTTTCAACCCTACTACTACATGAGCACAATTTCAGCAGAAATTTTTGAGCACCTTGGGGGAACTTTTGTTTGCTTCTGGTTCTTTTGTAGTAATTTATGTGAATTATTTTTTGATATTTTTGTCCCTTAAATTTCATAATATTTCCAAACTATCTATTTCACTTTTGCACTTAAAATTTCCATTGGCTATGATTAGCGATGAAAATAGGCTAAATTACACGATTTTGGTGTACGATCTCACCTGCAATAAGCCTAATTTTAAGAGATGTTAGATCAGGTTTTAATGAGGCACACTTAGTGTGCATCCATCTTAATTAAATTTTGATTATGATTAGTAAATTCTAACTAAAATCAACAAATTCTAATTATGGTTTATGAATTCTTGCTATAAATTGACATTGAAGTGGATGCACTATATATCCAAATGGACCCAAGTTTTTGCCTTTACTATAACTTTAATAGCACGTAGCAAAATTTGTTTCGAATTAACCTATTTTGCTCCGGGATTAATTCTGACTTCTTAGACTAGGATAGAGTCTTGAATTATGGGTTGGTTTCTTGCCATCAATTCTTGTTCCATTCTTGTTTGTTAACTTGTCCTTTTACTCTATCATAATCAATACAAAAATGAAGGGCCCTATAGCTAAGAGATCAAATGTGTTGGGCCAGTGCAGGAGCTTCAACTGAGACCAGTATATACTGGTTTTTCCCAGTTAAAGCCTATACATTTGGAACCTCGAAAATTATATCCTACATGTACGTGTAGTATTATTGACTCGGTAAGAAATTAAGATTCCCAACAATATTTATAACTAAAGTTTAGCATCATTTTGTTCTGTATGTTCTCCCCAAATATATCGAATGATAAAAAAATGAACTGCTTTGGTACCAATATTTTTAAAATCGAATAACATGTCATTTCATTGGGTTATTAATTAAGGCATCGATTTGACCAGGTAAACTGTTTAGAAAAAAAATCAGATGACCTATAAACATTTTTTTATCATATATATATGTTTATATATTAAAACATATAAATACTTGAATAAACTATTAACGCAAAAAATTAAAAATAATTAAAAAGCTTTATACATTATACCAACTAAAAGAAAATAACATTGTTAATCATTAATTGTTCAACACCATAACTAAATAATTTAAAAAGCTTTATACGTTATACCAACTAAAAGTAAATAACTTTGTTAATCATTAATTGTTCAACGCCATAAATAATTCAAAGTATAATTACATGAAAAAACATTTTTTTACCAAATGAATGGCAATTCGACGGAAGAAGAATTCAACAATAATAATTTAGAAATGGATTTTGCAGATGAAATAATGATAATTATTCAATATTTATATTCTTTTATTTCAATATTATAAGAAACTGGTGAATTCTGACAGCAAAGTATTCCAAATAATCTAGCAAAAAGGGGTGAAAGTGGCTAGAAATTATAAGATTTTTATCATTGATGTTGTTAATTGTAGGAAAGATTAGAGGACGATTTGAAATTGCGGAAAAAATAGTAGAACGTAATTATGCTCTCGTTGAGGGTCGACTCAAGACCTCCTTTTCCTTCTTTTTATTTGTATGATTTCTATCCCTCTACAGACATTATATAGGTACATTATGATCACAAACTGCAAAGTTATCTTCAACGTGTAAAATACTTCATCCGTCCACAAAAAGTGTGTCACCTTGGTGGATAGTACAGTTTTAATTAAATATTTGATAGATTATTTGAGTGAAGAAATGATCCCACCATATAAAAAATGAGTTATTGAGGTCCGAATTATAAAATTGAAGTATGAGCAAGATTGTGGTTTTTTATAATAATGAGTGATTGTGATATTGAATTAAAAAGATTGGTTATCCTAAAAAGAAAAATAACACATTCTTGATGGACAAAGTAAAACTTTAGAACTTGTAAATTATTTATGGCAATTAATTGTTATCTGATAAATATTCCTTCATTGAATACAATTCATAAAATAGATACATGTACTGTAATGTTCCCATGTGAATGAAATTGAAAAAATAAAATGTATACCACCTCCTTCCTACCTTCTACCTATGATGTTGGCTTTGCTTTTCAGGCAGAGCTTTCCCTTTTGGGCTTTCACCAGACGTCCGGCCTCAAGGGTTCGACCTATGTTCATTGAGGTTTTTTAAGTTTTTCTTCTTCTTTATGCCATTACTTTTACTTGTCGAGCTTATAAGCTAAAACAACTTATAAATACTGTTCTTATTAGCTTATTCAAGCTTTATCAACCAAACACCTTTTTATATCGAGCTCAAGTTTTGTTTACTAAATACATTCATATCTTATTAGCTTATTCAAGCTTTATCAAACTTAAACAGGCTTTTTAACTATATAATTAAATTTAAATATTTTTTAAATATTCTTAATGAGTATAATATATTTACTTAAGTTCACTACTTTTTACAATGAAAAAGGTTAGTTATATAATTAAGAGACTTATTGATAGACTTATGCCATTACTTAAGTTCACTACTTGAATTCACTTTACCACTGGATTGTCTTAAATAGACTTGTATGAACTTTTATTGATAGAGAACAAGGTAGCTAAAGAATAATTTAGTCAAAATTCATGAGACGGATCAAGATCTGAATATAAAAATTCAATCAAATACCACACTCATTAGATATGAATTTAAGCATAAATCTTAATTCGTAATCAATCTCACACAAAACTTTTGTGATTACCAAATTTACAAACTTAGGGTTATTTCCTGGACTAGAGTCCAGAGATGCGTTATAAACTTTTTTACATAAATTCAGTTGTTGTTTCATTGGTTGCCATTGCCAATAGAGTATCTCTCTCTTGTTTTCCCAAACCACATGCTCCGTCGTACAAACCAATTCAGACTAATAATATTATTTATTGTATGTATGCCTGTTCCAATAAAGGTGGTGACAATTGGGGAAATTATATATTTAATCGTATTACGCGAAGTTCATAGGATAAGACTTGTTGGCATAATATACGAAGTATTGTTCAATGAAAACTTGTAAACACGTAGGCAATTCTTTTCTTTTGGGTTAGCCCGAATCCGAGCGAGTTGACTCGATTGACATCTTTAGTTAATATAGTGATAGTGAAAGAGAAACAATAAAGTTATGCAGTCACATTATGACTGACCACACATGGATACTTTAGTAATTATCAATATAGTTAATTAACAAAATAATATTATTAAATTGATGTGTTAATCATTTTTATATAAGCATTCTTTTCCACCTATTCTGAAAAGTATTGAATTTATTAATTTAAATTAAAATAAAAAAAATTCATTAGATAGGGGCAAAAATGTAATTCTATAAGATGATTTTAATGTAAAATAAATTTTTAAAAGATCAAATATTAAATATACGATTTTTTTTCATTCAATAAAACTGATTATGGTTGATCACACTGTGACGAATAGTATCACTGAAAGAGAGAAACTAAAAATAAAGATATAAGTGACTCGTTATTCCTTGAAATATAATAATGTGGCTTTATAGAACAGCTAGTCGTTGTAGTATAGTGGTGAGTATTCCCGCCTGTCACGCGGGTGACCCGGGTTCGATCCCCGGCAACGGCGTGTTTGTTTTTTTGGTTTTCTCATTTATTGACTACCTTAATATTGTATGGTTTGTCTTATGATTTATGAACACGTTGAGAAATTCGAGTATCATTTAAATATTTATGCATACTTTTAGTAAAGTTTTTATATTTATTATTGAACTCATGAATGATTAATGATTTTTTTTAAAATCGTAAATTTTAGTTATACATATCTTATCTGTATACTGTCAAACTCTTTTGAATTTATTTTTTCAAATATAATTTGAGTTTTTTAAATATATTTCTTAAAATTTTAAGTTTTACTTTTTATTTATGAATAGTTCTTGTCATTTTTCCCGCTATAGTAATTTTTTAATATTGTGAATAGATTATCTATTTTTTATTTTAGACTTATGAAGTATAGAATATTTAATGTGCGGGAAACGGTCAAATGCTGAATCAAGTAACTCCCTAGATTATTTGTACATACGAAACGTGCAATACAAATAATCCTTAATGTCGTAGGTTTTCACATACATGCTCCTCCCTGCACGTCATAGTATAATTTTGGGTGATAAAATTTTGGATAGAAAATTAAATTAACATTTTAATCTAAATAAAATATAATAAAATAAAATAAAATAAAATAAAATGTTGTAGTATTGATGATATTATTAATTTAAGATAAATAAAATATATAAAACTAAAGTGATAGAATAGACAGATAAATAAGTTAAAAGTTGCAAGATAAATGCAAAATAAAAGATAAGATGAAGAGGACAAAACATAAAAGTAAAATATATAAATACAAATAAAATAGAGGTAAGATGGTAAGAGTAACAAAACTTGACAAGTTCCGCGGAGAATATTAGTGTTCAGCAATTTAGGGTTACACCTTGCATCCACTTTAACATAAGCCGCTTCTACTTGAACAACATAATCCATGAAAACATGTGGCAAAAGATAATCGACCCCCCACACAAATTTCAATCACAAAAATGCCTGAACTGAACACAATACTGACTGCTACAGAATATTCACTAACATCAGTCGAATTAACATTCCCATAATTGAAGCAGCATTATCAGCTAATATCTAGCAAGCTGAAATAATATAGCCACCAAGCAGAATTCAGGACGAGAACATAATTTGTGTCTAAAACACACCCGCTTATGAGACCATAGCATTGGCGTCGTCTTCATATCCCTCTCCTGTTCCAACCTCACTGAACATATATTGGCTTTGATATTCCATTAAGTACTGTGTCGACCTTTTCACGTCGTAGAATAGCTCGTAGACACGGCTTATATCTTCCATTTCCACAATCTTTCCCTTCCTCTTCAGGCAGGACAACGCAGCAGAGGTGATAAGATTTATAGCGTATCTCAAAGATGTGTCTTCTCCGATCTTTGTGAGTAGTACTTTAGCATCTTCGGACATTTCTATATCTTCCTCTTGGCATCTGATGTCCAAGATCTTCCGAATATCATCTCCTGTGTACGGTTGTGTGGAGATGATGAGCAGACGGTCGAGAAAATCAATTGGAATACCATGTGGGGATCTGTAGTTTGTGCCCCTGATGGAAGTGATTCCTCTATTGGTGGCCACGACCAATATGGGTGCCATGTCATTCTCCAATGCACGATTCAGAAAAGAGAAGCACTCGATGTCAAGCATGTGTACTTCGTCAATGAAGAGGACACCCGGTATAATCTCTGCTTTTCCCTCTTCTCTCCACTCTGCTACCTTTGTGTCAATTTGTTCCCTCACTTCTGCACGAATTTCACCAGTATCACCCGTAAACAGAGCCAGAAATCCCTGCGTTCTAAAATTGAGACAGTGAGTTACAACTGAACGAAGAAAAGAACCTCATAAATACTATAGGAAAATAAACTTTGTTGTACTCATTCACAATTTATACCATAACTCAGTCATCTTGTAAAAATGGCATACATCACAACCTAAAGTTAGAAATAACACTATGTTTCTGATGAACAGATGCTACTTAAAGCTACTTCAGGCGTTGAGCTGAGTAGTTGTTGTGGTCCTGTGCCTAGTTACGATTGTAAAACTTAGGAAGTCTAAAGATATCAAAATGTACAGAAGCACAAGAAATAATAAAAAAAGAAATGAACCAATAAGTCAAGCATCTGATAATCCTTTGCATTAAAGGATATTATTATATGCAAATATGCAATAAACAATACAACATATAGGCAGTCATACATACATTAACAAGAAAACCAGTCATAAAGGTGAGCAATAACTAAATATGAGCATACTGAGATCTTATAAAATTAAGAAAATAAACTTTATTAAAGGCAAGTCTCACCCATTGTCTATATCAAAGAACAAGTATAATAAAACAAGTTCCTAAATATTTCACATGAGCTTCATTCAATAATAAAACTCAGGAATTTCTCAGGAACAATGCTAGAAATCAATGCGCTTAAATGAAAGAAACATAAGAACATTGTGGAAGAAAGAGAAAATCAATTTTGAGGTGCTCCTCCTTCAATAAGATAATCAAAAATTGTTGTTTCATAAAATATCGATTTACAAACAATATTTTTGACAAGAAGAATGAAAGCACAAAAGCCAAAAAATAAAGTACCTAATAAAACTATAAATAGCATACTCTAACTCTGTGTCAAATCCAAAACAGCAAAGTAAATCGCATTGCCCACAAAAGCTAGAGTTTCAGTAACATGATATGTAATCATGGACCAGACCAGACCATATACAATATTACAGCATTTTAGAATTCAAATTTCAAACAGACCATATGCATGAGGACTGGCTGGCGAAGCTAGTCGAAAATTTAAGCCATAATTACCTATTTGGACATAAACGAATCTCCAGATATTAAAAAACAATAACCCCAATGTCCCAAAAAGTGTACCTTAACTTATCACACAGATTAAAAAATTACATCTAACATACTGAAAATAGATTTTTTAAAACATAGTTCCCATCAATCCCCTATCACAGCTCAAACATCACTATGCTAACCGTTTTAATAATTAAAAAAGAAATGCTTTAATCCCCACAAACATTAAATATTATGGAAGTTCTTTTTAAACGGAACTCCATGAAGGTAATGGAAAACAATTTGGAATGGAGGAAACGGAGTAGGGATCTATCTTTGGTTTGATGGGAGAGTAATAAGTTAATCTGATAGATTTCTTTCTAATCAGAAATGAAATAAAACAAGATCCTAACAGTTATTCTTAGCCTCATCAAACTTACACAACTCGGATTCCAGAGGGAAGTTCTCCTAACCATGGCTAAGCAGAGGTCTAAACCTTCAACACCTGACCAAAGTTACAGGTCATATCTAGACGAAAAAAAGCTTGATCTCCAGTCTCCAGATATTAGCAAACTAATCATAACCTACTGCATATTTAACATCCTAAGGGAAGCACTATTTCAAGATTGTGAATTCAAGTTGAAGGCAGTCTAACATGTGACCAGAGAAAAACAATTACTAATGAGTAATGACTGTAGTATGATTATGACCAAGTTGAACACAAAATAGAGACTCAATCCAGAGGAAGCCAGATGAAAGATACATATAAACTTAGCTACTAAACTTATCAAAGACACTTTGGAAATACGTCTGAATGATAGAATCAGCCATTGCATCTCAAACATCCTACACTATTTTGAGTCTTTGACTAACTTTGGCCCACAAGCTATACTCCCATTTAATCCCCCATCCCGACTCCTCAGGTGTTGACTTTGACTCGATTAGCCAAATATATCAAGCAAAGAATTACTCAGCGAACCAAATTTTGTAAACACCATGACAAGAAATTCAAGCCATTCAGCAGATACTGTTGGTTCAGAATGCATCAAACAATAGAATAGTGCATCTAAATCACAAACAGAAAACTCTTTAACCATAATTCAATGGATAATCGCAGGGTAATGAACCCTACCTGCTGTTGATAACATCAATCTCATGAAGCGTAACGCAATGCACAACTTCCTTCCTCTTCTGTAGCTCACCATCGGGGCACTGCACGAACTTCGTTTGAGGCCCCATTGCATCATAATCCCGCGACCTCGAGAAAGACCTTCCGAGCTTCGTGATCTTCCCCGAAGCCTTCTCAATACCAATCACATCGCCACTCTGTACTTTCTCCTTCCCCAACGCCTCAATCATCTTCCCCCCCAAGTCGTACACCGTCTCCATATCCGTGGTCTTCAGCGTGAGCTTCCCTGTCTTTGACGCCGCCCCAGCAACAGCCGGCCGGTCAATCTGTACCTCCACGACCTCGCCCTCAATCACCTCAGTTTCCTCCTTGATTCTGACCCCAATTGCTTTCCTGAAGGCCTGCATTAGGGCCTCGGTTTTGGACATCTCCAGCGAGAAGAGTTCGCTCCCTGCGAGCATAGCGAAGGGGGTCTCTTGGCCGATGGATTTAGCCATGCCCATGGCGATGGCGGTTTTGCCGGTCCCAGGCTGGCCAGCGAGGAGGACTGCCCGGCCGGCGATTTTGCCTTCCTGGACCATCTTGACGATGACGCCGGCGGCTTTGCGGGCTGAAGTCTGACCCACCATGCCCTCGGAGGAGGAGCGGGCCTCGAGGGCAGAGTCGAGGCCGAGGCCCCGGATGTGGGAGTGGGCGCCTATTCGTTCAATTCGGGTTAGGTCTCGCATCTCTGAGAGTTTTATCTCCGCCATGGCTGAGCTTCGGAGATAAGAGAGAAGATGTTAGAGACAGATTTTGGGCGGAGATTTAGAGATGAGAGACAGAGAGAGGACGAAGTGGAGATACGAATTGGTGGGCTTGGTCTTGAGCGGAGCTCAAGGGCGGAAATAGGAAGATGAAGTGGGGTTTAGGGTTTTGGTTTAAGAGGAACTCGGGAATTTCCAATATATCTGTAAAAACTAGTAAAAAGGAAATACAGTAATAAATTTTGGAGTGGAGAAGCAAACTTTAGTTCTACGTAGAGATTTTTTGCAGGTGCTTTCTTTATTAATAATTAATAAAATTTAAAATAAATTGAAGGATTTAATTTTGTACTCAAATTTTTCACACTTACAAAGTGAATAATATTATGTTTGTGGTGTATTTTTACAGCGACATGTTGTGAGTACTTTCTCAAAAATTTACTACTTTTACTGTATTGAATACTTTAATAATGGAGTGGATGAACTTGTAATGAATTCGAATACCAGCTTTATCAATACAATTACTTTTTGTTTAGTAGAGAGCTACTATTGCTATCATGAAAACAAATATACATAATTTACTAATTTTAATTAGTCAATTGGCATATGAGTTCGTCGATTTCATTGTTACGTAGAATTGAACTTTTAACTTTCTATTGTACCAAACTACATCTTTTGATGGTTTCATTGTCACGTAGAATTAAACTTTTAACTTTCTATTGTATCAACAATGAATATTTTTAATTTGAGACGATCATAATCAACCTGAATATTTATTAATTTGAAACCCCACGATCGATAATCAACCTTATTTCAAATCCATAGAGGTGTTTGGTGGATGCAGTTCGTCTCTATCGATAATCAACCTTATTTCAGTATGCAGTTCGTCTCCATAACTTCTAAAGCAACTTTTTGGCTTTTATTTTCTCTTCCCACTTACTAAACAAGTTCTATCACATCTAACAATTTTCAATAATTAGCTAATTTATAATTTAGACACAATTTTTGAAATCTTTCAACTATACCTTTCAAGTTGATAAAACATTTGAATGATTACATAAGCGATTTCTCTAATCACACTACATCCAATCTATTATTGAGTTATCTCAAAATTTTGAAAGTAATATCAAGATAAAGTTTATCAAAGTTTTTCATAATTTGAAACGCATGGTCAAAATAAATACCTCTATTATTTTCTTTTTTATCAATTAATACACAAATTTTAAAGACTATATCATGGTGGACTCGAACATAAGATACGTTTGACCCATACATTAACCATACTACCAGTAAACCAACACACACGCACATCTCTAGTACTTTTAGCGAGTTATGAAAGCAAATCACCCAAAATAAATGAAGTGTTAGTCAAAGAAAATAGGAACATAAAATTATACAGTCAAAAAAATGTCCGATGTTGGCGGAGCCGTGAACTTCGTTGGCAGTTTCAGGGATCACCTTCAACACTATCATGTACTGTGAATTTCAGACCTTTGTTTCTATTGCGGGTGCTTGATGGAGTCGACTTTACAGCAGCCATCTTCTTCGATTTCCTTCTCTGCTTTAGCTTCAGCTTGTTCTTATTCGAACAAGAAGCTTCCTCTTCTAGAATACGGATTTACTCATCAGAATACATTATGAATCAGTAAAGCAAAGTCATAGAAATTGCCTTTCAAAGCAAATCTCACCCGAAACATTGGTTGCGGCATTTTGTCGAACAGGCGCATTACTCAAATCATCGACGCTGCCATGACTTGGATCATTTAAAGCGGGTAACAGAGGCCCAATAATCTTTCTGCGGCAGGAATCAGTTTCTTTCAGCTTCCTCTTCCGAAGCCTCTTCCTTTGAGCCCTCGTCAATTTCCCATCACCGCCCTCGTTATTCTCGCTGCTTGATGGCGATGGCTCCTCATTCTCTATCTCCTCCTCTACATTACGAAAACAGAAAACCAAAATAAAGACTCAGCTAAGACCTTAAAATCATTTTTGAGTACTTTTAACAAACACCTGGAGGGTCACTCAACAAATTGATTAAATTCGTTTCTGCTTCGTCGTCTTCTTTTTCCTCGCCCTCCTGTTTTCGGACGATAGATCAGTAGATGATTGGGAAATGTATTAACAAAAAAGAAAATTATTGAGCGGAGCTTTGAGGAAATACTTTGTCAGAATCAGAAGGGGGCGGATACAGCATATTCAGAAGGGCTTCGTGAAACTTTCGTTTCTTCTCTTCTTCCTTCATATTCTTCAAACGCTCGACAGTCTTCAGGCTAACAAACCGATGTAGTGATCTTGAGTTCCCCAGGAACTGTAAAGTTTTAAGCAATTAAAACTGGAAAGTGTTCTTCGTAGAGAAAAAATATAAAAAAAAATGATTAGCAACTCTTTTAGGTGATGTTTACTTTAGATAGGTAATGTTTACTTTATATTATTAGCATTTTGAATGATTAATTATTTGATGGATTAAATATATGATAAAATAATTTTTATCTATCAATCCTTTGTTTACTACAAATGATTAGTGAATGATTAAGATTTGGATAAATAATTCTCCCTTTATTTGGATGATTATTTCAATCCTGCCTATATTGATTGGATTAATATTAATGAAGAATAATTCAAATGATTAAAATAATCACGGACTTTAGGATATCCTCAAGTATTAATCTTTAAAAGTAAACACTTGATTATGTTAGATTAATTTTATCTATCCAATCTAATCATGCAAAGTAAACACCTTCTTATAGTAGTGACTTGGTGTGCTTTCCACATTTTTAAGACTGCTAGCAGAAATAACGTACCAATGTCATTTTTATTTAATATAAATCGTTTTGCCTGTAATGTTTGAAAATCGATAATATACTATTATAAATGAATAAACTAAAATTCAAACAAGCCATTGTGAATGTATGTCAAAATTACATTTCAAAAATATACGTGCATAACCTCATAAACTATTATGTGGTGTTTACTTTGCATGATTAGGTTGGATAGATAAAATTAATCCAACCTAATCAAGTGTTATTTAAGGATTAATATTTGAGGATATCCCAAAGCGGGATTATTTTAATCCTTTGAATTGTTCTTCACTAATTTTAATCCCACAAATATAGGTAGGATTGAAATAATCCTCAAAATAAATGGATAATTATTTATCCTAATTTTAATCATTCACTAATCCTTTGTAGTAAACAAAGGATTGATATAAAATTATCTTATCATTTAATCCATCAAATAGTCAATCTTTCAAAATGCTAATCATGCAAAGTAAACACCACCTTAAGGTATGAATTTTAATTATTTTTTTCATCTCCTAGATGGTCTCTAGCAACGGTTGATCGTCGTCAGTTGAAATCTTAATGTAACTTCAAACTTTTTCTTTGTGACTTTTTTTTTTCTTGTCTTGCACATCATTATGCATTCTTTTGGCCCGTTTTAGATTGTTTAGACTTTTTCAATTGACTATTTTTTTTTATCTTCCTCTTAAATTGACTTTGACTACTAATCACATTCATGTTGTACATGATTGCATTTTTTGGATTACATACTATAATATTTAGATGTCTGCAGCTCAAACCTCTGTAGTAATCATCGTCATGAGAAAATTGACTTGTTAACATTAAATGATGTTCAAATTTACATTAAATATTTTAAAGTAGTAACTAAGAAAAATAAATTATAATTTATTTCAATTATCGACGAAAATCATTCGCAAAGCACCTGCATATGCTGAGCAGCTGATGTAACTTCATCGAACAGCGTAACACGAGCATTGTAATCGCCTTCAATAACCTTATATTATTATTATTATTATTATTATTATTAATCGCCTTCAATAACCTATTATTATTATTATTATTATTATTATTATTATTATTATTATTATTATTATTATTTATTATATAAAGCAACGATTAGTCTATGTTTCGTTAGAATAATTATTAATGTATTTGAAATTTGGCGAGGTCTTAAGAACTACTTCATTGCTGTCATCAAACTTTTTCTTCGTGACTCCCCCAGTTGACTTTGACTCTTTAATTGATGCAACATTCTTGTCGGGATGCATCATTTGGATTGCATTCATTACAATATTCAAATTTCCCCTATAGTCGATTTTTCCATACTTGAGGATAGTCATAAAGCTTATTTTAGCGAATGCTCGTGTGCTCATGAAACCTCTATAGTATATGAAATCATTTTTGTCAAGCGTGTTAGGGATTGCTACCGCCACCACTCCGTCCAATTAGTATGATAATTATCTGCTTTGGTAAAGCCGCACGATTTGTTTTTGGACTCCACCCCAAAAGCGCCTCATACTAATTAGGAGTGAGTTTCTTAATATATAGAAGATAATTCTTCTTCTTCTCTTCGATGTGGGATTGGGTTTGCACCATACCCAACAATCTTCCCCTCAAACCAAGGACCACATCATGTCCTCCCCTAGAACGACAATCCGAACCTCTTGCACCGCCATTACCACCCAACGGGACTCGCCGCCTGACCACTCTTGCAGGAAGACTTTCGACACAAGGAACCACCGGATTCAATCGTGAGTTCACTGAGGGTTCACCTCCACATCGGAAAGTAGTCTTATCCCGCCCACGTATTGGATCCAGCCGAACCGCCGGCTCTGATACCACTATTAGGGACTGCTACCGCCACCACTCCGTCCAATTAGTATGATATTGTCCGCTTTGGGTCAAAGCCCGCACGTATTTGTTTTTGAGCTCAACCCCCAAAAGGCCTCATACTAATTAGGAGTGAGTTTCTTAATATATAAAAGACAATTCTTCTTCTTCTCTTCGATGTGGGATTGGGTTTGCACCATACCCAACAAAGCGAAAATTAATTTATTAAGATTGCATAATGTTCAAGTTTTTACACTATTTTTTCTAAAATAGTAGGTTTTAATGAAAGATTATAGTTTACCTCTTTTGGGGAAAGATACTCATTTATATATCATCCTACACGCATTGTTGCAACACATATATTAATTATATGTGATACTCGTTTATATATCATCAACATTGTAACATGAGCATTGTAGTCCCCACATATAACATTTATATTTGTTATGTATCAGGCATTATATTAATTATATATATCCTTATTCTAAAGGTATAACAATTCAATCAACGCTCTCATTAGTATTCTATTATTGTTATTCAAATTATTGAAGAAAACTAAAACGAAATTAGTGAATGCACTTCTGTGTGATATTTATAATAATAGTTTTTGAAGATATCGGAAGGAATTATGGTCAATATTTTGGACAGTCATAATTCCATTTGTATTATATGTAAAAGAAAAAAGAATGAATAAGAAAATATGAAGGCTTTTGACTGCAAAATCTCGCATGAGGGTCACTAAGAAGATCACCCTTGCATTTCCACTTCTATACAATAGAATCAGATTGAATCTCTTTTTACAAAGAAAGATCAACCTTCCATTTCCTCTTCTATACAATAGATCGGATTTAATCTCTTGCTAAAAGGTTGGTTTCTCTGTCGATGTGGTCTCTTGTACATCCGTCTGCATATACGAACTTTGATATTTTTCTTCAGTGTAAATGATATTTGATACTTTTGTTCAATGTAAATTATACTTAAACAAATGATATTTTTCTTTAATACAAATGATACACCATTTTACTGAGAAAGTAACGTAAGATTATTAAGAAAGGTAACTCTCATCTTCCATCTTCTCTCGATAAGAATCAGATTGAATTTTCAGTTATAAGTATGCATATATTTATCTTTCAAATAAAGTCGAGTATTTGTTATTAGATTTATCGGGCCATTTGACTCGTACGGAAATCTCAATTTTGGAATATTGAAATCATCGATTTTATCATAATGGAGTTCGATCATAATTATTTTGGCATGCAGTTCTTTTTTTCAAAAGAATCTCGTGCGCAGAGAAAATTAGTATCCGCTTATTGGGAAATCAATAATATATAAAACATAAATTCAACAAACAATAAATATGCATGTCTCAAACAAAATGTAAAGTTATGTTAGTTTAGATTCTGTCCACAGCGCGCAAAACAATCCAACGAAAGGCACAGAGGTAGACATACCACCAACTCTCATCTATGAATCCATCTCAACAAGAAAATGAAAGATTATATTTCAAGAGAATTAATTAATCACACATGATTAGCACTTATTAGCCTTACAATTGAATATATTAGAATATATATGACAGGACATAACTCCACCGACCGCCTTTACACAATACACAAGCACTTCAAAATAAATAAACACCACCTCCTTATTTGACTGTTTCCATCAATAAAATAGCTCTAACACTAGGACTGTCCAATGGTTAAAGTGGGTTTCTGTGGTCGAGAAGTCACAAGTTCGAATCTCACCAAACATCTATATGGGTTTTAGTCTGTCATGCACACCTGGTTTTCCAAGTGTGGTTTACCGTCCTGTGTTGGTTTGCAGACTATTGCACATGAACGTGAGATTTACATATTGCACACCGAAGGCAGCGCCTACGGATTCCCTATGATACCGAAAAAAACAAAAAAAAGCTCTGCCTCACTTTCTATTCCACAGAGTAGTTTTTTAATCGTCTCTTAGCACATGCTTCACACTCCATTGCATAATTGTGCAATATTTCTTACTGCGTTTATATACGGTTGCCACTTGTCAACGAAATACTTTTTATGATTTTGTTTACTAAATTCTGTTTATGTAATTGACGGGAAAGATATGATTTTGTATATATACAAAGCAATTAAGATTATCCATAAACAAAAAAGGGCATATTTCTCACTTTACTTACAGATAACAATCATCAACGCTTGCACAATTATATCAAAGTTATTCTTTTTTCCTTTTCTTTTTTAATACATGGAGAACCACAATCGCTATTTTTAGTGTGTATATTGTGTAAACTCCACGTTCATATGTAATTAATAGTCAACAAACCACACATGAAGGGTAAATCACACTTGAAAAAAACTAGATAGAACATGTTCAGACCCATAGAGGTATTAGTGGGATTCGAACATGTGACCTTTTCGCCACATGAATCCACTTTACTACTGGAACGTCCCAAATATATCAAACTTATTCTCACCTTTATATGAAATAAAAGAGGAACATTGGCAACGAGCTACAGATTTCCATGAATTATAAAAAAAAAAAAAGAGGAGGAGTGAAACATTAATATACTACGTGTAAAAATTGATTCAGTTCAAAACAAAAAGCAAAAGAAATACTATTGTAGTAGAAGAATTCGAGTAGAGGATAATAGATTCACACCATGCTAGTTCTTGAAGGCGCATAACTTTTGCTCCTAGGGTAAACCTCCGGCCTCTCCCCAACGCCGTCGCCCTCGCCGTTGACCCCAAATTCATAAGGCTTATCTTCATCAATCCTGCCGATGGTAACCGTGCGGCTACGAGGAACCGCCGGCACGCCGCCTGCACCCATCGGCGAGCGGAGGAGCTCCGCCTCTGCCTTCCTGCGGGTGGAAGCAACCCTAATAAGCTCCCTCAAATCGTCGTCTCTCGCACTGTAGTCTGAGCAGGATGAGTTGGCGCTGAAGCTTCTCGGCAGACTTTGGAAATGGAGATTTGGGACGCCGACGGCGGCGTGGCCGGCGCAGCCCATCATGCTCCGCACGTAGAAATCCCGGGCTCGGGCCAGGATTTTAACGGGCCCTTTGATGTATCTGATGAATTTGCTCTCTTTGCGAGCCCTTTTAGTGCTCATTTTGCTTTCTTAGGCGAAATCTTTTGGGTGCTAGCTTGTGATCAACGCGTATGGAAAGTCATCGCTTTTTAAATAGGACTGGATTCTTAGTTTTGGATAAATTAAGAAGAGAGAACGAAAGGAAAATGATTGGATATCTTGAATAGAATGAATTATGGATTTAGAAAAAGACCCAAAGTCTCATGTCAGGACATCTTTACGTGAGGTTGTATGAGACTATATCCAACTAGGATTTGTAATTTTTATTAGAGCTTATTATTAAAAAAATTATAAATACAAAAAAGTATTATATATATAGTTTCTAAATTACTACGGAAGAGGGAAAGTTTATAACGGATTATGAGGGTGTTTTGCTAAGCTTATAAACTCTTTAAGACAGCTTATAAAAGTTGTTTAGGAGCTTATAAGTTGTTGCAAAACGTTTGAAAAAATAAGCTCCTAAACAGTTTATAAGCTGTGAAAATAAGCTCCAACAGCTTATAAGCTCCTTTAAAAATAAGTTGGTAAACCCTAACTTATTTTTTATAAACTTATAAGCAACCATGAATTTATCAAAATAACCTTATTATAGTTCGTTATTTCTACACATACACTATCAACTTCACATCTCGTCAATTTTATCTCTAACTATGATTTTCTATTCTATCCCTATATATATATATATGTACTCCATATTATATATATGAGAAGATACGAATCAAGTATGTCGGATTGAGCAAAGCTTTAATAATATCAAATATTTGAGAGATAATTTTATAATAGTTTTTGTTTCTAATGATCATACTCTTTATTGTGATATGTTTGTATATTTTAATGTCTTGTATACTTTCTACTAGTGGAGCGGACTGTAAGGAAGTATCTTTTGTTTTATTTTACAGAGGGAATAACTCAATGTCATTCATTGTTGTGGATTGACGTGGCTGTTTAATTGTGTAATATTCATCTGAATTATACGGAGATTATTTAAGAATTTTATCACTTCCAACGTACAATTTACTAAATATAGTTTTTTCTTTTTCTCTAGAATATCCCTATACAACAAAGTCTTAGTTTGCCCAATGGGTTCACGTGAGATAAAACCTCACCAAACGCTTTAGTAATATTTTCAATTTTAGCGGTGGCTCCCCACGATAAAAAAAGTCTTAGTTAATGTTTTGAGATAAAATATAGTAATACAATTTTTACGATAACGAAATTGGACTTATAAAATGTAAGTAATCGAAACGAATTATGTTTTGGAATAGATCTCCTTGGATGTATGTGTGGACCAGCGACCAAACGGCAAAATGTGGCCGTGTAGATATGCTTCAAATCTCAAAACCCTAGAAAATGTTTTCTCGCGCGTGGACTTTTTCAAAATTGTAGACAGCTAGCTCAAATGCTCGAATGCATAAACTATTTGATATGTTGCCATTAGTGTCATCCCCAAATTTTCTGGTTAACCAAATATTCGAAAATTTTACTAAAAAATTTTAAACATCTTACACTTGATTCTAGAAATTAAAAAGAACTTTGCCTAATAAGTAAGTATTTGTTGTTGTCATCGTTCCATCAAAATTTATCACGGTTAGAAAATTTTAAATATCAAACTCATATGTCAAAACATTAATCTCACCGAACCTGATAAAACCAACCTTATTTTTACAATTTATAATTTTTTTTAAGTTTATTTTTGTCAAATAATTCTCAAGAGCTGATAAGTTCATATATAAACAGTTGATAAATTCAGCAAAAACACCCTTTCTAGTCTAAAGACGCTCATGATATCTAAGTCCTTAATATCGATATTAATCTGAGAGAGAGAGAGAGAGAGAGAGATCTTACAAAATCAGTTGCAAAACTCCAAGTATGATGCATGCATGTAGATAATCTGCCACTGCTAGAGCCCAAACTCGTGAGGCCTGATAGCTTGTGCAATTTTCTTCTTACAGGTGATTTTGGTGACCATGAAAGAAGACATAAGTGTGACTTGATTTTGCTAAATTGAACTGAAACCAAATTCAGTTGAGTTAGGTTATACACGCTAGCTAATTAAGAGTACCGAATTTAGAATTATTTATGACTCCACATATATTAAGTCTACCACATCCACAAGGAATTAATGTGGGCAATTAGCAATATGCTCGTTGCATAGAAAAATAGATAAATAATCAAATCCACTATTATTGTCTATGTGCTCATAAATCTCTCATATTAAACTAATTAACATGACAAATCTGTTCCATAGCCATGTATATAAGAACCTTGTCCCCCCTGTGCACTCGCCTCTATCCCCCAATGACTGACATGACATATAATTATAATGATATGTTGTCACCATCTATTCCAAAAGAATACAAATAACACTATAAAATTTACTAAAATCACATCTGTGTACAAAAAGTCCAAACCGTGTACAAAACTGTCATGGAAACCTATAACATTGTATCGATGAAAATAACCGTGTGCCTTGAAAAATTAGGGACTTTGAATATTCCAAAACCAAGTCCAAAACATATAATAAGTCCTTGGATTAAATAATAATCATGCCCTAATCGTTAGCAGTTGTTGTGTCATAGATTAATTGCTACTTAATGTGTTATTCATCTAGTTATGGTCCTAAACATTAAAATCGGTAAAAAAAAGACCATATTTGGGGCATAAAATTGCAATCGTATACCATCGTGTCCACTCTCGTGTAGTTGATAAACATGGTTTCTGAATGTATTTTAGGATGCTATTGATGTCATTTCACTAATTAAAATCATATTTGTAATGAGATATATTGCAAAACTTAGAGTTATGTGAAAACTTGATACTTTGTGATTTTTTCTGGACTTTTATAGGAAAATAGAGACTAATTTGAGATGAAAGGATCACATATTATCGAAGAGGAGTTTGATACGAAGATGTGAGAAAAAATAGAGAGCAATTCGGAGCTCGAATGAAGGAAAACGAAGCAAAATAGGCGAAGCGCGCAGGGTGGCAGCTGGCCAGCCAACGACCGCTGCGCCGCCAGCTACCGTAGGCTGTTTTGGAGGCCACGGCCAGCAACCTCTGCTCAGGTCGATGGCAACATGCCCTGTTTTGGGAAAACGATTTTTTCTCCGATTTTCTCACCTTTTCTCACTCCTTTTGGCTTCTCTTCTACACTACACTATAAATATAAACCTCCAACACTTAGGAAGGAATCATTCTTGAAAAACCTAGCATCCACATCACATTAAACACGCATTCCTCTCTCTATCATTATCCATTTAATACATCCTCCATTTTCATCCATGTAGAGAGAACAACTCATTCCATTTGAGCTATAGAAGAAGAAGTTATCAAGGAAGCAAACTTGAAGACTAAAGTTTATAGGATTTGGCCCTTTAAACTCTTGCATCTTTATCGATGTTTTCTTTTGATTTTGGTATTTTGCTAGGCATGACAATGTTAGTCTAAAATCCATTTATTCTAGGGATTAGATTAAATGGGTTTGCGATGGAATGAATATTATTTTGATAAAACTCTTGATTGTATGTCTTTATCTTCTTATGTTCTTGATTTGTATTCTATGTTGAATGATTGACCATCATTTATGTATTTATCTTTGGTGTTATCTTGAACTCGGGAGAAAAGAGTTGACATGTGAATAAGAACATAAGATACATCATCTCAATAAATCGGGAGGTTGAGAGTTTGAGTGAGGATTTTGGTGATCATTAGCGTGCTTTTTGGAGTTATAGGCTAGCAATTTATCGGGAACGACGATTTTAGAACTTAATCTATTGTTTTAGTTGTCCGGAGAGGGCTAAGGCTAGTTTAAAGATTAATCCTAGATCATTAGTGTTCATTCAAGAGTTAATCATATAGAGTGAGTTCCAATCACTAACGCATTAATGTTTAAACCCTATGAACTTTCTCATCTTTAACTTCCATCGTTCACATTCGTTTTTATTAAGTTTTTCATAATTTATTGTTTTTAGTTAATAAACAACTCAATTCGAAAATGATTAAGTCTAGATATATTTAGAATAACCAATTAATAATAATCATAAGTTCAGAATCACTAATCCTCGTGGGATACGACCTTACTTTCACTAATTACAACTACACTATGCACTTACAGAATCGTAGCTAAATAAAGTAGCGAACAATACTCAAGAACATGCAAAGATATTTCAGATTCAAAAGCGCAAATTAATTTACATAGGTAACACAATGGAGTGAAATGAGTATTCCAGATTCGAAGATATTCCGCTATTATAGATTCTTATAGTTTTTTTTTTTTTTTTATGAAATTTCTCTTTCTTAATGTTTTTCTTTTTGCTAATTTTAAAGCTTACCAATTAATGTTTTTGTTATTTCAATTAAATTCTGTACTTTTATTTTCATAAATTTTATTGATCTCTCTTACAAAAAATTAATGCAAAATTTTAATAAAAAATAGATGCAAATACAATTGAAATTTTTCGAAAGTTCTTTCTCAATTTCTTTACAGATATGTCAACATCACTCAACTTTTTTGTCCTTGTCGGAAGGATAGTTTTGTCATTGAACCCTAAAATAGTTATAAAACTCATGCTCTAATAAAATGGGTTAGAAAACTTATGCCACTATTTTTCTTCTTGCTATTTTTATATATTAGCACTAAATTTTATGTATCACATAATTTATAGAAATGAGCTATTGTTTACTCGTCAATTGCTTTCAGTTCTTTTTTTCTACTGATAAAAGAAGAAATAAATTGAAGGGAGTAAGTTTAATTAAATACTAGTATAAATTAACAGCGCCACCGCCTAATTTAAAATACCCATTAAAAACAAATGATAATTATTTTTCGTTTTCTTTAATTTCGTGTTTTTCCTTTTATTTTGATTTTCATTAATTTGTTTTAAAAAAAGGAAAACGGAAAACGAAACGAAAAAGAAAATTGAAACTGGAAAATTTGTATAATTGTTCGCCGGAATTGGGCGTCGCCGTCGCCAGCGTGGACGTCGGCGTTGGTCGCGAGCATCGCCGTCCGTCGCCGCTAGCGCGGACGACGCCGCCGTCGCGCGTCGCGGGCCGTCCATCGTTCGCTAGTCGCCTTTCCGTTGCGTCTTTGCGCGCTGTCGTCGTCGGGCGACGGCGAGCACGGAAAAAAACGCGACGGCGTTGGTGAACGCGGCGTTGAGTCGCAGCGGCGGATGGCGGCGAACGCGGAGGAAGCGCGCGCTGCTCAAACCCTAACGTCGCGTTCGTCCGTCGCTACCGGGCCGCCGAAGCTCGGTTTGGGCTGGCGCTGGGTCGGGCCGAACTGCCGGGCCACGTCGTATGGCCGGGCCGTGCGCTTGCCGGGCCGGCGCCGGGCTTTCGCCGCCATGTTCATTTCACTGTGGTAGTGATTACGGGCTTCTTTGCGATGCGTGTTTACTCCCAAATCTACGAGGCAAGGCTCACTCATAGATGTATGGTTAGCATCGTGTGATGAGGTTGACTTGCTTAATTATTTTGAAACGACCAAGCGATCAAAATAATTAGTGGACACATATTAATTGGATTAATAAACCAAGAATTGAGGACTTTTGTTGCATTCGGTTCAAAACCGACCAAGTGTCATTATTGTGGTCATCACCAGCAGAGGCTGCAATGATGCGCACTTAATCGATGCAAACTGTCGATGCAATTGGCTTTGAGGCCCTCTTGAGTGATATTATTTGTAGTCATCACCGCAGAGGCTACAGTAATATTGACTTGGATCTTGGACTACTAAGATTTATATATTTGTTATAAATCCGTATTTTGCATTTGGGGTGCAATATATGTTAAAATTAGTGGAGCTAATCAATACAATAAACTCTTGTTTGATTAGTGATACGATTGTGATCTATGTTTACTTTGTTCTAATTTGTTCTATTTTTGTTAATTTTATTCGATTCGATGTCGACTATGTTAGATAAATGTTTGTTGAAACAAATTTGTTGACCGGTCAAACTATACGGATACGTTGCTGCGTTTGGTATTAAGTACGGATAAGATTGAGTATGTCTTGGACAAACCAATCAATATCATCCCGATGAGTGTTCTCCACGAGTATGCCTCGTTTACTTGAGGATGCTATGTCGGCTTAGATCATTATGTTGACTTCTCTCCGGCAGAATTCTACCCTATGAAATGTTTCAAGACTTTTGTTTGCCTTAGAGGCACAAGCCTGAGTATAAGATACTACGAGATCTCCAAGAGCACGTTTCATGAGAAGGGCACCGGAAGAGATCGTCCAAAATTTAAGGCACAAGGTGCAATGGGTGATAGCTCGGGTATATTTGTCGTTGAGATAAATATGTCTATAAATAATTCACATTCTTGGGTATTAGATACTGGCTGTGGCTCACACATTTGTAATAATGTGGAGGGGCTTAGTGACAGCAGGAAGGTGAATCTTGGGGAGGTTGACCTATGCGTGGGAAATGGAGCAAGAGTTGCTGCCGAACGCGTGGGGACTTATAGATTGGATCTTCCTTCGGGTTATAGACTAGATTTACATAATTGTTATTTCGTTCCTGCTATTTCAAAGAATATTATTTTCATTCCAATGTTAGACATTGAAGGATTTTCCTTCCATTTTGGAAACGATCGTTGTACTTTTTCGCAATGGAGTGTTTTATGGAAATGCCTTTCTTCGAATGGTTTATATATACTTGAATGTGAGCGAGATATTCTCAATGTGCAAAACAAACGACCTAAGCTAAGTAATCTGAATAATGCTACTTATCTTTGGCATTGTAGACTTGGTCATATCAATGAGAAAAGGATAGCAAGATCGAGAAAATGGATTATCTCACACCATTTGATTTTGAATCATATGGTACTTGTGAATCTTGTCTCAAAGGAAAATGACTAAGAAACCATTTTCGGGAAAGGGTTACGTGCAAAGAATTGTTAGAGTTGGTCCACTCGGATGTGTGTGGACCGTTTCCAACTCAAGCAAAGGTGGATATTCGCATTTCATAACTTTCATCGATGATTTTTCAAGATATGGATATGTGTATTTGATGAAACACAAATCGAGGCTCTTGATAAATTTAAAGAGTTTAAGTTAGAAGTCGAGAAACAACTTGGTAAAAGTATCGCATCTTCGATCGATCGGGAGGGAATACTTAAGCCGAGTTTCTTGATTACTTGAAATCACATGGAATCCGGTCGATCGACTCCTCCGGAACACCACAATTGAATGGTGTATCCGAGAGAAGAAATCGAACCTTATTAGACATGGTTCGGTCCATGATGAGTTTCGCTAGTCTCCTTTATTCCTTTGGGGCCACTACTTACCATTGCTCATATTTTGAATAGGGTTCCTTCTAAATCGATCGAGAAAACACCATATGAGATATGGTATGAGAAAGAGCAAATCTTAACTATTTACGGACACGGGGTTGTCTCCTTTGTTAAGAAAATCTTGATGATAAGTTGGAATCGAAAAGTGAGAAATGTTATCTTGTGGGATATCCTAAGGAAACTAGAGGATATGAATTCTACTCACCAAGATCACAGGTGATCATTTCTAGAATGTGACGTTTCTTGAAGACTCCTATGTTTCCAAGGAACAAGGTCACAACGAGGTAGATCTTGAAGAAATTCGAGAACCACAAAACAACATAGAGGACGAAAGATTGTTCAATGGTGTGAACAAGAATTGAATGGGAGTATTTGATGATCTATTGGGAGGAAATGACTCTTGAGGGTCATAACCATCTCAAGAAGACAATGAGATTCATCAGTACAAGATGACACAATAGTTGTGCCACCTCCACCTCAAGAAAATCATGATGAAATTCTTGATAATATCCAAATGTTGATCGATCAACACGGAGGAACCTACTCACGTTCGTAATGAACAAGATGAACCTCACAAAACAACCCAACTCAATAGGTCACAGAGGACTCGTCGTGCACCAAAGATTGAATCTAATGGTTGAGAACCAAGATAATGAAGTCGAATCGGATGATGATGAACCTAAGACCTATAATGAAGCGGTGTCTGGCACCGATTCAAAGATGTGGTTAGAAGCCTTAATATCTGAAATGGACTCGATGTATTTCAATCTAGTCCGGGAACTAGTTGATGACTTACCGAAAAAGAAGAGAGATGCAGATGGTAAGATACAAACCTACAAGGCTAGGTTGGTGGCAAAGGGTTATAGTCAACGTGAAGGCATTGACTATGATGAGACATTTTCGCCGGTTGCCAAAATCAAGTCCATTAGGATCTTACTTGCAATAGCTGCATACTACAATTTTGATATTTGGCAAATGGATGTTAAAACCGCGTTTCTCAATGGAGAACTAGAAGGTGATGTCTACATGACTCAGCCTGAAGGTTTTGTATCCAAAGAGAGGCCGAATGCAGTATGTAGGCTAAAGAAGTCCATTTATGGACTTAAGCAAGCATCGAGGAGTTGGAATATTTGTTTTGTGAGCTATCAAATTGTTTGATTTTGTCGAAGCAAAGAGGACCCTTGCGTTTATAGTAAGCGAGAATGTAAACGTTGTCTCACTTGTGATATATGTCGATGACATTCGATTATGGGAGCGACCGATCCAAGATGCAATCCGTGAAAGACCGGCTGTCTAAATCCTTTATGATGAAGGATCTTGGTGAGGCCTCCTATATCCTGGGATCAAGATCTATCGGGATAGACCTAATAGATTGTTGGGGATATGGTGGACATCCAAAGCTATCGGTGAATACATATGCTAGTTTCAAACGTAAACAAACATATTTCAAGACGATATCATCGATTAGAGAAATAATAGAAATGAACAATGTAAAATTAGAAAGAGTACCCACTGATGATATCTTAGTATAAATGTTGGCTTTGATTCGGTGGGAGTTTAAAGTTTGTATGTTTTAGAAACTCCTTCGTTGAGACATACTTACTTTTGATCACAATCGAAGATAATGTTTTATCTATGGGTTTTGTACATTTAATGGAATAATTATTTTGATGTTTGTCGTTATTCTCTTATTTGTTCCTTGAATTATCACCGCTTTTTTGTGAGTCATCAATGATATAGTATAATTCTAAAATAGCCTAACCAATGATCATCAAGAATGGGATATTGATGATATGTTATAGGTTAGCATGTAGTCAGATCACATTCTTAGAGAATGTAGTGGTTCTCGCAACTACGAGATATTTGATATCCGTGATGGACACATGAATACTTTGGAGAGTATTGGTATACCCAACTATTAAATCGTTTGTTTGATGTCTACGATTTCTTAGTTTGTGGAGTATGTAATAGTCCTTAGACTTGAGGTCATTACACATTTTGTTTGTTGAGTGTTGTACTTTGACCATGGCAAGACACCTTGGATTAGGTGCATCATGAGACAAATGAAAATGGTAGTTGAGCCAAGAATGAGATTCATTCCTCGATTAGATTTTCGGTGAGCACTCATTTTCTATATTATTCGACCATAAAGTCATTGGTCAATTAAAGTAATTGAATATGATCATATGAGTATTATAATAAAGATGAGAAAAATGATTGAGCTATTGGGATGACACATAGCAAAATCAGCTCAATCGAGTGTGTCATGAATGAAAGGATATGACATAAACTTCATGTAAAGTTTAGTTTCTTCGTTTCCACGTAACGTCATATATCGAGTTCACAAGAATCCAAGAGTTTTGTGCGGACTTTGATTAGATCATCGTCGGTAATGGGGCCTATTGGGTCACACTATCACGCATATGCATAGATGTTGTCTAATGCTAGTCAGTGGGAGATTGAAAGTTAAATGGACTAGATATTAGATATGGGCCTAATTATTAATTGTTGGACATTAGTTAATTAAGCACCCATACAATCTATTAGTGGGTAGTTATCTTTATATGGGAAGTTAATCTTTGAGATTAACGTGAAACCGAAAAACAGAGAACACACATTTCCAAAATTCAATAGGAGATTCTAATTTTGGCTACCGAAAATTGTTCTGCGGTGATTAAAGACACGTTGATACCATAGTAGTGGAATTCTCGAAGGATTCCTTGGAAGCTTTACTACTACCGAAGCCTAATAAACACGTAAGTCTTCGATCTTCGTGTTCTAGGGCTCATCGCATTTTAATTATAGATCTAGATCTGTTCTTGAATTCGATGTTGTCAAGAACGAATCTAATACTAATGGTAGGAATTGAATATGAAGTAAACTAATCAGCATATGCATTCGAAATCGAATGTATATATGTGAAGTCATTATGATACATATATATATTTGAAGTCATTATCATAAATTATAGGAAGTGAGCAGTATTAAGAAAACGTAGAAATGTATAATAGAAAAGTTAATAATATATGAACTAAAAGAAATGCAACAAATTTATAAAAATGTTACAGCTATATATCCCCTAGCACCAGACTATAGAATATGCAAGTTGATTGATGGCGGCTGGTTATCTAATAAATCCGCACTACTTACGAACTGTATTTCTGGTTACTATAAAATATTCAAAGAGACTATCAATTACTCAATAATGGAGTTGGTCAAAAATGTTTCACGCCATGGAAGGTCAGCTTCCGCCGCCAAGCCGACGCTCACGACAAAACAAAACATTTTGCTCCCCTCTCTCTCTCATATTTTTTGTTTTGTTCAACTACAAGAGGTCCCTACCTCTATTTCCCTCAACGTTTCAATTCAAATTCATGCAATTCTTTAAGATGTGCTATATACTAGCAGCTCCAACACCTTGGAATTTTCCATCACGACTTTCTCTTCTATATATAATCATAAAAAGTAAGAAACATAACGAAAGCAAGATTTGATAATCATGGAGTCCTATTCATCCACTAGCAACACAGATTCCTCTTCGTCTTCCTCAACTCTGTTCCCTTATCTCAGCCGGCAAGAAACAAAGAGTGGGAAACCGCCGCCGTCGTTCCGCTCGGCGCTCCACTGCGTCCGCAAATATCCAGCCAAGAATGCGATCACCAAGAAACCCATTGCTCCGCTGCCACCAGCCCCACCGAAAATCTACAAGGTGAAGCCCGTCGAATTCAAGGACGTGGTCCAGAGGCTGACGGGTGCGGCCGAGGTCCAGTCGACGCGGCTGCGGAAGGTGGCGCCGCCCCCTCTCAGCCTCTCCCCAGCGCATTCAGCCATGAGTTTCGACACAGCTAATAATGCTAAAGCAGAAAATAAGGAGGAAAAGAGGTGGAAATCATTTGAGACTAGTTTTGGGGTTCTGAGCCCGGTTGGGTTTAGCTTGTCGCCTTCATCTCTGGCTATGCTTCTGAGTCCAGGAACGCTTGCCTTGTTTGAGCCAAGTGCAAGTGCAGTTCTCTAGTATTGCTTTTGAAGGAGGGAACATTCGTGCCCTCATTTACAAATATGGTTCATATTTAGGTTTTGGTTTGTTAATTTATTTGAAGCAGTACGCTTTCTGTTTCAAGCTTTTCCCTTCGGTGTATATTGTACGCATTAATTTTCTTTCGAGTTGATTAACAGAGATTTCACATGTAAAATTTTCACTGCGGTACATATTGCATTTTCTAGGTAGGAAATTTATGTTTTTATCAGAATTAACTACCTAGCATGGAAGAGACTGAAGCAAAAATGTAAGTTGGATTTTGTTGAGTGGATCCTTGTGTAGTTTCTAGTAGGGTCAGTGAATCATTATACAATATATATAACTACTCACATCCCAATCCTAGATCCATTTTCTTTGTTAAAACTGGGCCTTTTCAATGGTTCAAAGAGTCAAAAAAATAAATTAATGGCAATTACAGAACATTTATTCGGGACATAGTGAAACTATTGCTATGCTTTTATAATATGGGGGAAAGGAAATTCACAACACAGGGAATTTTTCAGAGTTTTTAAACTTAGAAAAGTAAAGAAAAGAATGAGCTAACTTTATATGGCAACACCATGTCATGAGAAATCTAAGAATGTTTTCGAGTTCTCCGGAGTAGTTGAGTGGTGCAAGAAGTTGAAGGATCAGAAAGGTAAAAGTGTTGGAAATATGGCACAGAGTACTCCTATCTCATTAAAAATTACACGGTTCTTAAAACTCAACCGAAGCTCGAATTTGACAAACTTGGTGTCTATATATATATATATATATATGGATTCGCATCGACGAAATCTACTAATGAGTTACTCCCTACGTTTTTGATAAGTATCCCAACCATCAAATTACACATACAAAATTTTTTTTTAGAAAAAATTACTTTTGTAACCTTATTAACTACCATCATAAATACATTCATACAATTAACTGTCAAATTCCAAGAGTATTAAATAAGGATAAATAAGAAATATAACATAATTTTACTCTTAGCTTATGAACTAGAACCCTTATTTTTAAAAACAATGGAACACTTAAAAAAGATCGAAATGAGTATTTGACTGGATCCATATCAACCGTAGCTAATTATCATGATATTATTTACTTATTATAATTGAGATGATTAAGGGATGAGTATTCAAATTTTAGTTCGGATTTTTGTCCAATCCAACCAATTCTAATCCGAAAATTAGAAAGTTTTGAATGAAAAAAAATCCGAACCAAATTGCAACCAGAAACTTCTATAACCAAATGCAAACCAAACTGGAAAATCTAAAAAAATTCGAAATCAAATTTTTTACTTGAAAATAATATTAGGTTTAGAAACATGTAAATAAAATATTTTATTTAAATATATATCCGAACTTTTCATTGTGATAGAATTATAACTAGAGTATAAACATTTAAATAAAATATTATATATGCATATATTATAATTTGAATTTTTGAATTTTTTTTATTTTAGAAAAACATATTCGAATCAAACCAAAAATCTAAATCTTGAAGGAAAAAAAACTCTGATCCTACCTGAAAATTTGAACCAAATTCAAAATTTCAGTTTGATTATTTAGATTCCAGAAATTTATTCATACCTAGAGAGAAGGACCTCATTATTTTGAGCTTGTTATAATCGGGCCTCTCACGCCTAGCCTTATTAGGTCTACCTGATATGTTTTAGGCACCAAATACTCATTCTCGGGGTATAAAACTTATCATGTAATATTGTGTATCCGTTTAAATATATTGTTATGTTGTTTGAGATTATTTTGTACAAGTATATATTACTTTTATTTTTATTGCATGTATCAACATTTTTGTGCACTAGTAGAGTTCCTGTGTTGCATGTATAACATGTCAATTAACAATATGATTCAAACAAAATGTTCGCACTTACTTTGAGCCCAACAAACTATGCTTACAGAATCTGGTATAGCCTCAAAATTAAACACAATGCAGAGGCCTACAAATGTTCGCACTCTGCTTGATACAGACACAATAAGATTTATTCAAGTGTGGTTTACCTGTCTGTGTGGTTTGCGGCTATTGCAGGACCGTGGGTTTACCCAGCGCACCTACAGGTGGCGGTCATGGGGTCCCCATGATACCCAAAAAAAAAGAAAACAGGTATGGCCGAAGATACCTGAATCCTGATAAAACTAGAAAACTGTTGTAATGCAGAAACGCAAGTTCACGCTTCACAAGATTCTAATCCTTTTAAAAGACTAGAAAGAGGCATACTCCAGTGCTTCCGTTCTAATTGTGATTAATAAATTATAATTATAAATTAATAAATCCTAATTGGGGTGGATTTATTGTACATTTAAATATATATATTGTATGTATTCACTTTAAACTAACCAAATTATGATCGACTAAGTTAAATACATATATTGTATGTATTCACTTGAAACTAACCAAATTGTGATCGACTAAGTTACCCATGCAACGGTAACCAAGAGTACGTAGTTGCCTTGTCTTATTTTTCAGTTTATTTTTTTGAAATGTCAGACAAATATTATAGAAAAATGAGTAAAAGATGTACTCAAAATTCTTACAAAATGAGAATAAAAAACAAGGTTCACCTCAATTAAGAGAATATGGAAAACAAGCAAACGAGAAATTAAAGTACACCCATATAAGAAGAATATGAAAAAGATGAAAAGAAAAAAAACACAACGAATCTACTTCCACTACTAAGTTGCTTTGTCTTAATTTTCGCATCTATAAAGCCTTGTTTAGGACATGGGAGTCCTATAATCAGGTCCAAAGAGGTTTCCCTTGCCTTGATAATACATTATCAGTCTGCGTAAAACCATTGGATGCTCTAACAAGTCAGTAGTATTTTTTTTAATAGATTTAGGACTAGTATTTTTTTTCGCCATGACTAGTTCCCACAACCCCCAACACACATGTATTTGGAACAAGAGTTATATATGAATGTATCGTATCCCAATTTATTTTATTAATTTCAGCTAATAAATGGTTAACCCGTTTTAAATGTTTACAGGTCAATATAGAAACTTCAAAATCATGGAGGAGTTATTGCTTGAGCTGTGTCGATAGCATCCATGCTTTACATCTTAATTACATTTAATGATCCACCTAACCTCTAGTTGATACATACAAAATTTCCCCGATACGTACGTCTAAAACCACCGAATTAATAAACTCTTAACACTTCAAATTCAAAGATATATACGAAGAAAAATATTTTTTTTTGCCTAATCCTAATTAATACAACCTATTTTTATATATATATATATATATATATATATATAATTAACAATACCAAATCGATAGTTCATATAGGGGAGACTTAAGCACCGAAGCTCTCATGTACTGTATTAGGGAGTGTTTACTTTTCATGATTAGTATTTTCAAGGATTGATTATTTGATGGATTAAATATGTGATAAGATAATTTTTATCTAGCAATCATTTGTTTACTACAAAGGATTAGTGAATGATTAAAATTGGGATAAATAATTCTCCCTTTATTTGGAGGATTATTTATATTGGTTGAATTAAATTAATGGAGAACAATTCAAAAGATTAAAATAATCACGGGCTTTGGGATATCCTCAAATATTAATCCTTAAAAGTAAACACTTGATTAGATTGAATTAATTTTATCTATCCAACCTAATCATGCAAAGTAAACACCAGCTAAAAGGAAGAGGTAGCTTTTTCCCTGTTGAGATGAGACCTTATGATCCACAATTATTATCTCATCCAAAAGAAAATCCTAATAAGTGGGTGAACCACTCACCATTATCAAATCAATCATCCACCTCCGCCTAATCCTAATCAATAAATAATCAATCTAAATACTTTCATTTGCAATAAACCTAACGAATACGTAAAAGGTAGCCTAATTATTTCAACTGTATTCAACCCAAGTCAATGCAGCCTAACACCTAAATATATATACAAAGAAAAGGTCCTAATAAATAAATCGCAAATTACCATTCTAAAATCAATCTTCAATCTCACCACTGAGAACCTTATCTACTTACGAGTTACATACAATCTCAGCCAATCTTCTCCTGTATCGAACGCTTTCTCGTAGCCTTAAGTCCCTGATAAAGCATTAATCAAACGCCCTAAATCCGCATACCAAAACCAGGTTTCATCTTCCTATCTTTATCTTTGTCGAATTTATTTGTTGATTATTGTATTATATATGCTATTTTTAGTTTCGTTTAGTATCTACTTTTATTAGATTCTTGTAATACATATTTTGATTTTTAAATTTTATTTGTGTCGTGTGTTTGATACAATTGTACGCGGAATTAGACACTTTTCTCAGTAGGGCCACCTCATTGTAATTTAATAGATTCCTAAAATACAATGTAAAAGTAAAATGAGCAAATAAATAATAATTTTAATACAATCGCTAAATTACATCAAGGAGTTAAGACATAGATTATGGAAAATTTAATAATTTAATTCACTATAAGAAAATAATAACAGATCCCGCTAGAAATCCGATGATACTTGGCCGGATTATGTGCCAAGACAAAATGTGTCAATTTAGCCGCTCTTAATACTCTGTTGCTTTGTTATTGTTTACATTTATCATGGCATCATAGCAATATGTATTCATCGCCGCCGGCCAATGAGGAATAATCGCAGAATATTCTCAACTTCTTACAAATTGATTTCTATAAATCTTGTGGTGATCGACCATGTACAGGAAATACCGAAACCAAAAAGGGAAATTACAAATTAATTATGAGCGAGCGGAAGGTTGTTTTGATCACGGGATGCGGCAAAGGCGGCATCGGCTACGACTACTGCAAGGCCTTTGCCGACCTCAACTGCACCGTCTTCGCCTCCGACATCCCCCAGCGCCTCCCCGACTTCGCCGACCTGCAGTCGGAGCACGTCGAGACCCTCGAGCTCGACGTGTCCTCCGACGCCAGCGTGGCGGGCGCCGTTGACCTCGTGATCTCCCGGCGTGGGAGGATCGACGTCCTCGTCAACAACGCTGGGATCGGGAGCCCGGGCCCACTGGCCGAGCTTTCGCTCGATGCAGTGCGCAAGGCGTACGAGATCAACGCTTTGGGGCAGCTGCGGATGGTGCAGCAGGTGGTGCCTCACATGGCGGCCGTCGGCGGCGGGCGCATCGTAAACGTGGGTAGTGTGGTTGGCGGAGTGCCGACTCCGTGGGCGGGCTCGTATTGCGCCACGAAGGCGTATGTACACGCGATGTCGCATGCACTTCGAGTCGAGCTCAAGCCGTTCGGTATTGACGTCGTGTTGGTGTTGCCCGGGGCAGTGCGGTCGAGCTTCGGGAGTAATAATGTGGATAGATTGAAAGATTATGAATGGAAAATATATAAGAATTTTAGAGATTCAATATCGGAGAGAGCGAAGGCGTCTCAGAGTGGCAAATCTATGGATGCGACTGTGTTTGCAAGACATGTGGCGCAACAAGTCATGAGTTCTAATCCTTCCAAAACGATCACGTATGGTCACATGACCGGGTTGTTTAAATTTCTATCGTGGTCGCCCCTTTGGGTGAGGGATCTATTTTTCACGAAAAGATTTAAATTAAACAAGGTGGTCGTGTGATGAGTTGCTTGTCATATTTGCACGGTGTTGGAAATTGAGTTGAGACAATGTGAAATTGGTTAGTTTTCATTGTACGTGACACCAATACATTATCCATTTTTAGGAAACTATATAGAATTTGAGTTTGATCTTATTTAATAGACTACTGTGGATAAATCTGCGATCAAGTCAAAATCTTCGTACTATCACAACAAAACGCAATAGTCATTGTATTACTGGACGGTGGATGTTTGCATTTAGGATCATCTATTATCTATTTGTCTGATATTCACTATTTCATATATAGGCGAAGGACATGTGATAATGTTACGAGTTTAAGATTGTCAAATGTTAGACTGTATATTTTTCCTATATAAATCCCAAATTCTAAACTCTTAAAATTGTCACATGTCGATTATTCACAAATATAATAGGAGATGTCACATTAAAATGCATTAGAGTATCCGAATTGGGATGTTTGTAACTTTGAATTAATTCAGCTCGGTCTCAAGAGGAAGCGAAATTGCCGGAAATTGTAGAATTAATACTTTAACTTGAGTCGCGAATATGGCGTGTTTGGATCAAAATCACAATAGAATTTTGAAATAGTTATCCGTTCGGATTATCAGTCCTACAAAAATTATGTCTCATTAATAAATTTATTATTATCTTCAAAAGAACGTCAATCACTGTTGGAGGCACATTTGAACTATGGTTGACTACCATTTTTTTAATTCTAAAAATCGTAGACTTATCGAAATTATGGGCGCCAGCCTCCCTCACGTGGAGGCCCTGCGAGCTAGTCGGCCAGTCATAGAAGAGGGTGAGAAACGACGCCGATGCATAAAAGAGCATATTGGTCGCTAAAGAAGGCGAGAAGAAGTACCTAATGGCGTGACATCTTCTCTTGTATCTATAAATTAATGATATGTGGTAATACTAAGGACTTAAAATTTAGAGTTTATATAAAAAAATATACACCCTAATATCTGACAATTTTAGATCTTCCTTAATCTATATATATAATATAGAATGTCACATAAACAGACAATAAGGAAACTTAAATAGAGGAGGAGGAGGAGGAAAACAAAAGGATGAGGGCCCCAAGTGAAGAAGTCGAAGCAAATATCATATGACAAAACTTACAATTTGATAATGGGCCTTGCAAAAACTTATGCTTTACTTACCTATTGGGCCTTGACACTTGTACAAGTTAAAGTAGATAGAATAGCTAAATGAAAAGAAAAAGAGAAGCATACTCATGATACACCTATCTAAATTATATTATAATAATGGTTAATAAATACTAATAAAAAATAATAAGTTTTAATTAAAATTAATAAATCATAATTAAGAAATTAATAAATTTCTAATTAACTATTAATTAGTAATCGCCGAGGGGGGCGGCCGCACCCAAATTTTTGAAAACGAATAAAGGGTAAGAGAAAAATGCTATCTGAACAGAGGTAAGCTGCAGATTAGTTGTAATCATTTTTCGTTTATAAAAAAATTATTGCTTCAAATCTGTTAGTTTTTAACTAATTGAATTAATTTTGTGCATTAAATTTCTAAATACATATTATCTTGTTATGCCATTTATTCTTTCTTTTTTGATTCATGTAATAGAAGTTAAATTATAAGAATTAAGTGTGAATGAGGTGATTTTTTAGTAAATAATGAGTGATTGCGTAGTTGGATTATAAGGATTGAGTTTCTCAAAAAGGAAAATAATACACTCTTTGTAAATACTGAATAAGGTAATTATTACACACTCTTGATGGACGAAGGGAATAGTAAATATATGGTTTTAGATAGTACTATGAATTTGGTCCGACAATATTAGATATGTTTTTTGATGAAATATAAAATTATTCTGGACTAAAATCCGACGACACAATAGCTATAAGTGATGGGGATATGGCCCAACCGCTCGAATGTGACCACGCGGTTAAGCAAACCAGTATCCAAACCCAAGGCCTCCAAACCCTAATCACCTCTACCCCTACATGGAAGGCTAAGAGTCCCTACAGTGAGAGGAAGGGTCCTACATGCGACATGAAGAGTCCCTACATGGGAGGATCGAGATCCCGCCTTAGGGGTCCTCAGATATGTATAAATAGGAGTTAGATCGAAGGTAGAAGGGTTAACAACTTATTGAATACTAAGAGCTTTTAGCTACACTCACCGTAATCAAATCATAGTGAAAGTATTGAGGAATTACTCCTCCGTGGACGTAGATCTTATTCTCGATCTAACCACGTAAAAGCCTTGGTGTTCTTTACTGCTTTATACAAATCTCGTATATTAACATACACTAGATTTATCGGTGGCGCCGTCTGTGGGAAAAGCGAACAAAAAGTTTCGTTTTCTACAATTTAATGGCAAGAACACGTGCAACGCTAGCACCGCCGCGATGCGGTAACAACCCTGAAAGACGACCGGTGGTCACTCGGCCATGGAAGGGGATCGCGGACGCCACCGGCGGCAACACGCTGAGGGTTACATGAAGAACATTCCATACACCTCGGGATCGCCGCCGACGAGGTAGAAGATGCCGACCTCAACGCCCGGTGAGCAGGCGGTTCACCGATCTCATGAAGTCTTGGCGAGCCGTGTCGAGTTCCTCAATGCCAACCTCGGCTAATTCCAAAATTTCCTTCACGGAGGGGCGAATGGGCGAGCACCTCTTGAGTGCCCGAATCGGCGAATCGGGCGCCGAGGTCGCTTCGCCACCGAGGCGGTCAGCCACCCTCGGTGCGATAGCCGAGAACAGCGTACATCAATCCGCCGCCAGAAGCCCATCATCTCGCCGAGATGGTCGAAACCATTCACCACCACGTCGCCCGCGAAGCCGCTCTCCACCTCGGCATGCCGCCCAGAGAGCCGAGCAAAATAGGAGAGGAAAGGCGGGCCGAACTCCCCGGAGAGACGATGAGCGCCGTTATCGGTCTCCCACCCTCCAGAAAGAGATGGCAACGATCTCCGGGGTTCGACCGGACGGAAGAATCATCTCCTTTCTCCGAGAGATTACGGACACGCCCTTGCCAATACGATACAGGCACCCAACATCGCCGCCTCTGATGGCACGGGAGACCCTCCAGACTTCCTTTTCGCCTACACTACCAACATGGCGATTCGAGGAATGGAAGATTTTCATATGTGCAAAATCTTCCCGGTCTTGATCTCCAACGCCCGACGTTGGTTCACCTCGCTCATGAGCGATACACCGCCTGGGACCTCGTGGAGCGGTTTAAGTGGCGCTTCTATCAAAGATGCCACCTCGGCCTTCATCCGACCCGCTCACCATCGCCAGGCGAGGCGATGTCAATTTCGTCTCACGGTTCATCAAGGAATCTCTCAAGATTGATGATAGTAACGATCGTACATCATCAATGCGTTCAAAACGGATCCGACTGGCGCTGAACAAAGAAATCACCGGGAGAAACCAAAGACGGCGAGTAAACACTGGAACACGGTGGACAATTATGTCAAGGGGCGAGTCGGATCGGAAGAAAAGAGATGCAGGATGAGCAAAGGGTTGAGCGAAAGAAGCCGGATGACCAAGTCGGTGATCGCGAAGTGTCTTCGATAGAATCGAGAGGGCCGTTGGGTCGGTGCTCGGACCTCGGCCAAACCACAGCGGCAAAGCGCCTCATCCGCTCAAGTCGGGCGGAGATATTCGAGCTCCTCCGAGCTCTTCCGAAACCACCTCCTATGAAGGAGGATCGAAGAAGAGGTCAGCGAGGTATTGTGACTATCACCGGGGGTATGGTCACGATACCAAGATTGCGAAACACAGGCTCATGATTGGCGAGCTCGTCGAAGGAGGAGCCTCGGAAATACCTCGGCCGGTGGGCCGGAGCGAGGCCGGAGGAAAGAATAATGGTGGCAACAACGTGGGCCGACCTCGGCGGCGACCCAACTGAAGATGGCGAGGATGAAGGTCCCAACGCTATGGAGCAGGTCATGCCATTACCGGACTCCACAGCAGGAGCGGCGAGTGCGTCGTTAAAAATGAAGCTCGGGGCCGACCGAGCCGAAAAACAAGCGGCTCGGGATGGTGAGAACATCGTGTTCTCCAAAGATGACCCGGTGCCCAAGATCATGCCCCACCAAGATGCCATCATAATACTGACCATGGTGGGCAACAAGAACGTCCACGAATCTACATCGACGCCGGTGCCTCAGTCGACGTTATCTTCCGTATGCGGATAAACTTGAGGTCGGAGGATTCAAATCGTCCGCGCCATCCCAGTGCGGAGCTTCGATCGAGGCGGTTCAACCCGAAGGTGTCATTACCCTTCCGGTTCTGGTGGGGCGTGCTCCCGGTCGGTCACAAAGTCCATTCAATTTTTCACAGTGCACGAGCTCCTCTCCATACAACATCATCACGGCGGAGATTGGCTCTACGCCACCAGGTCGTCTGCTCGGTGTACCACCTCACGATCGAGATACCCACCCGGTGGGAAGTGCTAAGCATCGGGGTGACCAAACGGCGACCAAAGAATGCCTACGAGTCTCAACCGGGATGTAGCCTTGCCTCGGGCATAGCAATTCTGAATCCCGAGCCGCCACCTGGGGCGACGACTAAGGACCTCCGGCTATCTGACGATCCCTCCAAAGTTGTCAAGGTCGGCGTCGAGGGCCCGGTGATATTCGGCAAGATGTCATGCGACTTGAGGAATACAGGGCGTGTTCGCATGGTCCCCACTCGACATGACCGAGTGTCACCCGAGCTCATAACTCATCGCTTCAACATTGACCCGGCCACTAAGCGGTTCGGCGAAAGAAAAGAGTGTTTGCGACGGGCGCGCCCAGTCGTAAGAGGCGAAGTGACTCGACTCGAAGGCGAAGATCTTATTCGAGGTTAAGTACCCGACACGGATGGCTAATCCAATCGTGGTCCGAAGCCGAGGAGGGATGGCGCGTGTGCGTCGACTACACCGACCTCAACAAGCAGCGAGAAGGATTGTTACCCTTCCCGACATTGACAAGAAGGTGGAGGCCTTTGGTAGGCCACGAGGTCTTGATTTCCTAGATCCGCACAAAGGTACCACCAAATTACGATGAGCCGGAGGACGCCCAAAGGCGTTCATCTCCGACTTGGCGTCTTTGCGTCGGAAAATGCCTTCGATGCGAAGAACGCGGGCTACCTACCGAGGATGGTGGGCGCAATATTCAAAACACATAGGGAGATCGTCGAGGTCTCGTCGGCGACATCGTAGTCAAAATCGAAACCGGAGAACTACGCGGCGACCTCGGAACTATCCTCCAGCTCCTCAGGTCGTGACCTCAAGCTCAACCCCAGTGTACATTCATGGTGAAGGCGGGTAAATTCACGGGATCTGGGTTTCTCGAGGGCTCAAGGCAAATCCCACTAAGGTGAAGATGCGTGCGACATGCGGTGCGAGGACCATCCGGAGATCCACAAACTCACGGGTGCCTAGCCGCCTCAGATTCTTATCTCCATTGCAGAAGCAACTTCCTTCTTCAAGATCTTGAGGAGAGCTCGGACTTCGCTGGCGGGAAGAACACCAGTCGCCGCACAACTAAAAGAGTATCTTGTCGACCGCCGAACATGTCCGCCCAAACAAGCGAGCTCCTTTCTCAGTCCGCCGCCTCGGACGAGGCAATCGATCTTGATCTTGATGCGAGATGAGGTGGGATGTCAACTCCCATCTACTTTATTAGCCGGCTCTCAAGGACCGAGAGCGAGGTACACCACCTCGAAAAGGTATCGGCCCTAGTGAGCGCTAAGCGACGCCGACCCTACTTCCAAGCCCATTCCGTCTGAGTCTTGACCGACTTACCCTTGAGACAAGTCTTGTCAAAGCCGAGTCATCGGGACGTATAGCAGTGGGCATTGGAGCTCGGTGAGCACGACATTCGTCTCCCGGGCCGGCCATAAAAGGCAAGCTCACGACTTCACGGTGGAGGCCAAGTTCACGAGTCGATCCTACCGCGAGGTCACCCCAACTCCCACCCCCTGCGGAGGAATCATCCTTAACCCACCGCGGTTCTTTGGCGGATGTGCGTGGGCGTAACCATGCAAACAGGCAGGCGGAGCCGGCGTCCTCCTCCTCGGCCCGGATAAACAAGTAACCCTCGCGCTCGGTTTACCTTCCGACCACAAATAACGAGGTGGAGTATGAACATCGATCTCGGGACTCCGCCTCGCAAAAGGAATTGAAGGTGGACAAGATCCGGATCTTTGGAGATTCCAGTCGTCGTAAACCGGTCCTAGGTAAATCGAGGCGGAGGATCGAATGAAGCAATACCTTGAGAAGGCAAAGGAGATCGACCTCATTCGGTACTTGATGTTCATCGTATCCCACGAGGGAAAAGCGGCCGGTGGCGTCCTCGATAAGTTAGGCTGCGTCATCAACAAGTCCACCGGTGGAGAGGTTCATTCCGAAGCATCGTGGAGTCCCACATCGGCATCATCACCGAGGTAGAGCCGAACTAGATGTCCCCATAAAGGCCTATCGGAAGATGGCGCCCGCCTCAAGATCGGCTCAAAGCGAAAAGATGATGGTGAAATCCCAAAGTACCTCACACGTGAGGCGTTCTATCTGAGGAAGTCTTATCTCTAACCCTCCCGAGGTGCCTCGGACCGAAGAAGCCGACTCGTGCTCAATGAGATTCACGGAGGGTCTTGTGGAAGCCACGTGGTCGTGAGCTCTCTCAATGAAGATCTTGAGGTCGGGATATTCTTGGCCCACCTCGTCCAAGATTCGGCCGAGCTCGTAAAAATGTCAGGTGCCGACCACTCTACAATCGAAGCTACCCGGACCGATCTAAGCACCTCGAGTCCATGGCCTTTCATGCGGTGGGGATCGACATCGTTGGTCCGTTTGACCGCGCACCGGTCGACTTCGATACTTAGTCGTGGTTGTAGACTACTTCACAAAATGGGTCGGTGAGCCACTTTCAAGCCTCACAAGGGAGGATTCGCACCCCGTATGGAAAAGCATAGTTTGCCACTTGGCATAACGCACATTTGGTCTCGGACAACGGCACCCGGTTTGTCGACAAAACTTTCAAGGAATGGTGTGAAGAGCTCCGGATCGGCGGCGTTTCACCTCGATCGCACACCAGCAGCAAATGGTCGACCGGGGTGACGAACCGCACGATCGTACAAGGATTGAAAAGAGGTTAGACCGAGCTAAGGCGGCTGGGTTGAAAATCTCCTCAAGTCCTCTCGGTCTACAGACAACACCTCGGACTTGCACGGAGAAACCCCTTCACTTGGTCTACGGACCGAGGCATCATACTGGGCGAGATCGGTGCGCCGAGCCCACACACTCGTCACTTCGACCAGGACGGGAACGAGGAAGACCTGCGTGTCAACCTCGATGCTCTCGAGGAGAAACGCGAGCTCGCCTTCATAAACGAAGCCAAATATAAGGGCCAGGTCACACGGTACTACAACAAAATAGTAAAAGCCGCCACACTCTAAGTAGGCGATCTCGTCCTCTGAAATAATGAAGCCGATGAGCCGAGCGTCTTAACAAGCTAGATCCGACATGGGAAGGTCCATACCGCGTTCACGAGGACCTTGGCAAAGGGTCTATAAGCTTGCTCACTTATCCGGCACTTATCCCCGAACACGGCATATCACTCATTTGAGGAGTACTTTACATAGCTTTGATTTGGATCGGCATCATGTTAGTCCTCTTGTTGCTTTGCAAGTGCGATGTTATTTACTTCTCAATAAAACATTTGTTTTCGAATAAGTATTTCACTTCGTCTCGTCTTATGCTTATGTGCACATACGCTCTCAAGTCGGATAACACATAATTAACCTTCACAGGGCGCCTACGAAGATGACAAACCCACTAAGTAGGGTACTCAACTAGCGCGTGCCGCACTCGCAGATTACTCATTGAATTGAGCGTCTCGGTGCAGGCATACAGACTACTCATTAAATTGAGCGTCTACATGCACGCATCTGATTACTCATTAAGTTGAAACATCTACATGCAAACGACGTCCACATCGGATCTCGTTAAATTATGCCCTTTATTTGGGAAGATATACATACATATCTGATCTAAATACATTTACGACTAAAAACCAAGTCCTAAGCTATATTTGTACCTCTCGAGGGGGAAAATATACACTTCGGTATAAAGTCTAAATACATTTACGACTAAATACAAAGTCCTAAGCTATATACAACTCATTCGGGCTTCCGAGCTCCACCCCGCTGGGACTCACTAAAGCTACACCAGTTCTGAACAAAATCTCCGGGTCGACGGTGAATACCCGGAACGAACTCGGTGCCCTCCACCCAATCGATGAGGTCGGCACCGCCACGACCTGCTCCAGGTGCACTTCGAGCCGGCACAGATGGGTCCCCACCTGAGAAGGGCATTCCTGGAAACGAGGCCGCACCCGAGGTCACACCTCGGCCCCTTGAACTTGACGCCTGGCCAGGGTTCCGACCTCGCCCGACCGCGCTCTTCTTGACACGAGGTCTCGGGCGCCTTCTACGCCGAGGACCGCCCTCTGAATGCTCCCCTCTCAGTTGGACCCATCAACCGAAGCACTTCGACATGATCGGCGTAGCCGCCCTCCTCCTCAGGTTCTTCTATTATTGCATCAGTGGAGCCCGCTGTAGACTCGCTGCGGGGCTGGGGCATGCGTCGTTTACGGACGAGCTCATACATCTGCATGTACTTCATGATAGAGTCGAGGCAGTCTTTAAACTTTTACCGTTGGGCCCTCCTCGTCCCTCAAAGACCATGCCTCCGCCAAGAAGCTCGAACTCGATCATCGACACGATATGGTAGTCCCACCAGATCGGTAGATTACCTTCTCATACTCTGCGTGCTCCTCCGAGATTTGCTCCAGCTTCTCCCGAGCCAACTCGAGCTCTTCGCGACTGCGATGGCGCCCTGGATCACGTCGCCAGATGGGTCCGCCCCCTGAACTTCGAAATTCGCGATGCTTAGCCTCAGAGTCTCGTTCTCAGCCAGGAGGCGACCACCTCGCGATCGACCTCGTCGCGACTTCCCTCACTCGGCGAGCGATTCCGAGCTGACATCTAAACTCGTCAAAACTTGAGTCAGCTCGGACGATCGACTCCTCCAAAACAGCACCTCCTCGTTCTTCTCGGCTAAGGAACCTCGGGCCTCTTTCAGTTTGATCAGCAGATCATGATCAAGCCCAAGATATTGAGAAGCGGAATGCTAAACACACAAAAAAGGAGAAGGACAAAGGACAAACACGTTCAGAAAATTGCGCCTTTATTTATAACGGGGGAAAAAAAGTACAAAGGCCGAGGATCCTAATGATCCCAGCAGTATTTAACCTATTACATTGGGGTCGCTGACCTCGGCCGCCTTGTCGGAGTCGCCGACCACCTGCTCCTGCCCTTGGCCTTCACTCGGCCCCACCTCACCAGCCTCTGCTTGTACCTCAGCGAGGAGTTCCTGAAGCTCCCGATCTTCATCCTCCTTGCACTGGGCCACGACCTCAGCCGTCAGAAGAGAGGCGGAGGAAGATGAAACCTACCATGGGAAGGGCCGTCTCGGCAATTACTCGGGCGTAGTCCTTATGCACCGCCCGAGTGCGACCTCAACCTAGCCATGCCTCGACCTTGTCAAAGTCGGGCATCGAGGCCGCCAACCCTCCGGTAGAAGGATATCACCGAGGCCTGGCATCTGCACCAAATCGGAGATGAAGGAGAGGTCTCGGACTCGATCAACTTGCGGCGAGGCCTTCAACATCGGTCCTTGCCCGCCAAAGCAGGCACTCGTCTGGTCGTGAGCTTCTTCTCGCCTCGGCCGCCTCGCGGGCACCTCCACTTCGCACGGGCCACCCAGGCCCGATCCTTCGCTTCATGGCGGCCTCTGCGGCGGCCTCGCGGCCTCGGCCTCCGACCTCGCGGACTCGGCGGCCGGTAGCGGACTCGGTGACGGCTTACCCTCCAAATACCTCATGGCGGGAGCGCTCTCCACCACAAACCCGATAATGCGGTGCAGCTCGCCAACAACGGCGCCACATCCTGCGTACCCAACGGTCGGATGTCACCTAACACAAAGATCTGAGGAATATGGCGAAGGCTTGTACCTTGGGAAGGATATAGGAGAGTCAGAGGTCGGCACTCGAGCGTATCTGGTGCGAGACCCTCCCGTGGCGAACTCGAGGTCGGTGGTGGGCGATCCCTCCCGCCCGGACTCGAGGTCGGTGGTGGGCGACCACCGGTGGTTCAGTCGTCAACGACCACAGGCGAGAGCGGGCTCGGTCCTCGCCTTCTTCTTGGTTGGCGCCTGGCCAGGAGATGGCGTTTGGGATGACGGGGCGGCGCTGGTCTTCTCTCATGATCGAGCCTCACTGCGACAATGAGAAAATTTTTGTTCACCTGGCGAGGTCGGACATGTGAGCGGTATATAAATATATATATATATATATATATATATGGGATGCCCTCACCTCGATCGGACCCGCCCCGGCGCCTCGACCTATAAGCGGTCATGACGGCGTTGTTCGGTCATCCTCGGTGAAATCGATAGATAATATCTCACCGAGGTTGTTGAGCTCTTTCTCCATGTAGCCGGGGCTTGACCTTCACGTCCATCATCTTACGAGGCCCCACTCATACCTCGGATGCCCATCACCGCAGAAGAAATACTTATTTTGCCAATGGGACACCTTCGAGGGGCCGCTACCTTAAATTTCGCCGAGGAGACGGATAATACACTCCTCCTATAGTCTTGACGCTAAAAAGCATCAAGACCTCGAAGGAGAACTCCTCGACAACGCCGTGGCGGAGAGCCCGGCCCACCACCGACCTAATAGAATTCGAGGTCGGTGACATATGGGATCCGAAATATTCTTGGATACTAAGAAAAATTGGGGCGAGGAAACCTAAGGCCGACTCTCGAAGCATCTACATATCTGTAATAAAACCTCCGGAGGCCATACCCTATCATCGGATCGCGGCAGTACCACCACGCCTCCTCCGGGATCCGGTATTCTTCGCCATTTCAAAAGGTCCTCCGTCGTCAAACTCGACCTCGCTAAACCCACCTTTGTATCTATCCCATCATCGATGATATCGGTGGGACCCTAGCACTAATTTCTATCGACCTACCCAAAGATTATAGCACATATAATCCTTAATATCGGTGGCACTATCGGGGAGGAAGACGGACGGCGGAGGAAGGCGGACGGTGGTGCCCGGCAGACTCGAGAATGTTGAGCGAGAAGCGAAGGAAGATGAAGAATACATACTTACTTTTCGGCGAGATATCTGGCTTCTTCAACAAGTTTGGAAAAAGTTGGGAAATTTCTGAAACTGTATTCTCTGAAACAAAGTGCGGAAGAAGAAAGTGAACAGTTGCCTTATTTGGGCCTATTTATGGAACAAATGGCGCCTAAAAACTGCCGTTTCAACTTCACACGTGCCTATCCACGATTTGATGTGGGTTGGCACGCACGATTGGCGTAACTACCGTCTGGCGCGTATGACGTACTCTAGGGTAAGATAGACCGCCATTCTGACCGCGCAATCATCACTCGGGCCTCGGCATCCTCCAGAAGGCGGAGCCACTCAGGTCGGACCTCGGCATCCTCCAGAAGGCGGAGCCACTCAGGTCGGACCTCGACATCCTTCAGATAAGCGTCAGACCTCCGGGAAGGCGGTGCACTCGAGTCGGACCTCGGCGTCCTACCAGACATCGCCCCCCACCATCGGGTTCAGTCGACCTCGGCATCCTTCCAACGGACATTCCTGTACAGCAACGGATGGCTCCAGTCCATGTGTTCCCGCCAGGAAAGGTAGGTCGTCTCGCCCAGTTCAGACCTTGGGAAAACAATCAAACGTCTCAAGTCGGAACTCGGTATCATCCAGAAGGATATCTCTATCCAGATCGGACCTCGGCATTACCTATACGGGTATCGCTATCCAGGTCGGACTTCGACATCCTTCATCGGAGACATCTTTGCCCAACGACGGTGACTCGGTTCGGTCTTGACAGGTCGTGCATGCCTGAACAGAACCGCCCAACTCAGTTCGAACCGAGATCGCCAAGTCAAACCCTAACATCAAAGAGATCGAAAAATCTTCGACTACAACCTCAGACGAGCAACATCCCACCTCGGCAAAGCGCATTCTTCACTTCACCTCGGCATGGTTGGTACTCCACTATTCGAGGGGCTATGATGGGGATATGGCCCAACCGCCGGCCCACCGACAGCCCAAACGAGTGGGCTGGTCGATCTTGACCAGCGGTTAAGCCAGCTCACCTCCAAACCCTAATCGGCCTCTACCCACACTGAAGGCTAAGAGTCCCTACAAAGAGAGGAAGGGTCCCTACATGCGACGGAAGAGTCCCTACATGGGAGGGGATCAGATCCCGCCTTAGGGGTCCTCAGATATGTATAAATAGGAGTTAGATCGAAGGTAGAAGGGTTAGCAACTTATTGAATACTAAGAGCTTTTAGCTACACTCACTGTAATCAAATCATAGTGAAAGTATTGAGGAATCACTCCTCCGTGGACGTAGATCTTATTTTCGATCGAACCACGTAAAAGCCTTGGTGTTCTTTACTGCTTTATACAAATCTCGTATATTAACATACACTAGATTTATCAATAAGCAATAATATTACATATTACTTTAGAAAGACCAGAATGTCCAAGTAATGTTCAACGGCTCATGCGATCTATACCATCCCTTGTACTATAAAAATTCTCTTTTATTTTTTGAAAAAATGCACCATTTTAATGATTTAAAATTCAACTACTTGTGCACTTTGTTCTCCTTTTGGTATGTGGTGTGGGCCACTTTAAAGGAGTGAATGCACCACCACACTCTTATTAACGGATAAGTAGAAATACGAATATAACGAAAAGGTAAAGTAGGATAAAATCGAGGTAAGAATTGGACTCTTTCTTCGCAAGACAATTTTGCTCCGCTATAGTACACGCGGTTGTATAGCAATTATCTCCAAGATATAGCGGTTTAACAAATACGAGTAGTTGCACTACTAGACGTATTTCCGACGAACTACTAGATACTCGGACAGAAAGATTTTGAAAAATGTATGAAGTAGATTAATTATCTTCAAAAATGGTGAGGTTAATCATCTTCTGCATGGTCTATTTTATAGCCCAAGATGGCTGTTCGTGAAGGCCCAACTGTTGAACCGAACCAGTGCGTCGATCCGTGGCTGATAAGGTTGGTCCGAACCGATGTGCGTCGATCATAGTGTAAAATAATTTCACACAAATTAAGAAGATTTACTAAAGATTTAGGAAGTGAAACATACATACATACCAGATTTGGATAGTAATCCTTTAAAACTTTGGGTGCACCTCTTTAGAAAAGTACAACTCGAAAAGCTTCAAAAGAGCACCAAAAAGCATGTATTGGTCAAACTCTGATTCCTTATCTTTTTCTTTTTCTTACACACCCATTTGCTGAGTTTCTGTGTCATCACACACAGTTCACACACTTTTGTGATTGTAAGAAGACTTTTGCCCAGACGGCATCGTTTAACCTTGTCGCCCTTCTGGTGAAGGAACCAAGACAAGTAGCTTTAAGCTATGCAGCAGAAGCTGTATGCCTACTATTATGTCTTTGTATCATCACAGACACATCTAAGATAAGATTTTGCATATCTAGTGAATAACATAGTCCTAAAATTTAATCTAAAATGGAAAAGAAATAGAAAGACCATTGTCTATTATGGTGTTAGTTAGAGATGGTTAAGGTGGGTTCATGTGGTCGAGAAATCAGAGGTTCGAACCCCACCAAACGCCTCTATGGGTTTGAGTCACACACACTGCTTGGTTTCAAAGTGTGATTTACATCTTGTGTGGTTTGCGGCTATTGCACGTAAACATGGGTTTACCAGGTCTTGCACTCTAAGGTAGCAGTTGCGGGTTCCCATGATACAAAAAAAAAAAAAAGATGTTAACATAGTCGGAAATTAACGGATTGACCGATTGAAAAAAGACGGATTATGACCAAAAATTTACAATACGAACATATTTATATTCGGGCCGAATCTAATAGAGCTGGCCTAAAACCTGAGTGGGTTTATTTGATTAATCAAAATTTTCTAATTTACTTGGTTGTCAAACTTAATTACTTGTTGTGATAGTAATGTATATTTTCAAATGGTTACCAAATACATTTTGGTTACTAGCATTAAAATTGAACGTTTGGATTTAGGGCCGAAAAGTTGGAACCATTTATTTTTTAAAACCCGATTGGATAGGGCCGGCCCGAAACGGAATGGGTTGTCCAATGGACATCCACAATGATAAAATACGTGACATATGATCAGTGTAAACTGAATATGAATTATGGTGCTAATGCATCTAGATTTATTTTAAAATGAACTACTAATATGATTTCTGCTGCTAATGAAAAGACATTTTACAATTAGCAAAACATATAGGATAGGTTTTTGAAATACTGTAGTGAGGCTAGAGAAACCGTTTTCTCCTGTGATTAGTGAGACATAAGTCGAATATTTAAGCTTAAAACAAGGGGACAATAATCAACCTAGTGGCATTGGGACAAGCCCATTTCAGCATAATCATGTGTTGTTCATCTATTAATAATTATATATTCCGATACGCATTCAAAGCACAACATTCATCCATAATCCTATGTGGTATCATAAGAATCTTGGTTTTCTAATTATCTAAATTCTCTATTTTATGTCTCCTTAATTCTAAATCTTATTTCCAATCATAAATATTTAATGCATATCTTAATTATAAATATGAATGCATTAAAATTCTAACTTACCATTTTCTGTATGCACTTGTATTGTATGGAAGCATATTTATTCAAGTTTCCATAGTTGTGTGTACAATTATAATTATATTGTTAATTAGAACATAAATAGATACAAAACGGTAGTGGCTAACAAGTATTTTTTAAGGGATGCCAAAATGAATTACTCAATCTATTTTAGTTACTTAACTATACATTGAGTGTACTTTAATTGCATGTATATGCGATTGTATAAAAAATCATATTCTTATTTTTCGCATCGTTATATAGCTATCAATATATATACATATTAATATATTTTGAGATATCAATAGTGATATAATTGCATGTGAAATATTTTACAAAGATATAATCAATAGTAGAGCCGGAAAAATTTGTTAGGAGATCCCAAATAATAATATTCAAATGCAATAAGTAGAATTTCAAAACAAAGTTCGAAGTTAATAATATTTTAGTGCAATCATAATTTTTAATTATGTCAAAACAATTAAAAAAATTGATTGATTAAGTTGAAGTCTCCATATTGGTAAATATATACAAATGAATATATTTGAGATATAAATAGTGATATAATTCATATGAAATATTTTACAAAGATATAATCAATAGTAGAGCTAGAAAAATTTGTTAGGAGACCCCAATTAATAATGTTCAAATGCAATAAGTAGATTTTCAAAACAAACTTCAAAGTTATTAATATTTTAGTGCAATTATAATTTTTAATTATGCCAAAACAATAAAAAAAAATCGATTGATTAAGTTGAAGTCTCCACAATATTGTCAAACATTGTATTAAATAGACTACCTTGATACATTCTTATCACTCTTTTAACTACGCGAGATTATATGTCATTTCTTTCAATCTTTTAACTACATGATCTAGATTGGAGTATCTAATTATTGTAACAACTTATATTTAAAAATTATAACTGCACTAAAATATTACTAACTTTGAACTTTGTTTTGAAATTCTACTTATTGCATTTGAACATTATTAATTGGCATCTCCTAACAAATTTTTCTGGCTCTACTATTGATTATATATTTGTAAAATATTTCACATGCAATTATATCACTATTTATATCTCAAAATATATTATAAACGGGTTCAGATAATGACAAATATCACTATACGAGCTTTAAGATGAGAACCGACTGGTAAGTCACTTATTAATCGGTTTTGTGACGGGCAAGTGTATATACATTCTAGACGTGTCTAGGTGTCTGAAAATATTTTTCCGTGCCTAAATATATGTCATCTTTAATTCATGTTATTCTATAGGTATATTATACGTGATTGATAGATGAATGAATAATACTCCATTTATTCCGTCGAACTTGACTTATTTCTTTTCTGCACAATTATTTAGATTAATGGTATAAAGCCTCACTTTTTAGTGAGATAATTATTTCTTAAAAAAAATGAGCCAAGTTGAATGGGACAACCCGAAAAAAAATATGGGCCAAGTTCGACAAGATGGAGTGAGTACTCATTATTATAACTTATATTTACAACTTTAAATGTGTTTGAGTAATTATTAGTATAACTATACGGGTTTGAGACGAGAACGAACAATATAGTCACTTTTTAATCGAACTTAGGATGTATGCATGTACATACATTATAGATGAGTTCAGTTGGATGAAAAAATATTTATATGTAAATATACGAACTCTTTAATTCGGATAATTAATGGCTATTACTATACAAGACTGGTAAGAAGCGAGTTGTAAAATTACTCTTTAATCGAGTATGTGGCGCATACATTCTATCTTGATTTCATGTATTTCACCATCTTTGTCCTTAAGATATGTTCTTGGAAGTCTTCTGTGCAAATTTTAGTAAAAGTTATTGAATGTTTGGAAGACTGATAAATGTACGAGTAGTACCAATTATTGTAACACCTTATATTTATAATTTCAAGTGGGTTCGAATAATTATGAGTACTACTATACGAGTTTTGTACTAAAGTCACTTTTTAATTGAATTTGAGATGGATATATGAATATATTTTAGACGGGTCCAGATGGTTGAAAACATTTTCATATCTAAATATATAATATATTTAATTCAGATAATGAACATGTAGCATAATATGAGATTGGTATGAGAACGAGTGGTAAAATAATTTTTTAATCATGTTTAAAAAATATACATATATATACATTTAAATGAATTTCATAAGATTGTATATATACTTTGAGTTTAATTTCTAATCTTGTTTATAGTCACTTTTTAATAGGATTTGAGACTGGTACATGTACATATATTCTGAATGAGTTAAGATGGTTGAAAATATTTTTATATATAAATATGACCTTATTAATTCGAGTAACTATAGGGTATTAATATATTGAACTAATATCTAATGTGAATAGTAAAATTAATTTGCAATCAAATTTGAAACACGCAAATATTCTAAATGAATTTCATAGATTGAATAATTTCAAATTTATACATTGAGTTTTATTTCTAATATTTTTATATTTTAGAGAAATATTTAATTTAAATTAAACTTCACTTTTTATATTTAGAACAATATTTTTATTATTATCATTCTAAAAATCTGTGTAGTTTAATTTCTTGCAGATAAAGGAACTGGAAAAAAAAATCTACTAAAACAACATCTTTGATATTTTTTTTCTATTATGATTTTATTTGCTCCTCGACACTTCTTTCATTGAATTGTCAAAATACAATATTTATAAATTATAATATAAAGTGATTTTCTCGAAATTCGACGGGCTATACACCATACATAATTGGTGTGTCGTTTTCACCAAAAATAAATCGACACTCTTCGGTTGGTGCCCACATTACGCAGATAGCATTCAGCAGATTCTTACACTCGGTCAAGATGACCAAACCGCATGAAAGATAAGCAAAATCGTCTCCGAAGGATTGGCGAAATTTCTCCAATTTTCACCTATAAAATAAGTTGTGATAAGATATTAAACTATAAAATCGAAAATAGCAAATAAGAAAGGTATCCAGGTGTTTGTTTGTAACAAATATGATGAGGGTATCCCGGTTCCAATTAATTCCACTCTAGTTTAGACAAATCCGATCCTCGATGCAAATATAACTTTAATTCATGCAACCGAACCAGTTATGATCACCGAAGACACTTCTGACGTAATCTTATCTCTCCTTAATTTATCGATAATTAGGAAGACGCTTCACTAACTACTTCTCTAACCGACTGACAACCGTAAGAGACACTCTATAGATTTAATGAGCCGACAGCTTTAAGAACTAGAGAAACCTGATTCAAAACCGATAAACTCTGACACAGGATTATCGAATTAAGACTGTTAAACTCTTGACTCTGATGAATCACTTTACCACTAATCAAATCTAAACCACAATTACGGATGACCTATTCAATTGACTACTAATTAACTTCGAACTACTAAATATTCGCGACTACCTAGCAGAGACGAAATAATTAACAACAATAAACGCAGAGAATAACAGATGCTTGCATAAAATCAAAGGATAAAAACCAATTAGATCTTACGGAACGTGTCGCGCTAGAGCTTCCTTAATCTTCACCGGCATAAAAGAGATTAGCTAGAATTCATGAATGAATTCAAGCTAATAATAATGATGATAATAATGAACGTCAATAATAGAAAACAAAGAATGAAAGTCAATGATTTAATTGCAAAACCAAAAACTGAATTCTGGAGTATTTTTTTGTTCCCTGCGTGAATGATAATAATGAATAGGGATAAAGTCTATCCTATATGGAAATCTCTCCAAAACAAATCCCTTCCATAAAAATCTAATAAAATCCCTATAAAAAGGGATAAACTAATCTAATATAATAAGGAAACAAATAGATACTTCAAAATAATAACTAAAGAGGCCCAAATCAATATTTGAGACCTATTACATAATTAAACTTCGTTTGACATCACAAAGTCTTCAAAAATCCATTTAATTTACGTCATTTTCGTCAAGTCCCAGCGAAACAGTGCAGTTTGGGCATACTGCACGACCTTTAGACATCAGCTTTACTTTAGATATTCCAAAACTCTTCCAATTTGATGTTAATTCTTCCAAAATAATATCAACACCTATAAAATCCACAAAATATGCAATTAGCTTCATAAAATATGATTAAGTAGATATTAAGCATTTAAACTCATCAAAATCATCCAAAATATACGTATAAAATATGCCTAATCAATACTCAAATAGAAACGAACATCTATACGAGGAAACGAACGTCTATAAAATTATATTGCCCTTTTTTGTGTCAAATAGTATTAAATATCGGACACCCTATATATATATAGAGAGAGAGATATAGAGAGAGAGAGAGTCACAGTATTGATGCAGTCGATGTTACGTCCAATTATCAAGTGGTTTTTCAAGGTAACGAGGAGCTGTTATTCTGCAGAAACTGATGCTCTCAACTTGGCAAAAGTGCAGCGGTAATTAATTGCTAAGCTTTGATTTATTGAGGCCAAAAAGTAGCTGTTGAAGTATATGCGCACACTGCAAATTCTACAATAGAAAGGGTAAAACGAAAAGGAGAGGTGGAGAAAAGGATGAAAAAAAAAAAGCAAAAGAAGAAGCTGATGTATTTTCTCAGGCGCAGATCCCTATGAAATGCAGCATGGATTCCCAGCAATATTGCTCGTTCTTTTTGTTTAGTTTTAAGGGCCCTGCGTTGCGTTGTACAAAGCAAAACAAAGTGCATTGCTTTGGCAAGTTTCTACTCTGCATTTCGTTTCAACATAAGTTTGTAGCTACAAAACAAACGAAACATGTTGTTAAAAAAGTGCAGGTAAACAAAGGGAGGGTTGGAGGCATGATTATTTTACTTCTTTCCAATGATTGACTTTGCTTTCCCTTCATTCACCCACAAATTCTCCTTTTTTTCTTTTACTTATAGAATATCTTGCTTTTGACATTTTGTATAATTGAGAAAACTGCTTCATAGTCAAAAAAGGAACAAGAAAAAAAAATGAAGGCCATGAGTAACGAAAATAACAGCAATGTCCAAGAAAACAATTGGTTGGGCTTCTCTCTTTCTGCTCCCACCATGGATGGCTCCCCAACCTATGACCACCACAAACCTCCGGCCTGCCCCGCCGTCGTCGACATCTCCACCGCCCTTCCGCTGAGCTTCTCGTCTAGCTTTAGCTTCCCCGGAATTAATTACTACGGTGGATCATTGTGCCTAATGGAAGCCATCAATAGGCCTCAACCACAAGGTTCTATTTCAATTTCAAACTAGCCTAATATTTATTAGTGTGTGTGTGTTTTGAGGTAGAATTTGTGGATTATGCTGTGGTTTAATTGAACTAGCTTTTACTGTGAAGAAGGTGTGGATTTCACGACAATGGAGTCCCATAATTATGAAGGGTGTGACAGAGAAGGAATGGCTCTCAGCTTACACACAATGTACCCTCAAAACCATGCCATCAACGGCCAAGATTTTCTCAGCCAGCATCAGCAAACTCATAATCTCGAGCTTCCACCAATGGCTGCACCAAACTGGGATTCAAGAAATGTCTACGGCGATCCGCACATACCAAGCTTGTCGATGAGCCCGGTTGCTACCGCCGCCGGTTCCGGCCAAATCTCAGCTAATGTTGCATACTGCATTGACGTGGAGAATAAGAAAAGGGTCCTTGACAAGCCTCATCAGAAGCAGATTGTTCATCGGAAATCGATCGACACGTTCGGGCGAAGGACCTCTCAGTACAGAGGAGTCACAAGGTTACATATTTTTTAAAGTTGACTAATTTTCTTGGTTGTGTCTGGTTGTTCAAGATTGAGAGTAATTAATAACATGCTGCATTGTTGTATATAGGCATCGATGGACAGGTAGATACGAAGCTCATTTATGGGATAACAGTTGTAAGAAAGAAGGGCAGAGCCGGAAGGGAAGACAAGGTTATTTGTTGCAAAAATTTGCACTAATCCTGTTATTGCAAACATTATTCTTTTACTAAACTTTGCTATTTTTGTCGAATTTGGGTTTCAATATATGGTTCGGCCGGGCGAATAACATGAATACATTTGCAGTTTATCTAGGTGAATTCCTAATTATAAATTCTGCTTTTCTAACTTTCCACTTACAATTGCTACAATAATTGAAGTATCCAATATTTAGGGGGTTATGATGTGGAGGAAAAGGCAGCCAGGGCTTATGATCTTGCAGCAATCAAGTATTGGGGGCCTTCCACACATATCAATTTTCCGGTGTGTGTGTGTTTTCTTTTGCCATTTTATTGCATTTAGTTTATTTTTTCGATGTCAAAGAAATTACAAAGTAAACATATATAAGTTGATGCAGTTGGAAAATTATCAACAAGAAGTCCAAGAAATGAAGAACATGAGCAGACAAGAATACGTTGCTCATTTAAGGAGGTAACCTTAAAACCCCAGTTTCTTCACAATTTAAAGAATTTTCAATCCATTATTTTCTCTTCTTTTTTTTAAAAAAATAACCTTGATTATGCAGGAGGAGCAGTGGTTTCTCGAGAGGTGCTTCCATATACAGAGGAGTGACAAGGTCTAGATCATTGCTTATATTACAATTAACATGTTTTTATTTAGAAAGTATAAATAGTATTATTTAGAGATCTTAGGCTGCATTGTTGTCTGCAGACACCATCAGCACGGCCGTTGGCAAGCTCGGATTGGCCGAGTTACGGGAAACAAAGATCTCTATCTCGGAACATTTAGTAAGTTCTAGAAAACGAGATAATTTTTTAAGTCACGTGGGAGGCCCCAGCGGATTATATCGTATATGATTTAATTTCAGGCACCCAAGAAGAAGCTGCTGAGGCATATGATGCAGCTGCCATCAAATTCAGGGGTGCAAATGCTGTGACCAACTTTGATATATCGCAGTATGATGTGGAGCGGATTATGGAGAGCGACAGCCTTCTCCCAGGGGAGATCGCTAGGCGAAAAAGAGACACGGCGGCTGTCTTTGCCCATCCAGACCATCTTCACGTCTCCGATTGGAGAGTGGCATGCCATGATCACGAGAAAGATCGAGTTGGGAGTTTGAGTTCGTTAATTCCTATGAACTCACTCGCTCCAACTCACTTGGTCATGGTGCCCCCTGCAACGCCTCAAGTCGGTTCCAGCATTTATGCGCTTGATTCTGCATGCACAAATGTGTTTCGGAGCACTTGATGTAATCTTTTATCCAAGTATCATGCCCCAACCCCTCCCTAGTTCACTTGTCTCTTCCCTCCTTGCTTTATCTAGTATGGTTGTCATTGCTCGATCACTTCCTTTTCCACTAAGTGATTGCTTAAGGACATCGGTCTAGCATGGATTGAAATAGGAGCCGGTTCGACAGAAACTTTTGAAAACACAGTGACTCGTGACTATGGCAGGGTGGTACGCGATGCTCTCTCGCAACCCCTTTTAAAATTTTGATTTGATTCGGTCCAATTGGCATGAGGCTATTTTAATTTGGTTCGGTATGAGGCTTAATATTTTGACGGTCGACTAAACTTTTGCAATATTAATTTGCCTCTTTACTATAGTAAACTACCTATATGAACAAGTAGCGAGAATATAAAGAATTTAAGTTGAGATTTGAGCTAAAACAGCTACGTACCCTACATTTAGCAAGCTTCCCTTTGGGGTAATGTGTTATATTGTTGACAATTCTGCTCAACCATAGCTCAAAGCTGCCACATTGCATATTCAAAAATAAAAGTTAGAAAGAAAGTAAAGTTTCCACTTTCCGCCATAGCACAAAATGCTTGACGTTATTTACTTTGCTTTTTATACATTTTGAATTTATGCTAATTTGATAATTATAAATAATAAATTTAAAGCATATTTTTGTTTATAAAAACTCGATTTGTTAGGGAAATTGAAGCTTATTAAAGTGAAAAAGTCTTGTTAAAGCATACTAATTAAGTCAAAGATTTCATGTTCAAATCTATCATAACGCAATCTTTAAATGTATGTATCAAATAAAAAGATGAATTTGATTATGTGTTATTCATCAAGTCACTATGCTTTTGATTAGTATGTGAATGAGTTCGTTGTTTCAAACTAATAGATCAAATCATAACCCAATTGACAGTTCCCCCCTCCTAACTAGCTAAAATTCGAGTTTGCTAATTTTTTTTATTAATATTATTGTTTAGTAAGCCAAATAAATACTATATGGAATTCCTAACCTATATATGGTGACATTTGAAGTTTGACCCTTGATTACCATCTAAAAGTACACCATACAAAAATTTCCCCTCAATTAACATGCAGCCAAAATGAGATGTAAAAAATAGTTTTTTGTTATTGTTTTTTCTTTCCTTTTCTTTCATCTCTATCTTTTTTTTCCAATCTTCTTTCCTCTTTTTTGATAAGGGCAAAAGTAGATTTCACATTGATGATTGAAAGATTTGCTGGTATACACACAAGCACAGGAATCGAGGTGATTGGTGAAGTGCTATTCATTAGCTAATAATTGCAAATCTAAGAACATAGGATCCAAATGCAAATGATGATGTTGTAATTATTGACTATATGGACACATATATAATGATAATGTTTTTTTTTCAAAAATTAAATTATATATTAGTAAATCTTAATATATAAAACTACATTCTTTGGTTATTATATGTATAATTATATCCGTTTTTAAGAATATCAATCGGCTAAGCTCTAATAGATTTGGACTATTATTTATTTGGATCAATCAAGCTAATTTTCTTTGGCCTAGTCCTAACCATAAACCTTTGGTTTTCGGACTAGTATGTTAGGAAACAAAGTTTATGGGAAAAAAAAAAATCAATGAATATATTTCCTTGATAATCATATTCTTGTAATAAAAATGGAGATAATGTTTTCACATTCAAGATACTTGACCTTGTATTAGATGAAAAATTTAGTATCATACCTAATAAGTAACAATCTAAAATATAAGAATCGATACTTTTTTGTGTGTGTGTGTGTGTTGGCTTAATGGTAGAGTGGTTAATGCCCGAGACCACCGTGACGCAGCCTTTAAAAATTTCTATATTAAATTGACCAAAAAAAAAAAGAATCGATACACATGGATCATTTTTAAATTTTAGATTTAAATAGAATATGAATCATTTAAAAGATTACTTATTGTAAAGATATAATAGTTTTATTTAAATTCATTATTATTGTATTGCTACTAATTAAAGTATAAAGTAATAGGTCATAAATAATCTTATATTTTCAAATTAGTTCACTTAATGAGCTTATTCACAAGCTTACAAACCGAGCACTGTCAAGTATGAACTCGACTCATTCATTTTATAAGATTCACTAAATGTCAGAAGATCACAAGTTCGATCCATACTAATGCCTCTATAGATTTAAGTCTATATTTTATAATCATATTTTTTTAATACAATAATTATATTCTTTATTTATGACCATTTTTTTGTATATTACAATAATGCTTATATACATTACAACAATATTTTGACCACGGTTCACTGACATTATTTCATTTCATTTATTTTTAGGAAATTTTAGATTATAGGTATGTTTCAAGTAACTAAATTTATAAATACTTTAGTTAAGCTATTTTTATTTATTTATAATCAACATGTGGACCTTCCAAGGATTGATGTTAATCACATTATTAACATTATTAAGCCACAATAGCCGAATAGCATCTTCTATTGCAAATTTGTTTTTCATCAACTCTATTGTATTCACGGAAAATTCCATGTGTTAAATTTTGTGATCTGTACTTAACGAAGTTAACTAACGTGTTTAAGAATATTAAGGAAAATTATTACTTATCCAATATGGCATGTTAAGAAAATGGTAAGATTTGGTGACTAAAAAAATCTTCTAGATTAAATATTCTTAATTTGAGAAGATCATGCGGAACATCTTTCCTCGATGTTCTTTCATCAGGTAGCAATTAATTAGTTTTTTAGAAGGGCCGCCATTAATTAGTTGGATTCTCGTTTATATATTAACATCAGGGCATAATTGTATTGTAGGCTTAAATTAATACATACAAAAGTTATAAATAAAATTCCATCACACAACATGGTTATTCAATAATTAAACTAAATCTGGCCCACTCATCCAGCAAATGTTCGAAAAGCCCAACACCACTTCTATTAAATTATGAGGGTGTTTGGCTAAACTTATAAGCTCCTCAAAATAGTTGTAAGTTGTTTAAGAACTTATAAAATTATAAAAGTATTTTGGTGTAATAAGCTTTTAAACAGCTTATAAGATCTGAAAATAAACTTCAGCAGCTTATAAGCTCCTTTAAAAATAAGTAGCTCAATCATAACTTATTATTTTATAAGTTTATAAGAAATAGTAGATTTACCAAAATAATATTATTATGGTTCGTTATTTTTATATATACACTATTGATTTCATATCTCGTTAATTTTCTCTCTAATACATGATTATTTCTCTAATTTATATCCAAATATTTTAATAATTTATAATCTCTTAAAATATTATTTTTTATAAATTTTTGAAACATTTTTTAAGCTCCTCTTTAAAATAAGTTTAGTCAAACACCCTCGAAATCGGCTTGGTCATCTATCTCGTCTCTCGCTGTGCTGAACATGTCTCAATATCTCTCTCTATCTATAATTCCTTCTTCTTCTCAAAATTTCCGACGAAACTCACCAATCTACCACCGCCTCAGCCCCCTTTTATTTCCTTGTTCTCGGCCGACCGACCACCAACAAAATTGTCGTTGTCGCCGCCGTTCACTCGCGCCAGCACGTCAGCTCCCCGTCGCTGTCGCCGTCGCCTTGGACTTATGCTCGCCCCCTCTTCTCAGACTCAACTCAACAGTATCAATAAGCCCTGACTCTATTTGTTCATCAGGTCAGCTTCTTCACCGATTCTTCTCCACCGGCGCTTCTTCTTCTTCTTCTTCCCATCTCATCTGCAAGTTTGCTCATTTTTCCTGAATTGGAATTTATGAATTTTGTTTTATTGCCTGGCTTCTGAGAAAGAAACAGTCTAGTAAAGATTTTGCAGTTCCAAGGCGGAAAGCAATGGCATTGATTCTATCAGGTTTCATCTATTCACAAGTTGGCACGTGCAATAATGCTTTTGCACACTCTGTTGCATTCATGGAATATATAGGCTACTCATTGAAGTATCCTCCGAATTGGATTCAAGTCCGTGGTGCTGGTGCTGATATTTTCTTCAGGGATCCTTTTGCTCTTGACGAGAACATATCAGTGAACATATGCAGGGAAGAAAGTACAGAGACAATATCTGACCGAGTTTATGTCCACTAGACTTGGTGTGAGGCGTGAATCGAGGATTCTCTCTACCTCGTCAAAAGTAGCTGGCGATGGAAGGCTATACTATGAAGTCGAAGTAAGATCTTTGTACAATTTTTAATACGATGTGCAGTTCTAACAACTCTTCACCTATATTTCCTTCTCATTTGACTGATTTTGGTGGTGTAACTAGGTGAACATAAAGTCGTACGCCAACAACAATGAATTGGCAGTAATGCCTCAGGATCGAGTGGCACGCCTGGAGTGGGATCGTCGTTATCTTTCAGTGCTCGGGGTTGAGAACAACCGACTATATGAGCTAAGATTACAGACACCAGAGAAGTCGTTTGCAGAAGAAGAAAATGAGTTGCGTGAGATTTATGGATGCTTTCAGAGTCAACACAGTTGCTGCTTGAGAGGGATCGATTTCTATTCTTCTAACATAAATATTTTTCGATGTCAGTAAATTCAACTCCAAGAGAACGAAGTGGATTGCTGTGCTTTATCATTAGCCGTTTAGCTTGAAAAGATGAAGTTATACAAAGATAATATATTTCCAGTACATATCCTTCATTTATTAAGTCCATACAGAATTTTTTTTGCAGTGAGCTCCATTTTCCATTTAAAGAAAAGCTGTAAAGGGAAGAAGAATGATGAACATCTGATTGAGAAGTAATCCATGATATGTTATTGTTATGAAATAAATTTGTTGCCAAAATCTGTGGCAAGTTCATATTTTATGAGTTGGTTTAGTTGGGCAGCAACGGAAAGGATTACACTAGAAGAGTGAAAGTGATGCCTCTCAAGCTTTATTTATCGAACATTTCGAGGTTCATGAGTTTATTCAAGCTTAATTGAGTCTACGTGAACATCCCAACTTTAGATTTAAATTAAAATTATTTTAAAAGGGTATACTATACTTAAAAAACTTTTTTTCTTTTCGGAAGAATATCCAAACTAGTAATAATATCAATTAAAGTGACAAACTATCTTAACACTACAACAAAAAAGCCTTTTTCAAACACTGAAAAATGCCCCAATATATTGTCTTTGGGGGCACTTTTGATTTTCGGGGCACTATCATAATGTTGCTAAGTATCGTGTCCCAAAAGAGTTTGGGGCATTTTTAAGTGTCTTTGGGGGCACTTTTTAATTTTTTTTAGATTTTTTTAAAATTTTCCTCTAAATTTAATATATCTAAGTGCCCCAATAATATATCTTAGAGGCATTTAATAAATAGTGACTCTAAATAAGTGTCTCAATATCTGTTTTTTGTTATAGTGTAAAAGTAACAACAATGTCCTAGGAGTTTGTTTCCAGCCCTGGAAAATTGAGATGGAACATCGAATCAATACATGGAATTTGACCCATTATTTTGAATAATGATGTGGATCAAAATGTCATTTGTATACAATATTAAATTATAAGGTGACGGCTGGTACGCAGGAATGAAATTGGATAGGAATGGAATGAACTTTTGAATGGAATGATGATAGGAATGGAATGGAATGAAATATATGATTCCTATGGCTGGTATGTACAAGGAATGAACGAATAGGAATGAAATAAAACAAATAAAATAATTATGATTTTATAATTTATGTTATTATTATCGTAATAATAATAATAACAATAATAATAATAATTAGTATTAATATTTAGGAATATTATTAATACTAATTAATAATAATAATAATATCAATAATAATAATTAATTATTATTACTATTAATAATAATAATTATTAGTTAGGAATATTATTACTATTATTATTAATTAATTATTATTAATAATAATATTATTCTAATATAATTACTTAGGAATATTATTTTAATATTATTACTTAGGAATATTATTAATATTATTATTACTAGTATTTATTATTATCATTATTATATATATATATATATATATATTATTTTAATATAATTATTTATTGTATTAATTATTAATTATTATGTTAATATTATTAATTACTATAATTTTTATCACTATTATTATATTATAATTATTTATTATTAATAACTACTATTTATTTATTATCATAGTTAATTAATTAATAATAATATTTTAATATAATATTTATTGGTATTAATTATTATTTTTATGTCAATATTATTATTAATTTCTAATAGTATTTATTATTATTATTATTATTATTATTATTATTATTATTATTATTATTTTAATATGTTTATCAATAATATTATTATTTTAATATAATTATTTATTGTATTTATTGTTATTTATTATGTTAATATTATTAATAACTATATTTTTATCACTATTATTATATTAAATTATTTATTATTAATAACTACTATTTATTTATTATCATAAATATTATTATTATTATTTTATTATTATTAATTTTACTAGATAAAAATAAATAAAAATAATTTTCAGAATAAATAAATAAATTTAGCTAATCCCATATTCATGGTAATAGCTAATACCATGGGGAGGAAGGAATGGCTAATCCCATGTTCATGGTAATAAGATTCCTTCGAATGGTGATTCTGACGTAAAAATCTTACCAACCATCTGAATGGGAATGGACGCAGGAATCACCATTCCATTCCCATTCCATTCCTGCATACCAACCGTCCCCTAACACTGTCATGTTTTCAATTTAAAATTTCGCTACCAAGCTAATGAGTCAAAGTTGTGTTTTGAATAAAATTTTATCGGATTTAGACTCGAATCAGTCACGAGTATTTTGATTCATTTAGAAAACTGCATGCATCAGGATTAATAATTCCATTCTTGGGCCCAAGAGATTTGAAGATCAAAATCCAAAAACCTGGGCTATATATTGCCTGCCCAACCTTCTGAAATCATTGTTTTCGGTGAACTAGTGTGTCCAAATATATAAGACCCAAAATATGCATTTCTACTATAAAAAGGATCAACTTGTTGTTACCTTACAAATATTTGCGAAAACCAAATTGGCCACTACGAAGGGCATGCTGGTCTGTGATTGAACCTTTAGGGTCTTCCGAGTGAAAATATGTGAAGGCTGATTGCACTTTTGGTTGTCAACTTAGACCCATCTCTCTCTCTATATATATAGGGAAGAGTTCAAGTAAAAACATATTTTTCGTAAAAACTTAAAAATGAATCCACTTTACATACAAAGTTAATGCATTTTATATATAAAGTTACTGTACTACGAAATATTGATGAATATTGTTGTCTTTTACCAGAACTCAAAGGTGCATTAGTTTTATGCATAAAATGCATTAACTTTATACGTAAAGTGCATTGATTTTTAGGTTTTTACGAAAAAATAGGTTTTTACTATAACTTGCCCTTATATATATATACTTAAACCTCTTTTGAACCATTTTGCAATTAGAGTAATCCATCTAAAATTAGAATTGATGAAATAAGTTGAGAAAAAAGGGCTTCTGAACTTTAAACTTTGTAGCTCTATAAGAGCAATTTTTGAAGTGGAGTTGGTGGCTATATGGTCTTTAAAAAGCATATATATAGACAAATTAAATGGTGAGTAGCTACATTATGCTTCCTTAGTGGCAGCACTAAATAACATATGCTTACTGTGATATCCCAGTTTGGTTCCATGTCTTCAATTAGTCCAATATTCATGTTGGCCAACTCATAAAATATTTTCACTCAATCAAAAGATCTTATCCCATCTACTAGAAAATTATATAGACGCTTCAAACATAAAGAAATCAACAACTCAGTTTACCTTTACATGAAGAGATTGATGCTCAAATTGACATCATCACAAAATTTGGCACTTGATGCCATCGGCCATTAATTACTAAATTATATATTTTCATATGTATAGCACAATTATAGTTCTATGAAGCTAAGATTGTACCATATTGTATATCTACTTGCCCCAATTTGTTGGTGAAAACATATTATACTAAGCAGAGTAGGTGGAATAAAGGATGTCAACAAGGAAAAGAAGAAGAATACAGAATTAAATGGCATGTGGTTCCCAACCTGCAACAATCTAGACCAACAGCACCACCCTTTAAATCATTTGGCAGATAATTAGTGTTCCTCTTCTTTACTACAAAATCTTTCTCTCTTCAAGACAAGAAATCATGCATGTTTCTAAAGTTTTGATACCTACAATATATGACCACATTTTCCTCAGCAAATTGGCCCATAATGTCTCACTAAAGTACGATTCAAGGCAGAAATTAAGACGGAGAAAGCACCAAAAGTGTTAAAAATGAGAAGTTATTAATTTCGTCTTACACTTTGTTAAACTAGACTAATCCAATGATGCAATTGCTCTTCCAACTTGACATACAATTTTGTTTCAATAGGTCGATAACCCTAATCACTAGCTAGCCCACTCATAGAATGCCAATTGGCTACATTGTACTAGGAAAACAATCTAGTTCTTTCTCTAAAGGTTCTATCAAGGTATTGAAAGAATCTTGAAAACCACTTAGTCATAATTTTGTGATTGCTCCATCTTCTCAAGGATTCCCTCAACAGATTCTCATCCTCATGCATCTCAAAGAATTCAACACCCAAATGAAGAAACAGAAAAAACATTAAAACATTTTTCCATATAGTATTATGTTGTGTATGAAATTTTTTGTGTCATAAAATTCAGTTTTACCACGTATGAATGCGGATTCATACGAGGATCACCTTAAAGAATATGTTGTGTAGCGTTAGTTCTTAGTAATTCTTGAAATTTGGGGTTATGATGAAAGTGGAGGTGTTAAATTTATTTGTAGAAGTGCATTCAATTGTATTCAAACAAAATGATCACTATCAAGCTATGCTGGACATAGTTTGGAATTCTCTAAAGTGAAATTGGATAATTGATGATGAAGAGCTCCATACTTGGAATATTTAGTTTGACGTGGGATTCTGCTACACAACATGCTTGATTGTAACTAGCGATAACCTATATATTTAGATATATATGGGACAAGTTGTTGCCAGTATGAAAGAAACATGCAAGACTATAACTAGCTTGCGCGGGACCTTTATTTATAAATGAATCCATTCATCAGTTAAAAGTCTTGAATTGCTTTTGCAATGTCAATATCGCTTGTGTCGAGTTGATAAAATGTTGCTGTTTTAAGAATTTCAGTTCACATAATTAATTATTTTGGTTTGTCAATATTGGGTGTTTTTTTTACCGTAAATTATACTCTCTCTGTTCACCAAATACGTTCATTTAATTCCATTTTTATTCGTCCACAAAAAATGTTCACTTTTCTTTTTTGGAAACATCAATTTAATATTTTTACCCTAAACCTATCAATTTATTTACAAAAAAACCACTCATGACCCATATTTTTACACACACTATCCATTAATATATTCATTTATTATCACAATGGTCTATTTTTTTACACTCACTTACTTTATACTCATTACAATTTATTAAAAATCGTGCCATCAAAATCAAGGAACAATTTAGTGGATGGATGAAGTATGCTATTAAGAATAATCTATATCTCTTGTAACTAATTAGAAATTAATCCATATTATACTAATAATCTGAACTTTGTTTCCTGAAGTATTTAAATAAAATAAATCTTAGATTTCCCTATCAAGTTGTAATTATACTTTTGGAATTATCTTGATAGACCTGGAGCATATGTGACTAATTTCTTTTCCCAGTGATAAAAAGATGGTTTGTTCTTACTGTTTTCGGGTACAAAACAATAGAAATTGAGCTTGTGGCCGGATAATATATTGCCAGACTGACATTTCATTCACAAGTAATGTACTAATTTATAACTATAATAGTTGGAAATTTTTCAAGAGAACGGAATTAAGAAATAAATAATATATATGAGACAAAACTAATATAGCAGTTCCAAGGCACACTATAGGTTCTGACAATTAGAAGACGTACGTTTTAGGGTGATCATTTTATGTATTTTTCTAAAAAGATAAGTGTAGATTTGTAATTCCAACAATAGGTTCTGACAATTGTGATTGCAAAGTAACTCTGAGTAAAAGTGGATTAATTGCATCTTTTAAGATGATTCTTACACTTTTTATAAAAAATTGCATTATGATTTTAAATTGTTGCCTAAAAACATGACATTTATCATTTGTGCAATTTATAATACCGTCGAACCAAATTAAAGTGACATAAATTTATATAAGCTAGCATACCTTATTTCTCAAGTTTGCCGTGGAAAAATTCTATGCCATGTCAGTTTGGCCCGATCAAAAAAATGAGTTGGTGTTGCAAATTTTATAAACTCTACGACAGATTATGTCTTTGTCCGAAAAAATTAGAATCACGTTGACCAAAAAAATTGTAAATGTTGTGTGAATAGATGCAATCAACCCTAAAAATGTTGAATACTGTTGTGTTTTTTTAGTTGAGGGAGGGAATAGGAAAAGAACTCAGACCTCACACCATTGTTTTGTTGAACAATTAATACAGAGTTGGTTTCTTATGCGTATATTTATAATTTTTTCTATGCAAATGATACTTTTATTTAGTGTAATGATACTTTCTAATATAGAGTAAAAAATAAATAATATTTTTCTTCAATGTTAAATGATATTTTTCTTAAAAGTAATTGACATTATTGGATTTCTGTATGGTGCGGACGTCCGCATAGGAGTTTTTGTGATTAATATGTAATTTTTTCATAGGTTATGAGTCTTTTGAAAAAATTAATAAAGTTTGGGATGGAACGTATAACTAATCCATTTTTCAATCAAAATCATTTCGGGACGATGTCGTTTTATGCATGCATGGAAATGTAAAATTTCCATGCAATTTTCTTGCTATGACACATAAGTACGTCCGGTCCAATGAGCCATGTCCGTTGAAATTATCCATATAGGATAGATTTGATAAGGTTGGTAAGTTCCGATACTAATTTGAAATTTATGGTATGTTAGTATATCCTCTGTAAAAGTGAAAAATGTTGGAATATGTAAGTTCACGTATGACACATCGATGGTATACACCAAAAGTCAAATGTTATTCTCACATTATTTTTGCGCAACTTAATCCCTATTATCCGAATAAATAGTGTAGATTCCTCGTAAAACTAACGGATTTTGCAATGCCATTTCTCGGGTTCGCTTCTCAACCCCGTCAAAGCGGCGCCACCGGAGAATTTTCGAGTGAGATGACGAAGAAAGACGCTGCAAAAGCAGTCCCGCCTGAGACCCTGAGGCTGCGCGAAGCGAACCAACATCGATGGAGAAACCCGAACTAAGGACATCTTGGAAAGTCTAAGCTACTTATTTCTATAAGTCATTTTCCAAATCAATATTCGCTAAATAAAAATGAAAAATATAGTTTAGGCATGTTCAAAAAATTACATCATGTATGATGAGAATATTAGTTAAACTTCAATTAAATTTTATTACACAGAAGATACATATCCAATTAGAAGATGAAAAGTATTAGTTTTATGTTCTTAACATGTCAGAAATTTCTTTCCATTTCTTTTATCATTCTATACCTTATTAATTTGTTTCATCACATATTCCGTATCAATCACTCTGTTCTAAATTACGTGTGAGTTGTTTGTATGGATGTGTGTTGAGTTAAACTAATTTGCAATACATTGTAATTTCAGTTGTAAGTTTATTTTTGTTTCCAAAAGAATATTATAAAATGTAAAGTTTATTTTGTTTCCAATAATTAACTGCTAAAACATAATTAATGTCTAAAATTATATAATTACAAATTCTAATTATATATAATAAACCATAATTAAAATACAAAATTAAACTAAATCACAATAAAGTGAAATTTAGAAAAAGAACTAAAGAATTTAGAAAAAATCAAGACGGTGCAAAATAGGGCACCAATTCTATTTTATCTGATAAAATATACTTAGATAATCATTAGCATATTGAACAAAATAAATATTTTCCTCAAAGAAAGAAAGAAAAAATAATTTGTATTTTTTGAGAGCATTAATTTTGTATTCTTATTTGCGTAAATAAAACAAAATATTTACTAGAAAGAGAAGTGAGAGAGAGATAGTGGTCGACATGAAAGGAAGAGATGGGTCCAATTAGCCGGGCGAGATACGGACGTGCAGGTCCAGTTATAGATGGGCTTTGTTCCACTTTTCCCACTTCTCACTTTTCTACTCCGATTTGTTGTGTCGGTCTACCTCAACAATTTTTCAAGCCAATTAAAAAATTCCTATAAAGAACTTATTTACTTTTTTGGCTCCTTCTGTTCATTCAACTCATTTTCAATTATACTAATATAAAGTTTTAGATGTGGCGACTCGTAATCCTATGCATGTGTTGTGTTTTGCCAAAAAAACACTGAACAAAAACACAAAATTAAAAATATTATGACTCTTTAAATTGGTACGTAGCATATATTATTGGACTAGGAAATTTGTAACTAACCCGTCTCATGTTCGAATAATTCCACCAACACCTTATAAATTAGACATCTTTGTTCACAGTAAATGTATTAATAACTTTTCAATGAACTAAGACCTAAAATATAGACCTGAGCATCATAACTCATTAATATTTCTCAGCTTTTTAGAATAAATGACCAGATACAAATTTCAATCCTTAATTCCTCAACTAAAAAAAGAACTCTGAAATATATAATTTATTTTATAATTTTCAATTGTCTCTGGTACTAATAGAAACAATTATCACCGCCACATATTTATCTGATCGAAAATAAAACAATATACTCCTTTCGTCCCATTATTGTTGACTCGTTTTCCTTTTTGGACTGTCTCATTATTGTTGATCCGTTTCCAAAAAATAAAACAATTTTACACTAAAAAGTATCTCGAATTCCGCACCACACACTATTTTATACATAAAATATAACTCTTCTTAATATACGTGCAAAAAAAAATCATGAATATTGGGATGAAACGAGTACAATTTTATAAGAGACATTGAAATATGAAAATTATTCAGAAATGATGGCAACTTCAATAATAAGTGCATATAACATCACTCATTCGAAAAGCGCGTGGGGTCTGTCTAACACTTTAGCGCTAATTAAAAAATTAGTAAAACTCTCTCTCTCGTCAGCAAACATATCACGACGACATTATATTAGTAGCTGCAACTCCTATATATACCCACTGGGAATTGATTCAGATAGCAACATACCTTCCATACTCCAAATATACTCCAATAATATCTGTCTAATTCTCTCTCTCTCTAACCAGTGAGAAATTTATCTTTTTTTGGTTGATACAAGTTTTGATTAAAGAGAATGGGGGTTTCGAAGAAAGCTGCATGCAATTCCTGTCAAAGAAGGCTGCAGCCATCAGCCACAAGTCAAGAAGGCTGCCATCATTTATGGCTACAACCAATTTGCATGCCATCATTTATGGCATACCTCTCTTTGTCAAAAGCTTCGGCTAGTTTGTCAAAGATTGTGGGTGGAAGCTCTCTATAAATAGAGAGCAACTCCGTTCCATTTGATGCAGCAGCAAATCCAGCGAGAGCAAGGAGCAGCAACAGCTTCTCTCCATTTATTTTCTCCCAATTATTTTCCTCCTTTTGTAAAAAGAGAGTGTTTCTCCTAGTCTTGTGATTAGAGAGAAGGTGTAATATTTTTGTCATAGTGAAATACTTCACAGCCTTGTCCGTGGACGTAGCCAATTTGGTGAACCACGTTAAATTCTCGTGTTCTTTATATTTCATTCATCTCACTTAGGCTACATTCTTTAAGCCTCTTCCGCTGCGTCTATCACCTAACAGTGGTATCAGAGCCACGTTGGTGGCTAAAATATCGGTGCTGTTACTATTCACGTGAATAGTGAATTTCGTGAATAGTGTTTTGCGATAATTTTCTTTTTGGAATTCTTAGTATGCTCTGTGGTTGCAGTGAAAACTGAACCTCCACATCAGAAACGAATTTTTTGGAGAAAATTATCGTGTTCTTTGACCGAGGTGGACGTGCTGTTATCCGTTGACAGTAATATCCAGAAAAAGAAATGGCGGCCAAGTTCGAGATCGAGAAGTTCAATGGAAATAATTTTTCATTGTGGAAAATGAAAATAAAGGCGGTACTGAGGAAAGATAATTGCCTTGCTGCAATTACGGAGAGGCCGGGTGATTTCACTGACGACAAAAAGTGGGAGGACACCGACAGCAGTGCAATTGCAAATTTGCATTTGGCACTTGCTGACGGAGTGCTGTCCAGCATTGCGGAGAAGAAAACGGCGAAAGAGATTTGGGATACGCTGTCCAAACTCTACGAGGCGAAATCGCTACACACAAAAATCTTCTTGAAAAGGAGACTTTATACCCTTCGGATGACGGAAACTACTACAGTGACTGAACACATTAATGTTCTAAATACTCTATTCTCTCAACTCACTACGTTGGGTCATAAAATAGAGGAAAGTGAACGTCGGAACTTTTGTTGCAAAGTCTCACCGACTCAGATGATCAACTCATCATCAATCGGCGAACAATACAACAGACGGTCTAGTTTTCGACGATCTTGTAGCCATTGTTCTTGAAGAAGAAAATAGGCGCAAGAACAAGGAAGACAGACTGGCGAGTTCGCAGCAAGCAGAAGCCTTGATGATGAGAGGAAGATCTATGGAACGAGAGCCCAGTGGGAGTCAAAGGCGTAGTAAATCCAAATCCAAGAAGCCGGGCAAATGCTACAATTGTGGCAAGAAAGGACACTATAAAAGTGAGTGTCGGAAGCTCAAAGGAAAGGATGCCGAGTCCTCAAATGCTCAGGCATGTGTAGCAGGAGATTCGAGTGATGCAGAAATTTTGTATAGTGAGGCATCGATATCTGCAGATAGAAAGTTCGATGATGTATGGCGATTGATTCGAGCAACGTGGCACATGACCTCACGGAGAATGGTTCGATCAATATGAACCGCCTCGGGAGGATCGATGTACATGGGTGACAATCATGCCTTGAAAATCACTGGCATTGGTACCGTCAAAATCAAAATGTATGATGGTACGATTCGCACCATTCAAGGAGTTCGCCACGTAGCAGGTTTGAAGAAGAACCTTGTTGTCACCGGACAACCTGGATGATCTTGGCTGCAAGACTATCATTGAAAATGGTGTCATGAAGATCATCAGGCGCGCTTATTGTTTTGAAAGCAGAAAAGACTGCAGCAAATCTGTACATGCTTAAAGGAGACACGCTGGATGAAGTAGCTGCGTCGATTGCATCGGCCGGCTCTGCGGAAGAGATGTCGACAATGTGGCATTTAAAATTGGGTCACATGTCAGAGAAAGGTCTCAAAGTTCTCTCTGATCAGAAGTTACTTCCTGGGCTTACAAAGGTAACCTTACCTTTTTGTGAGCACTGTGTCACAAGTAAGCAGCACAGACTGAAGTTCGGAATATCTGCCAAAAGGAGCAAATGCATCCTGGATCTGATTCACTCAGATGTTTGGCAAGCACCGGTTGTATCTCTCGGAGGAGCGAAATTCTTTGTGTCATTCATTGACGATTTCTCGAGAAGATGTTGGGTGTATCCCATAAAAAGGAAGGCAGATGTGTTTCAAACTTTCAAACATTTCAAAGCGCGGGTAGAGCTTGAATCTGAAAAGCGGATCAAGTGTCTGAGGACGGACAATGGAGGAGAATATACAAGTGACGAGTTTGATAACTTCTGTGCTCAAGAAGGTATCAAAAGGCGATTCACAACAAAGATACACTCCACAACAAAATGGGGTGGCGAGCGGATGAACGAACATTGTTGGATAGAACTGTGGCAATGTTGAAGACCGCAGTCTAGAAAAGTCGCTTACGGGTCGAGGCGGTCAAATCTGCATGTTATGTGATCAATAGGTCTCCATCAACTGCTATTGATCTAAAAACGCCGATGGAAATGTGGACTGGAAAACCAGCTGATTATTCTCAACTCCATACATTTGGAAGTCCAGTGTACGTGATGTATAACACCCAAGAAATCACAAAGCTAGATCCAAAATCTAGAAAGTGTGTATTCTTAGGGTATGCTGATGGTGTTAAGGGGTATCGTTTGTGGGATCCCACTGCCCGCAAGCTAGTCATCAGCAGAGATGTGATATTTGCAGAAGACAAGCTGCAAAACACGTCAAATGATAGCACTGAAAAGGATAGTCCAGAGACTGCAGCAGTACAAGTGGAAAGTAGTCCAGAAAACCAAGATACAGAAGTTTCTGAAGCTGAACCAGAGTACGATGAAGAAGAAGAACCAGTTCAAGGTGAGGCTCCTGAGGTCCGTCGGACAACTCGTGAAAGGCGAACACCGGTCTGGCTTTCAGAATACGTTACTGAAAGCAATATTGCATACTGTCTTCTAACACTAGAAGGAGAGCCATCAACTTTCCAGGAGGCTTTCGAAAGCCAAGATGTATCCATGTGGATGACAGCAATGCAAGAGGAGTTGGAAGCCTTACACAAGAACAAAACTTGGGATCTTGTCCCGTTACCACATGGAAGAAAGGCGATTGGCAACAAATGGGTCTATAAGATCAAACGTGATGCCAATGACCAAGTGGAACGATATCGTGCTAGGCTGGTGGTGAAGGGATATGCTCAGAAAGAAGGTATCGACTTCAACGAGATATTTTCCCCAGTTGTACGACTTACTACGGTCAGAATGGTCCTGGCAATGTGTGCTACATTTGATCTTCACTTAGAGCAGTTGGATGTGAAAACTGCATTTCTTCATGGAAGTCTTGAAGAAGAAATTTATATGCTCCAACCTGAAGGTTTTGCCGAGCCAGGCAAAGAGAACTTGGTTTGCAGGTTGAAAAAATCTCTTTACGGTCTCAAACAGGCGCCGAGATGTTGGTATAAGAGATTTGATTCCTTCATTTTAAGCCTTGGGTACAACAGACTGAATTCAGATCATTGCACATATCGCAAGAGGTTTGAAGGACACAATGATTTCATTGTCTTGTTGTTGTACGTTGATGATATGTTGGTTGTAGGTCCCAACATAGAACGCATCAAAGAGTTGAAGGCACAGTTGGCTAGGGAGTTCGACATGAAGGACTTGGGACCAGCAAACAAGATTCTAGGGATGCAAATTCACCGAGACAGAAGTAGCAGGGTTATTTGGCTATCTCAAAAGAATTATTTGAGAAAGATCTTGCGCCGCTTCAACATGCAAGATAGTAAGCCAATTTCTACCCCTCTCCCTGTTAACTTCAAGTTATCCTCAAGTATGTGCCCTAGCAGTGAAGCGGAGAGGATGGAGATGTCTCGAGTACCGTATGCATCTGCAGTGGGGAGTTTAATGTTCGCTATGATTTGTACAAGGCCAGACATTGCACAAGCAGTGGGAGCGGTCAGTAGGTACATGGCGAATCCAGGTAAAGAGCATTGGGGTGCTGTGAAGAGGATTCTGAGGTATATCAGAGGAACCTCAGATGTTGTACTATGTTATAAAGGATCAGACTTTATTGTCAATGGGTATGTGGATTCAGATTTTGCAGGTGATCTTGACAAAAGAAAATCCACTACAGGCTATGTCTTTACACTTGCAAGCGGAGCTATAAGTTGGGCTTCGAAGTTACAGAGTGTTGTTGCTCTGTCTACAACAGAAGCAGAATACATGGCGGCTACACAAGCTTGTAAGGAAGCAATTTGGATTAAAAGGTTACTGGAAGAGCTTGGGCACAAACATGAGAATATAAGTCTGTTTTGTGACAGTCAGAGCGCCTTGCACATTGCAAGGAATCCAGCCTTTCATTCCAGGACAAAGCATATAGGTGTCCAGTATCACTTTGTTCGAGAAGTGGTGGAAGACGGGAGTGTAGACTTGCTCAAAATACACACTAGGGATAACCTAGCAGATGTAATGACTAAGCCAATCAACACTGACAAATTTGTTTGGAGTAGATCCTCGTATGGCCTCAAGGAAACGTAGGCAACAGCTATGACAAGGTGTGGAGACATAATTGCCAATTAGTCTCCAAGTGGGAGAATGTCAAAGAAGGCTGCAGCCATCAACCACAAGTCAAGAAGGCTGCCATCATTTATGGCTACAACCAATTTGCATGCCATCATTTATGGCATATCTCTCTTGTCAAAAGCTTGACTAGTTTGTCAAAGATTGTGGTGGAAGCTCTCTATAAATAGAGAGCAACTCCGTTCCATTTGATGCAGAGACAAATCCAATGAGCAAGGAGACAACAGCTTCTCTCCATTTATTTTCTCCCAATTATTTTCCTCCTTTGTAAAAGAGAGTGTTTCTCCTAGTCTTGTGATTAGAGAGAAGGTGTAATATTTTGTCATAGTGAAATACTTCACGCCTTGTCCGTGGATCGTAGCCAATTTGGTGAACCACGTTAAATTCTCGTGTTCTTTATATTTCATTCATCTCACTTAGGCTACATTCTTTAAGCCTCTTCCGCTGCGTCTATCACCTAACAATTCCCACGGACAAGATTCTTCCTACTTCCTGGGATGGCAAGAATACGAGAAGAATCCTTACGATGAGGCTACCAATCCCGAAGGGATCATTCAAATGGGCCTAGCAGAGAATCAGGTATATAATATTTCATCAAAAATCAATCCAATCAAGTCTACAATTATTTAATTTCCTATAATTTTCTAAATTAAGCTCTCTCCTCAGCTCTCCTTCGATCTACTTGAGTCGTGGGTGTCCGCAAACCCCGATGCAGCCGGCTTCAAAAGAGGTGGGCTCTCCATTTTCAGAGAGCTCGCGCTCTTCCAAGACTATCACGGCCTTCCCGCCTTCAAAAATGTAAACATGCAAAATAGTTAAAACATTTATATATCTCATTTTCTTAATAAAAAAATAAGGTTAGTTATATGATATAAATATTGTTCATTCAGGCACTGGCACAATTCATGTCGGAAATACGTGGAAACAAAGTTCGCTTTGACCCAAACAATCTCGTTCTGACCGCCGGCGCCACGTCAGCTAACGAAACCCTCATTTTCTGCCTCGCCGACCCTGGCGATGCTTTTCTACTCCCCACGCCCTACTATCCTGGGTAAGTATGTTTTGGAAAATTCTATTAACATGCATGTACATGCTGCATAAAATTTTAATTAATATATGTCTTATCTTCATATATCTTCATTTATAATTAAGAAAATATCCTAATCTTTTTGTTTTTAACATAAGAAGAGAGTGAAATAACCAGTACGTCAAATCCAAATATAAGTTATCTAATACAAGCAAGTGCATGCAGGTTTGACAGAGACCTGAAATGGCGGACCGGAGTCGAGATCGTGCCGATACGGTGCACCAGCAGAAACGGCTTCCGAATCACTTCATCTGCTCTGGGAGAGGCCTATCAACTTGCTCAAAAACGTAATCTCAAAGTTAAAGGAGTATTAGTCACCAATCCTTCTAATCCACTCGGGATTACTCTAAGCCGGAACGAGCTCAATCTCCTCCTTAATTTCGTCGACGCAAAAGGGATTCATCTCATCAGCGACGAGATCTATTCCGGGACGGTTTTCGACTCGCCCGACTTCGTCAGCATCATGGAGCTTCTAGTGAACCGGAAGTCTGAGCTCTCGCACCGGGTTCATGTCGTCTACAGCCTGTCCAAGGACCTCGGCCTGCCCGGGTTCCGGGTCGGGGCGATATACTCCAACGATGGTTTAGTGGTGGCGGCCGCCACCAAAATGTCGAGCTTCGGATTAGTCTCCTCTCAGACTCAGTATCTCCTCTCCGCCATGCTCTCCGACGACGAGTTCCAGAAGAACTATGTCGTAGAGAACCGGCGGAGGCTCAAAACCGGCATGCGATGCTGGTTCAAGGCCTGCGGGAAACCGGGATTTCGTGCCTGGAGAGCAATGCCGGTTTGTTCTGCTGGGTCGACATGAGGCATCTGTTGAGCTCGAAATCTTTCGATGCGGAAATGGAGCTGTGGAAGAAGATCGTTTACGACGTTGGGTTGAACATCTCACCCGGTTCGTCGTGCCACTGCGTCGAACCGGGCTGGTTCCGCGTGTGCTTCGCCAACATGTCCGAAGAGACACTAGACCTCTCAATTCGCCGCATCAAATCGTTTGTGGATTCCATTTCTCCAATTAAAACCGGTAATAAGAATTCCAGAAGGAAATCGATATCGAAATGGGTTTTTCGGCTGTCGTTTCATGATCGTGAGCGTGACCGATGATTCAAAGTGAGCATAATACCATTTATTCACGGCCGTACCTATGCCTTACGGGGCCCTAAGCAAGAATTTGAAAATATGCTCCTTTAATGCAAGATAAATAATATGAAAAATAACATACTATTGAAAATAGGGCCCAAAATCAATACACAAAACTCTCTCTCACTCTCTCTATTTCTCACTGTTCAACAATAGCAGCAAATGTAGGCGTGGTATTTTTTATCTGGACAGGGAGGATTTTGCCGTTGGCGAAGAGCTCATCGGCGGAGGAGATTTGGAAGTTTTGGCCGAGGTAGACTGATTCAAATGCAAATGGAACGAAGTCCAATGTTGAGATCGTGAGAGAAGGAAATTCGAGGGCTGAGGTGACAACCTGGGCTGAGAATTAAAATCGCATTATTACTAATATAATATACATATATATATATATATATATATATAATAAAAAATGGGCCCCCATAATTTTGGGGCCCTAAGCAATGGCATAGTGAGCTTGGCCTTAGTTACGGCCCTGCATTTATTGTATATTGTTTTTTATTGCAATCGATATGATGATGTTGAGTTGCATATTTTTGTGCAACTCATCGTTTAATTAGAGAGAGTGCACTCTGTCATGTGGACGTGAAGTGGTTACTTCCTATTGAACTCGTTTTCTAGTTGTTTGATGAGATCTTCTTGAAAAGTAAACTCCCTTTATTAATTAGGACGTGTGAAGGGTATAAAAAGTACTGGTGTTTCTAACGGGTAAATTACTCTACTCTATATGTATATATGCTTATAGTAATAACTTAATTAAAATATTTGATTCGAGTACGACTTTTAAGAAGTTCAAATACTTTCTTGTACTTGATTTGGGCTTTTGTTAACCAAACCACGAAAAATGTAACAATTACAAAATGATTTGGAATCATGTTTGGTAGAATTAAAAGTGAAGAAAACGAAATTTGATAATCCGTGGACACTTGTGTTGAAACGTGTACAGAAAAACATTCTACTTGAGACATGAACATTTACATAAACATAAATAAATTAATACAGCAAAAAAATATAATAACTTAGTGATTCACTTCGGTAAAACCACCTGCTGCAGAGGCACGCCCAAAGGATACAATCCACTGGTTAAAATTAAGTTATAGAAGAACTCACACACCAATGACTTATGTTGCCCGGTAGCTTTCTAAATCTCACACACAATGAACTGCTAACTATATATGCGTGCATGCACCACGCACACTTTAGATGTGAATCACGCTCACCACCTAACTCCTTAATAACTAATGAACGAACAACTAACCCCTAGGGACAGCCCAATGGTTAAAGTGAGTTCATGTGGTCGAAAGGTCACGAGTTCGAACCCCACTAAACGCCTCTATGGGTTTGAGCGCACACCTGGTTTTCAAGTGTGATTTACATGTCTGTGTGTGGTTTGCGCGCTATTGCAGGGCCGTGGGGTTTACCCAAGACCTTAGATAGCGGTGCGGGTTCCTATGATATCAAAAAAAAAAAAACTAATGAACGAACAATAATATTTAGACGAAAACTTGGGTGAGCTCCGCCTCACCGTGAGCTCACCCTTGTTTTTGTTAAAATAATTATATATTAATTATGGTGAGTAAGGCTAATTAGATTTGGTTAATTTATAATTAAATTTATTAATTATAATTTTTAATTCAAATTTAGAATTTATTAATTCATAATTATGGTTTATTAATTTATAATTAGGGTTTATTAATTCACAATTAGGATTTATTAATTCAAAGTTAGGGTTTATTAATTCACAATTACGGTTTATTATTCAAAATTAGGGTTTATTATTTCCAATTAGGGTTTATTAATTCAAAATTATGGTTTATTATTCAAAATTAGGGTTTATTAATTCCAAATAGGGTTTATTAATTCAAACTAGGGTTTGTTAATTCAAAATTAGGGTTTATTAATTCACGATTAGAGTTTATTATTTCACAATTAGAGTTTATTAATTCAAAATTAAGATATATTAATTCAAAATTATTATTATTAATTTATAATTAAGTTTTATTAAACTAATTAAATTTAATTAGAATTAATTAATTAAGATTAATTAGTTAATTAATTAGGGATGTTCTCACTGTGCGCAGGCGCGCACGGGAGAGCACCCCTAATATTTAACCTCACAAAACACTCTACTGCTAACACAAATACTGTAACATGTAGCGAAAAAATTAACAAATCAATAATATGAACGAGGCAAAATAATATTGGTTGCTCCAACTTTTCTGAAACATAAGTTGATCTTTGAATACTCTCCAAACCTTAGATCTTGACTCGTGTGTCGGCGAAGTTAAACAAGTTGCCTTGTGCACCGGGCAAGAAACTACCATAACAAACGTGACACATCTTCGAGGACAGGATGAAGGAACACATACTTTGTTTTGTCTCATAAAAGCACAACAGATCAGCACTACTCGAGGGAACAAAAAGTATGAACCTTTTGTCTACATAATTTACAATCTTTACTAACAGATTTTTTTTATTTTTTTTACATGTGTTGATATAGTGGTAGAGTGGTTAATGTCTGAGGCCGAAGTTCTCGGGTTCAAGTCCACTGTGATGCGGCATTTAAATTTCTGTTAAACTGACCCAAAAAAAGAATATATTTTTTTTCCCGTGATTTGTTAACTTTGCACATGAGAGTGATATTAATCCAGCATATACTCATTTTCTTAGCTAGAGAACACAGGTTATTGTCTATCATCTTAAAATAGAGAACAGGTTATAGCCCAAAATACCGCATGTAAATCCATTTTAAAAAATTAGATACGTATTTACACAGCATACGAAGTCATAAATCAGACGCCAAAATTTAATTTATTCGATGACAATTTTTGAAAATTATTGAAAGATCATAGTTCCTTTTTCTTTTTCTTTTTGTCCTTTTTGCATAGTTTGAAGGTCCGGATATTTAGGGAAAGTTCACAAGAAAACTTATTGCTTATATTGAAGATAATTATCAACCGACCTTTTCAAATTATATAATGACGTTGTCTAAGCTTTTTTAGGCAGCATAATTATATACGAGTATATTGTGTCATTCCAAAAAATAAAAATAAAAATCTTTCTTTGTTGGGTTTGGTAAAAACTAAATTTCTTTTTAAGGGAGGGTGAGAAAGTAACATATGATCGAGATGTTCAATTTCGAATACAGTGATTTATCCTTTTCAATTTTTATCATATATAGTGTATTTCTGACTATATCGAATAAAGGCACACACTCCCAAGTATTTGGATGCATAGTATATCGAATCTAATTAAATCTTAATTATAAATTTTAATTGAGAATTAATAAATAATTAAAAGATAGATTCTAATAAATAATTTAAAACCATAATTCAAATATAATTAATTTATATATTACCTAATAATTAATTAATATTCCTAATTATAATTCAGATTTCAGACTTACTAATTACTGGTGGCGGACGTCCGCACCCAATTTTGGTGATAGAATAATATAAGTTAATTTATATTTAGTATTTCTGGAGATGAGAGGAAATGGTAATCCCTTCTGTTCTTGAAAACAATCACTCAATGTCCCTTGGGACAACCAAATGGTTAGATGGGTTTACGTGGTAGAGGTCATGCGGTTGGCCAAACGCCTCTATGGGTTTTGAGCTGTCACACTTGGTTTTCAAGTGTGGTTTACTGCTGAGGGACCGTGGGGTTTACCAAGTCTTGCTTCAAGGTAGCGGTGCGGGTTCTCGTGATATCAAAAAAAAAAAAACAATCACTCAATTTCTTCTTCACTTTTTGGACAACTATATGCTTCTAGGTTTTAGTGGTTTCGGTCACATGGGATCTTATATCGCATTTTTTCGTGTCCCACGCATGTCCCGCTTACATTGTATTTTTTTTTCTTCAATTTTATTTTCTTGTGTTTTAATGTTAATTTTATTTATTGATGGTTCATTATATCCAATTAGGATATGTGATTATATATATATTTTTTAACTTTTTATAGTTAATAATTTGTTTTTAGAGTTGATTGTTCCATAGGTTATATATATATTTTTAATATTCAATTTTAATAGAAAATACTAATAAATATTTATTATATTAATATAATTTCAATTTTTATAATAAATATTATTAAAATAATGAAAGATAGTGGAAAACGTTGTGACACAAAAATTGTTAGCATATAAAGGATCAGAATCCGGAACCAGGTATATCGGTGAGTTTTTTATGGTATAGGGTGAGAGGACACGAGCTTATATTTTAATTTTTGTGGTTGGTTTAACTAGAATCTATAACGTACAGTTATCCAAGATGAGAATAAAGATACTTTCTTTTTAGTAGGGAGAGTAAAGAATATTTTTTAAACGTGGGCTAAGAAAGAATTTTTAACATCACAAATTGATATACTTAATTTAATTTAGTTCAATTAATGCAAAAAAAATAAAATACGAAGCATATGTAATCACTCATTCCAGAGTAGGCAAGATTCTATATTCTAAAACTATCTCGATTTTTTAACAGTTGTTTTCCAATTAGTATATTTTAATTAATTTAAATAATGAGGCTCTTCGGTATAAAAAAATAAGGTTAAGAGTTCAATCATTTTTCTCTTCGCGGCTTAAAAAAAGAAGTACAATATTTTTGTCACTGGTCAATTTTGAAAATTTAATATTATTTTTTCTTATTGAGAGATGAAAATTTCATGTTAATAGTATGGTAGAATAGGAAACTGATAAATGCCCTCGAACTTAGAATCAACTTCGACTGGAGACACAATTGGACTTGTGTTCTCTATTCCAACATTATAAATCTGTACCAAATGCGTGTGTGTTTATATTTAAATTTATAAAGCATGCATAAGATATGTAGATAATAATATTACAATAGGAATAAAATACAATTTAACATAGATTTCGAGCATTTTTTTCAACTCAGTTTTATTTAAAAATGGATAAAACCAAGAAAAGTTTGACCAGGGTTTTACAGGAAACATGAGCTTGGTCGGTGGAAATGGAGTTGCATGCCTGCAAGTAATATTATTTTTCTGCCCAATATAGAGCCAATTGAAATTATTGAGTATTAAAACAAGAGGACCGCCCTTCATAATCTTTTACCTTTTTCTATCATATTATCCATTTAGTATTTGATAATGATGCAGTTTAATTTTAAGATACAAAATCTTCATTATAAGCATGGATTTCTTTTTTTTTTGGTCAATTAATACAGAAATTTTAAAGGCTACGTCACGGTGGACTCGAACCGAGCACCCAGGCGCCAGGCGTTAACCACTCTACCACCTGGTAACACACACACTACAAGCATGGATTTCATTACGTGATAATCTAAGTTGAGTGTAAAATCCAGCACAATGAAAGCAAAAATAATAGAAAATGATTGGTTGACATAGTGTCCATATATAACTAATGACGCGTTCTGCCATACGTATTTTTCTTTTTATCTTTCAGGGGTATGTTACGTACAATTAATCGTTAGGGAGGTTGTATTTCTAGATGCTACGCTGGATAATTTTACTGGGTTTTTTTGTTGGAAATTCGTATTTAAAAAAGTGAGCTGCGACTCGCTTTGATTGCATTTTCTTGTGAAGAAATATTTAATTTAGTGAAATTAAATGGCGTATGATTGATCCATATTTCAAGTAAATGACCATTGTATATTCACCTTCTCAAATTTGATTTTGGGTGAGTGATACTATAAAGTTGGTCAATTGAAAGTGGAGTTGTGGGATAAAGTGGAAAAATATAAATCATTTAATGTTTATCCCACATTGATTAATTAACATTAATTAATATTTATATAAATTATTACATTAATGTTTATAATAACTATGTACACAAGTGAGGGTCCATGAAGCCCCCATACACGTTCCACCGCTTGCTGCGGCCTCGACTGGCTGTCGATCCCACCTCAGATCCGATGTCCTTGGACTTTTGGTCAAACCTTAGACATATATATTTTTTGGATCACAGATTTCTTGGGCCCAATTACAGGTGACCCAACTTATTGAGCCCATTGGTTTTGATACCCAAAAATGCATTTTTCAAATCACTTTAGCATCAAAATGAAAAAATATTTTTGAAAATATTTTTTTGAGCATCAACATTATGTCATTAATACTCAAGTGAAAAATATATTTCACATAATTTTGAAATAAATCAGAATAACTATGTCTTTTCGGAACCTACACATCATAATTTTCAGCCCAAAAATATAGACTCAGGCCATATTTTCAACTTGCATCCAAAAATTAAACTATTTTTATAACATTTTAAAGGTTAGACTATATTCGCAACTTGTACCAAAAATGAGGCCGTGAACCATAATCTACCCAAAATGGAAATGTATCCATCCTTATTTTAATTTTATTAATTTTACACGAAATAGAACCGCCAGCCACACAGATTGCATAAGTCAAATGGACCAATTTATAGCATTATGTATCCAAAAATAGCTTACTTTAGTGGTTCATTTATGTTCATCGTTTCAACTTATATGGTAAAGTCTGTATGTGTAACTTTGTTTGGCCTTCAATGATAATGTTATTATATAGTACCCGGTATATATTTTTTCCTTAAAAAAGTAAAACAAATTTATAGTTTACATGTGGAATTCAACACGTATATACTATTTAATGACATTTATTATCATTAAAAGTAAATCAATAACCAATTAATCTTGAATCGAGATATACAATCTCCAGTTTATCTTCCAACTTCAAAGATTTGCTGATAATAGTGACTACTATCCAAACTGGAGAATGCGCTACTTTTAATAACGGGGGACTGAGTTACATGTACTTTTTGAAATTTATATAAAATTGTTAGGCTAATTTAATTATTTCAACTCTTTTGTGGGAGATTTCAAATATTTTTTAAACATCCGAATCCCTTTTTGTAGAAGGAAAAGTAGATTTTGTGTTAGTGCTAAACGTACATAATATATATATAATACTATTAAAATATAAATCGGATCGCTCGGTGCTTTATAGCATGGTTTGACATTATAGTATTAATGCAATTACTAAATTACCATAATCTATTTTGAACGGTAATACTAGCTATGAGAATGATGTATTTATTTATTTTTATTTTCACTCTAATAATTTTGGAAACAAATAATTGATTTGTTTCCTAAATAATCAATATATATATATATATATATATATATATATATATATATATATATATATATATATATATATCAAAAGTGCTTGAATACGTTTATTTGCTATTTTTATTTATATTATATTGTGTTAAGCGAATCTCCATTAATCTAAAATTCATATTATAATTTTAGATCATATACAGATGACGATTTAAAACAAGTAGGAATTGAGAGGGGCTTAGCAAATTGAAAAGACAGAGCCAATGTAGGGGTGAGTATTCGGTTATTTGGTCGGTTTCAGATGAAAAAATAATCGAATTGAATTAATCAAATTTTTCAAAAAATAATCAAACCGAACCAATTTTTTAACTAAAAGATATATCTTTCAAAAATATATATATATTGATATAATATACAAAATATATTTTTATATGTTATACATAAAAAATATTTTACAAAAAAAATAATTAATTATATAACAAAAAATAAATATTATATATTAGGGAGATAGGGAAATGAAAAGGATTAAGGGTATTGATATATTAAAATTAAAATTCTAAATAAATAAATAATATTTTATATATATATATATATATATATTCTTTGGTTATTCGGTTAAAAAATATTTCGAACAGATAGAAAAACCAAATTATCGAATTTTAATTCGATTTTAATTGAATTAACCGAAATATCTGAATCAAAATTGATCTTTCGATTTGGTTCGATTCGATTATTTGATTTACAGATATTTTGCTCAACCCTAAGCAAATGGTCCATAGATGTGTCCTAAGAAGTGTTGTAGGGGAGTGATGGACTTAATGCAGGAGTCATGTTACGTATCACCTCATGACCTCATACTCTTCATTGCCTCCAAAAGCTAATGGTCTCTTTTTATTAGTTATAATTTTTAGTGTTTTGATCGTGAAGATTTACAGTAAATTTATCACTTTACTTGGTGAATTTGAATCCATAAATATGGTGTGTGTTTTTTTCAATTCATCAACTTTCATGGAGAATGCAAACATTTTCACAACCAAACGAATTTAGAAAAATTCATTAATTTTTAGTATAAAATATAAGGGAGATTTTTACAATAATCACTATATATATATATATATATATATATGAGGGATCATATAATATCAAAATCTTAGTTATTATGTAGTACTCAATCTCATCCATTCATCTCATTGATCCTATGATGGAGATATTGTAGATTTTTTAAGCTTATTTTCACTGATTTCTCTACAGTAATAATATATTAGTAATTTGATTTGTTATGTGATAAAGAAATTAAACAAACCATGTATATAGTTGAACTGACTTATGAACACAAATATACATGTGAATTTCGATATTAATGCATGTCGGAAACGCGCGCCCAATGCGCTCTTGCGCTTCTAGTATGCGTTCGCGCACTCCTAGCGCTTGTTGGCCAATATGCATATTTTTGTTATTTTAAATGCATGTTTAGGTTTCGTGCGCACTCACGTATATCCCCGTGCATGCAGAGCGCACTTCTGCATCTAGCTTCTGTTGGTCAACATGCAGTGTTACATTATTTTACATGCATGAATCTGTTATTTTATATGCATGTTTTGTGTTTCTTTATGACTTCCCGAGCCCGCAGACTCCCTACCCCGCACACTTAGACACCTTTCCCATTTTGCCTCTGTACAAAAAATGGTCTACCACGTATAAAATTTTGGTGCATTTACATGTTCAAAATATGTGATCTAAATTGAATATAACATAATACCTAAGAACAAGGTAGTACTGAAATCCATCGAGATATATATATATATATATATATATATATATATATATATAATCAAATAAAACTTATTTTTTCGTAAAAACCTATGAAACTATTTCACTTAATATATAAGTTTACTGCATATAATATATAATGCATATCAATGTCATTAATATAGTCCAAACTTTTCTTGGGCAAGGGGAGCATAACCAACAAAATAAGTCGTTTATGAGAAAGTGGGACTCCCAAATATTTCATTTGAGTGCTCACTCTTTGGATTGTTGTCTAGTTTGTATTTGGCTATTGTGTAAATTATTTTTATAATATATTCAAGTAGATGCGACAAATTGGCGGGTCGGGCCGGGCCCGACCCATCGAGTTTTTTTAAGAAGCCAGACCCGACCGCGCCGGCCCGAAAATCCATCGGGTCGAAATTATCAAGCTCAACCAAGCCCGAAAACACGTTTTATAGTATAAATTATCCGGCACGGCACAGCCCGGACCCGACGGGCATTAGCTACATGTGGACGGGCTCTGTCCGACCCAAAATTCCATTAGACCTACTTTTATTTAGCCCAACCCGATCTAAAACGGGACCGACCGGATCCATTTTACCACATCTAAAGTTAAGATATGATATGTAATTTGTATCTCAAAAAATAAAAATAAAAATATAGCCGACTTATAGATCCTCCAAGCCAGTCAATGCACTTGCTCGATCTTATTTTCATTTCAATTATATCCAAATTGATGTCATTTAGTTTGACAATATTTATAAGGTATTCGGGTAAAATATTTATAGGGTAATGTGAATTTCGCTGAATATTAAATGATTAATATCTAAAAAGATCATCAAAGGGAGTTACTCTTTGATCTTTGAGGCTCTATATCCTTATACATACTATCACCTAGAAAAATTAAAAGGATTACTATTTTGCGTGGTTAGGGAACAATTCCGATTTAAACTTGAAAAATATTTAGAAAACGATTCAATTAAATCAATCAAGTAAATTAATATTTAACTAAATGTAATTATTAAATCTTAATTAGATATTATTTAGACCTAATTAAAAACAAGTAAACCCTAAATAAGATTAATAAATGATTAAAAATAGTAATTAGAATTAACAATCCCAATTAACCTCTAATCAATGCGTAATTAATATATAATTATAATATTTCGGCCGCACGCAATTATGGAACTCTTCCTTGCATTCGTCGATTCATTAATTTGCATATTTCTCTTGCGGTACTTGTTCGCTATCAGTATCTTGCCATGATTTAGTTTTGGATGGAACTTACCGTCCGATTGGGACAGTATTCCCAAACAACCCAACTCGCCGACAATACCTCGTGATGTGATAGGATCCGGGCACGACGGGACTCTCACCCTCTCCGCACCCCTTTCTAGGGGATTGGAACCATATCCGTCGCTGAGGACGCTTCCCAGAATACAATTAAGATGCTACACATGACACAGTTGATGGTTCTTAGATCTAGACTTTATGGTTTATATTTTTGGTTTGAGGTTTAGTACTTTATTTATATTTAGGTGAATCGGTGACACTACTTCAACATCATTGGAAGAATAAGTTAATTAATTAGCGCAAGAGTAGGTCCCTTATAAATAAATAATCTATTAAGAATATTAATTGATTAATCATCTTGTAAATTAATTTTATATGTTTTTAAGAATATAGGTTTGGGCATTAAAGTCCAGTGTATTAATGTAGCTCGATGGTGGGAACTCAATATTAATAAGGATGTAAATTAATGAAGTTACTTGTGAATCAAAATAATTTTGTTCGAACTTGTTTAGGGATAATTAGTTCAATATATGAGGAAAGGTTGAGCTTCCCACTTCTTGGAAGTTAGCTTGTGCTGAGCAAGTACATTGTGTGAACAAGTATGAATATATAATATCATTATATTAAAAACAAAAACTTGGGCCTCACCGTGAGTTCATCCTTGTTTTTTATTAAAATAATTATATATTAATTATGATAAGTAAAGATAATTAAATTTATTAATTTATAATTAAATTTATTAATTTTAATTCAAAATTAGAATTTATTAATTCATAATTATGGTTTATTAATTGACAAGTAACGTTTATTAATTCAAAATTAGGATTTATTAATTCATAATTAGGGTTTATTAATTCAAAATTAGGATTTATTATTCAAATTAGGGTTTATTAATTCATAATTAGGGTTTATTAATTCAAAATTAGAGTTTATTAATTCCAATTAGGATTTATTAATTCAAAATTAGGGTTTATTATTCAAATTTATGATTTATTAATTCAAAATTATTATTTATTAATTCATAATTATGATTTTATTAATTTACAATTAAGATTTATTAATTAATTTTAATTAAAATTAATTTAATATTAATTAATTAAGTGGTCTCCTGTGCGCGTTATTCTCATTAGTACTTTATTAAGCAATGTGTAATTAAGTCTCTAATTATTTTGATTTTATAAAAAATAAATTCCTTTAGTAAATATATTATAAATTTTTGAACATAAGCTAATTTATCTATTGAAATTTAAATAAATTTAGGAAACTTATTTAGGCTCGATTAAGCTTGAAAAAATTCATAAATTTAAAATAGTCAATAAATAAAATTTAAGCTCAAAAAAAATAACATACAATACTTAACTTGGCTCGAGTCAAATCTATTATACCCATAACTATTGATAAACAAAAATAAAAGACTTTACTCCTAATTTTGGTAAAAGCCAGGGCTCCAAATATTTATATCGTGCAATATTATATAAAATGACGAACTTTGATCATTCCAACTTTTCGCCCTGAAAAGCAAATAACAATAAAGAAATAAGATATAGTCCAACATTCTATCAACTCCAAAACTATAGTCAAACATAGCATAGGCCGAAGTTTCTTATATCTTTCGAACAAATATTAATGGGTTTTCTCTAAAATAAGGAACAATGATAGTGCTTTAAGTAGTGGGTATGTTAAATCTTTGGCTTTGGTGAAGTGATAGCAACATCTTTTTATTATATTTGAATAAAAAATCCTCAAACTCAAAAAAGGCAGATAGACATTGCGATTATGCCATGATCAGCTGTCTCTCACCGTTCTATTTCTATTAAGAATGCCAAAAGAAGTGTAAACGAAATTCTAAATCAACGCCCCCGGATTCATACTGCCAGCAACTTCTAGGGCTGTTCCTTTTTCCGAAAAAGAAAAAAAGTAAAAACTACTTCTTTTTATCATGGGAAACTGTAGCCGTTATCTACAGTGCGTATTGGATAAACCACACATTTCTGTGTAATAGTCTGCAAACCACACGAGACATGGTTAAAAGTTGTATCTGCCATATGGGCAGTTTGTCCCATTTTAACTTTTAAGTACATTAGGAGTTAAGTTGTATAAAATATAATAATAAAAGTTAATGTAAAAAACGTTAGGTTTTTTTGTACCTTCATCATAAATATAAAATTGGTTGATAAAAGCATTTTCCGCTTGGCGATTAATTAACTAATGGTGGCAAAATTACTTTCCTCTTTTTCTTTCACAAGCAAAATCATGTCTTGCTCTTAGATTCAGCGATCTGCTAAAATGAGAGTTCAAAAGTCGCAGTTTCTTTTTTTTCCATCATATATTTATATATATCTTTACCGTCCTTTATTAAGATCGTAAAACAAGCAAGCACTGGAATTTTTATCTAGACAAATCGTACGATCCTTTTAGTTTCAGATAATGTGATTTAGATCTTTTCCTGAGACTAATTTATGAATTCAATTTTTGCTCTAAAAATGAGAATTTCCTTATCCGGAACCTCCACACTCCAATCTTACGAAAATATGAGAAGTTAAATTACGATGATTCGAGGATTAAGTAATTAGGGACACTACAAAGATCTACCCTAAATAGGGTGAAAATATCATACTGCTGCTACAAGTGGCGGACCTAGAGGGGGGCAGTGGGGGTAGTTAAACCCCCTCAAATTTGTAAAAAAATTGGTATATATATGTAGTTTTGAATTTAATAGTTAAAAAAATGTTATTTGTTATGATTTAGTTTAGTTCTTCGTGTGATAGAGAGATCAAGATGATTTTCTTTTTTGTCATTGTTGGTGTTAAATTTTATAGTAAAATGATATAATACTCAATGAATGTATATTTACAATTAATTTGATATTGCATCAAGTATAAATATTACGACTTTCACTTTTATACAAATATTGTAATTTTTTATTCTATAATGAGAAACTTGATATCCCGATATAATATACATCTCTATTTGAACTTTGCATACTATTATGTTACTATAACATTTGATCCATGTTGGTGCGTCATGTATTAGAAAGATATGTTTTTGTTTTATATTATCTACATGATGAGGAACTAAAGTTCAAATTTAGTAAAACTTTGTTCGCAATTTCTTCCTCTTAATTTAGAAGTTAGGAAATTAGTGATCAAGTTGAATTTTGTTGTTTTTATTCAGGTAGATGTAACATTTTATATGAAATCATATCCTATTATGGATATTTCATCTTCACCCATTGATGAGTCTACTCTTGTCCAACCTCAAATAATAGAAGAGAAATATTATGAGATGGTAGTGTTTAACTTACATTTTTTATAAACGTAGTGATATAATTAAAGGGTGTCATAGTTTTATTAAAATCTTATTCATATTTAATTTAAATTTTTTAAATTCTTCTTACGAATTTATAAATTTATGATTAGTTGAACCTCCTTGAATAAAAAGTTTGGGTCTGACACTAGTTACTGCTATAATGATTATTGATCTTTGCTTTAAATCTATTAACTTTTTATCAGTTGAGCTAAATCTAAAAAGGGAAAAACTAAATGTAAGGAAGGGCATTCTCTTTTATAAGTTACGTTGCCAATATTATGGCATGTGATGAAGCTCCTTTCATCTACATTGTCGCACGTTTTTGTAGAGCTATAACAAGTGACTTTTAATAAAACTTTGTTCTCCAACTAATGCATCTTATACATGGGACTTTCCACTCAAGATGTAGGTGACATTTGATTATTTATTTTAGGCAGAAACTCTAAATTTACAAATCAAATGTATTGAAATTAAGTAACGCAAGTATCAGATAAATAAATTACATATATTATACATTTATACGGATGTCAATCGAATCAATCCACTCAATTACTAACCAACCATATTGGTATTGGATTATTTTCGATTTGGGTTAATCAGTCTAATTTTTTTTTAATTAGAAATTTTCGATCATAACCCTAAACCTTCGATTTTGGGGCTAGCCGGAAATTTATGAAAAAATAGCATGTATAAATTTTCTTGATACTAATATAATTGAAATAAAATAACTCGTATTTTCTCAATTAAGACACTTAACCTCGTATATTTGATGCAAAAGTGAATGTTGTTTCAACCTCAACTTACACAATGATTGAACACATCAATTTTCTTTATGAAACTTTGGAGTAAAACTAGAGAACTGAAATAATGAGTACGACTTTCAGATAAAAAATCAAAACATACGACACTAACTTTTATTAAGAAAAATTATCAATTTCGAAAACAAAATAATGAAGTTTGAAAATAAAGCGACGAGAAAATTTTGGATTAATCAAATTAATCAATCCACTCAGTTTCCGGGCTAGTCATGTTAGGCTCGGGCTAATTTTTTCAGACTAGAAATTTTCAGTTCCAACTCTCATTTTTTCGGTCTATTCGATCCCACCAGTCGATTTCAGACTGGGTTGATATTTATTGTAAACGATTTCTTAGTGCTCCTTTCCTTAACAACATAAGATAAGGCTTGATATATTTGATTGTGATATCTTATACTCCCCATGTCCTGAAAATACGCTCTTGAGAATCTTAGGTGCGAATTTTATTAAAAGTTGTCGAATGTTTTGTGAGTGAAGTAAGAGTCTCACATTAGTATAATGTTAAATTAATTAGTTATGGACAATGGGTGATAAAATGTATAAACAAGTGGTGTTGTTGAAGGTAATAAGTAGGGATACTGGTGGACCATGGGTGATAAAATGTATAAATAAATGGTGTTGTTCAGAGTAATTACTAGAGAGTATTTTGTAGGGTAATTTTCATAAATGGAAATGGAACATATTTGGGGGAAGATATGGAGTATTATGTAAGATATCAATATTATGTTTGGGTACATATAGAATTGGCAAAATGGTCCCGATCAAATGGGCCTGCCCTGGATACCTGAGATTTGGGCTAGGTTGAGTTTCAAGATTAGAGCCCTGAAAAAAATCGAGCCTGAAAGCTCGCCCGAAATAACTCAGGCTGATAGAGCTTCGAGCTAAACAAGCCCGGGATTTTGGGTTAAAAAGCTCGTTCGACTATAATATTAAATATAAATTTTTTGGGTTATTTAGTATTTTAGATTATGACTCGGAGTTTTAACTTTTTTCGTTATATTAGCATATAACTTTAAACTTTTAATTTTATTATTATTGATGTAAAATTACTAGTTTTTAGACTTAATCTATTATTTTACATAATTATTTATCTTTCTACAATTAAATATGTTAATTTTATATATTAAAAAATTAAGCAGGTTTTGTCCAACCGTCCAACACCATGCCCGTTGTTGGGCTGAGAATTTTATTCAGCAACCTCAATTTTTGTGATCCAACCTGTAAAAGTGTAAAAGTACGATGGGCCTAGCGTGTTCAGCCCAATACTTTTACCAGCTCTAGTTACATGATGTACTAAGTTATCTAGTACAAAATTAAATTATGGTAGGAGAATAAAAGTTTGGAAATCTAATCTATGATTTATGGTAGGAGGAGGAAATTATGATAGTTTAATTTATTTAATAAATTAATAAGTTATATAATAGAGATTTGTATTACATATCCTATCTAGGAGGTAGTATACAAATCCCTTGTGAACTTTTGTTTTATAAAAGACCTTGTATTTTAGAATAAACATAATACTAAGATGTTATAAATATATTATACACTCTAATCACCTCTAGCAAATGAGCCCTTATTAATATTATATATTAGTCCTCTTAGAGACTGTTCACATATGAAATGAGGATAAGTAGTAATAGTGGATTCTTTATATCATTAAGCATTTTATATAATCTTATATACTCACTTCGTCTCGCTCTATGTGGCTGTATTCTTTTTGGTTGTCCATTCTAAGTGACCCATATTAAAAAAGGAAACATTTTAAACATAAAAGTACATCGATTTCCATGAACTATACTACTTTAAACACAAAATACGATCCTCTTTAATCTACGTATTGAAAATACAAAATACGATCCTTATTAATCTCTATATATGTGTGTGAAACAAGAAATACCATCTCTCATGTTGATTACTCCAAATATGATAAAATAAAATAAATTGTCGATGCATTTGTAAGACAAGGTTAGTTAGTGCACATCGCCGAAATCTGGAGGGGGTTGACTTCAAATGGTTAGGCTATTAGCATATTGAAACAAAATTAATATTGTCTTCTTATTCGTGTAAACAGAAAACAAAACATTTTTTCAAGTGTTGTTTACATATATGTTTTATAGGCTATTGTATAGAAATATGAGATTACCTAATACACATTTTAGATAACGGCCATGATTCCATGTATGTAATATATATATATATATATATATATATATATATATATATATAGGGGTTGGTTATAGAGAACCACCTCTTAGATAAGAACTAAGAACCAATAACTACCGTTAGATTAAGTAAGATCGGACGACACATAATTATTTAATGATAAAAATAGCCAAATCCCTAAATTTTCGTTATTTGGATATTCCACATTCTATTTTTCGTTGTTCATATAATACATGTTGTTATGCATATAATCATAGTTCTTGTGCATGCTATTCATTCCAATTCATTGTTATGTTCATGTAATTCATGGTGTTATGCATATAATAGTAGTAATTATGCATACGAGAATAATTACGAAAATCAATATACAAATCCCTTGATTTTAGGGCTAAACGGTTATCATTAAATTATGAGGATAATTAACTATTTATAATTAATCTTGACCATTAGATTATAAAATGAATGGACCACATTAGTTCTTAGTTCTCAAAAAGTTGGAGTTCTCATTTGATCCACTCCTATATATATATATATATATATATAGGGGTTGGTTATATGTGAGAAGGCTCCTTAATGTCATGAAAGAGGAATAGTAATATATCTTTCATATTGTGTAGCACAATCGAATTAATGTATTGCACATGAAAGTTTAGCATATATTTCATCCATTCGTAGCACATATCTAAATATATTAGTTTAGCACATCTTTCATTACAACAGAAGACAAGAAGAGTTATAGTGTTGCACAATAATCCGTGTAGACACAAAATACAAAATCAGAAGCACACACGGAAATTAAATCTCAACCATTGATATAGAAATCAAAGACCCAGATTCATTCCTATTTCCTACCAAATTATCTATTCCTACATGATCCATCTCCTATATATATATATATATATATATATATAGAGAGAGAGAGAGAGAGAGTGGTCGACATGAAAGTAAGAGATGGGCCCATTTAGCCGGGTGAATTACAGCACGGTCCAGTTATAGATGGGCCTTGTTCCACTATTCCCCCTTCTGCCTTTACTATATCAATTTCCCGTGCCAGACTACCACAACAATTTTCTAGGCAATTAAAAAAATCTAATTCCTATAAAGAACTTGTTTAACTTGTGGCCCTTTTATTTTACTAATATGGAGTTTTAGATGCGGTGACTGGTATTCGTGTGCATGTGTTGTGTTTTGCTAAAAGAATGAACAAAAAATATAATTTAAAAATATTATAATTATTTAGGATATTGTACTAATGGAGTGGGGCCCTTGTAACTAAAATGTCTCAAAAGTTTGAATTCCATTAATTCCTTAAAATCGATACTCTTGAGATTAGGGATGGAAAACTGTTCGTTTACGGTTAATTAAATTGAATTCTTCCAAAAAGGTGGAATCAAAATCGGATTTATTTAGATTTTTGATTAACAAAAACCGATCTATTAGTACGATTCGATTTTCGATTAATAAAAAAAATAGAATAAAATTGTTAATAATTAGAATAATTAAAAAATAAGTTAAAAACTGAAATTAATTTAAAAATAACTAAAATAATAATTGAGAATTGAAATTTATTAAAAATAATTAAAATAATAATTAAATAATGAGATTCTAGAATTTTATTTAGTTATATAATAAATAAAATAATATTAAAAATAAAAACGGTTCTTCGGTTCGGAACCAATCAGTTATCGAGTTAACCGATAACATATTTTTTTAACTTTGGAACCTAACTTTTGTTTTCGATTAATTGAAATCACTTTGATAACGGTTCGGTTCTAATAGAGAAATGTGCCACATTTAGATAGCCTAGTTTTTATAAATGTATCACCATATCATGATTCAATCGTCAAAGAAGAGCTCTGATGATAAAATTGAAACAAATTGAAATTATCGAGATATATTTGATAAGTTTTAAAGATTGTGATAGTATCGATAAAATGGATAAAGGTGAGGATATATTTTTCTTAATTAACCCAATATTATATGCATCATGATCATGGATAACAATTATAGATAGCAATTATAGAAGAGACATTGAATATGTGCACATTAAGAAGCTTAAATAACACAAGGCGTAAAATGATGAGGACGGCATAACATCATCAGCCGAGTCGAAAAACGCGTGGGTCTGTCCAACACTCAGCGATCTTTTTTTTGGTTTTTGTTTGAGGGAACACTTAGCGTTAATTAAAAAAATTAGTAAAACCGAGTTTCCATTTTTCCCAAACTCTTTCTCTTTCTCTAGTCTGCAAATATAAGTCCATTAGTAGCTGCAACTCCTATATATACCCACTAGGATTTGCCTTAGATAGCAACATACCTTCCCCACTCCAAAACACTTGAACAATCTCTCTGTCTCTCTCTCGCATATCATCTCTCTTTCTCTCTCTACCAGTGAAAAATTTATCCCTTTCGGTTGGTACAAGTTTTGATCAAAGAGAATGAGGGTGTCGAAGAAAGCTGCATGCAACTCCCATGGCCAAGATTCCTCCTACTTCCTAGGATGGCAGGAATACGAGAAGAATCCATATGATGAGGCTACCAATCCAAATGGGATCATTCAGATGGGCCTAGCAGAGAATCAGGTATATATATATTTCATCAATCTATATATAGTTTTCATATTATTTGTGTAAATTACGAGCTCATATTCTCTCTCTCCCCTCAGCTCTCATTCGATCTACTCGAGACGTGGGTGGCCGCTAACCCCGATGCAGCCGGCTTCAAGAGAGGCGGGAACTCCATTTTCAGAGAGCTCGCGCTCTTCCAGGATTATCACGGCCTTCCCGCTTTCAAGAATGTAAGCATGCAATATCAACACATTAATTTAATCTCATTTTCTTAAAGTATTTATTAGTTGAGTGCATGGTATATATATTGTTCATTAATTCAGGCACTGGCACAATTCATGGCGCAAATACGTGGAAATAAAGTTGGCTTTGACCCAAACAATCTCGTTCTGACTGCTGGCGCCACGTCAGCTAACGAAACTCTCATTTTCTGCCTCGCCGACCCCGGCGATGCTTTTCTACTCCCCACGCCCTACTATCCAGGGTATGTCTTCGTAATACAATTGGCTTTATTATCAATTTATATCCCAAATTTTGACCAATTTATTATAATATCTCAGATTGATCCTAACTTTTTAATACATATTAATTTTATCTTCAAAACTATATAGAGATTTATTAAACTCAAAACTGATTAATGAATTTTTATGGTCTGAATTGTTAAACCACGTTTTCAATTTTATAAATCGTTGAACGTCTGATAACAGAAACAATTGAATCGAAAAGTTTACGAAACGGATAAACAAATAATAAAAGATTTCATATTTTTATTCTTTGGAGAAAAATCGCAAACAACTTACAACCAACAAGTCAAACAATTAAAATCAAGATGACTCGTATATGATATAAGCAAGTACATGCAGGTTTGACAGAGACCTGAAATGGCGGACCGGAGTCGAGATTGTGCCGATACAGTGCACCAGCAGAAACAGCTTCAGAATCACTCCACCTGCTCTGGAAGAGGCCTATCAACTTGCCCAGAAACGTAATCTCAAGGTTAAGGGTGTATTAGTCACTAATCCTTCTAATCCACTCGGGATTACTCTAAACCGGAACGAGCTCAATCTCCTCCTTAATTTCGTCGACGCAAAAGGGATTCATCTCATTAGCGACGAGATTTATTCCGGCACGGTTTTCGAGCCGAAAGATTTCGTCAGCATCATGGAGGTGCTAGCGAACCGGAAGTCTGAACTCTCGAACCGGGTTCACGTCGTCTACAGCCTATCCAAGGATCTCGGTCTGCCCGGGTTCCGGATCGGGGCAATATATTCCAACGACGTTTTAGTCGTGGCGGCTGCCACCAAAATGTCGAGCTTCGGCTTAATCTCGTCGCAGACTCAGTATCTTCTGTCCTCCATCCTCTCCGACGAAAAGTTCGCGAAAAACTACGTGGTCGAGAACCGGAGGAGGCTCAAGAACCGGCATGCGATGCTGGTTCGAGGCCTGCGGAAAACCGGGATCCCGTGCCTTGAGAGCAACGCCGGTTTGTTCTGCTGGGTCGACATGAGGCATCTGTTGAGCTCGGAATCTTTCAAAGCTGAGATGGAGCTGTGGAAGAAGATCGTCTACGACGTCGGGTTGAACATCTCGCCCGGTTCGTCGTGCCACTGCATCGAACCGGGCTGGTTCCGGGTGTGCTTCGCCAACATGTCCGAAGAGACACTAGACCTCGCAATTCGCCGCATCAAATCGTTTGTGGATTCAATTTCTCCGATTAAAACCGGCAGCAAGAATTCGAGAAGCAAACCGATATCGAAATGGGTTTCTCGGCTGTCGTTTCATGATCGTGAACGTGACCGATGATCCAATGTGAACACAATCCCCATTTAATTAGTTTGTGATTTTTTTCCTTTAAATATTGTTTTAGTGGATATGATGATGTGGCGTTACATATGATTTTTGAGTTGGTGGCGTTACATATATATGTTGGTGTAATTCTTTTCACGAGTTTATGTATTTAGGGTGTAGAAATAGTGCACTCTGTCCATGTGGACGTGAAGTGATTTGGGCTTCATAGTGTAAACTCGTTTTTAGTTGTTTTATGAAAATTTATATGTCCCATTTATGAGTCATTATAAATTTATAATTTTAATATATAAAAACAAAATTTATTAAAGTCAAGTGGCCATTATCGGCAGGAGGAAATGTGCTATTGTTTGCCGACGTTGGACGTTGGACGACAGTTGATCAAACGTAACTAAAGATAACTGTCAACCGACTTTTTGAAACTACATAATGACGTTCTCTAACCCGTTTTTAAGCAGCAAAATTAGACGTACCATATATTTGTGTTTCTTATTGCGGTTTGGCAAAAACTAAATTCCTTTTAAGGGAGGGTGAGAAAGTAACATACGAGATGTTATCATTTTCAATTTCCATCGTTTATTATTTAAGTTGTCATTAATATACAACACTAGAAGTAGTACGTGTTTAGTATTTCTGGAATACAACTCAAAGATTATCAATTCTAAAAATTCTTCAAAATATTTCATTAATATATAAACAATTATTTTGTACATTAAAAACATAATCATAGAGAAAGTATTATTTTATGCATAAAAAATCATATTTAATTTGAAAAAGTCAATCTCGACCATTCATCAATCAAATTCTATGGACTAAATTGATTTTTAGTTAACAGAATCAAGAGAATTTCTATTTGATAACTACCTTGTAACTATATTTTTACGTATAAAATAATATTCTCTATTATCGTGTTTCTTTACGCATAAGATAATAATTTTTAAATATTACAATTTTGTTTTGTTCAGAGTTTCTAGGATAAGGTTGATTTTTACTAGATCACACCCCTGTACATATATATAGATTTAAATTATAAAATATAAACTATATTTGTCCATTAAGTTGTGAAGATCTACTTTGATGTATTTGTGTAGATTTTGAGATAAACATTTTTCCAAAGCGAATTCATTATTTTTCAATATGTTTTGTCTAATCAGATGACCTTCTTAACCTTGTTGTCATTAACTCAAACCTCATGATAAAGATTAGTACAATTAGTGTGAATTCATCATTTGTCATAACGAAATCATGATCAAAATCATAAAATAATTTTTATTTTATACTCTATGTGGAGTTTGTAGTACAACTATATATATATATATATATATATATATATATATAGGGGTTGAATCGGTGAAAACTCATCTTTTGAGAACTTGAGAACCATGCATAACACGTTGAATATAATGCACAAAAGAATAAAGTTGTGCATAATCTAAACTTTCTAAAATTGTTGCACAACAAAATAATTTTAGAAAGTTTTGTTATGCACAACTTTATACCGCTTTTGTGCATCATCTTCAACGTTTATGCATGGTTCGCAGAGTTCGCAAAAAGATGTAGTTCTCATTGATCCACTCCTATATATATATATATATATATATATAGGAGAGAGAGGGTGAGTTATGAAAAGCTCCTTAGTGTAGGAAATATGAATCTATGTAAGTCTAGCACATCTTTCATATTTGTGTAGACAATCGAATTATTATATTGCACATGTTAGTTTAACACATATTTCATCCATTCGTAGCAGCACATATGCTAAATATATTAGTTTAGCACATCTTTCATTACAACAGAGCACAAGAAGGGTTCTAGTGTTGCACAAGAATCCGTAGCACACAAAACCGTAGCACAATCGAAATTAAATCTCAATCACTTATCTAGCAAATCAAAGGCTCAGATTCATTCATATTTCCTACAAAATTATCATTATCATTTCCCACGAACCATCTCATATATATATATATATATATATATATATATATATATATATATATATATATATATATGAATGAGATCAAATACAAACCAATATTAAATTATAAAATATGATCATTTTCAACCCTTGATTCGTGAAGATCTATGGTGAATTCATCTCCTTACTTGATGGATTCAAACACATGAATTCGAATCTCATAAGGGGTGAATTTTATTTTTCTGAATTGAGACACTTACATGGCGAATTCAGACGATTTCAGAAATTCGTAGTTTACACGTTAAGGATGGTTTCTAAAATAACCACTCCTTTAGAGTGAGGTTCAAATAAGAACCATTTTTAACGTAAGAACTAAGAATCACGAAAATTCATTATGAACAAAATGAATTTGGTATGAAAGTTACTGAATCCAAAATTTAATATTTTCACCTAGGGTTCGAATCCCATGAGGGACGAAAAATCTATTTTTTGGGATTTATGAACTTTCCTTGCGGATTCATCAACTTTCACGTCGAAATCATCATTTTTAGTTCTCACAATAAAAATAGTTCTCACGTTAACCTCCCATATATATATATATATATATATATATATATATATATATATATATATATTCTCACGTTAACCCTCCTATATATATATATAGGGTTGGTTATGGAGAAATTACCTCTTAGATAAGAGAATTAAGAACCTATAACCAGCATTAGATTGAATAAGATCGCATGACTCATAATTATTTAAAGATAACAATAGTCAAATTCCTAAATTTTCGTTATTTAGATATTTCACATTCTATTATTCGTTGTTCGTGTAATTCATGTTATTGTTTATATAATCGTAGTTCTTGTGCATACTATCACATTCCAATTAATTGTTATGTTCATATAATTCATGTTGTTGTGCATGTAATCATAGTGATTGCATATATATGAACTGTTACCGTAAATGAGTATATAAAATCCCTTAATTATAGGGCTAAACGGTTACCATTAAAATTCGAGGATAATAAATTATCTATAATTAATCTTGACCGTTAGATTATAAAAAATAGATGGACCACATTAGTTCTTAGTTCTTAAAAAATGGATGGACCACATTATTTTTAGTTCTTAAAAAAGTTAGAATTTTATCATCACATTTGATACTTGAATTAATTTAATTCCTCACAAAGCATGTGTATCACTCATTTGAAAGTTGGTATGTTTGACAAAGAGAAATTAGAATAAAGTATACTTTATCAAAGATGAGTAAATAAAGAGAATTGTATCATCACATTTGATACTTGAATTAATTTTAATTCATCACAAAGCATGTATATCACTCATTTGAAAGTAGATAAGGTTATCTATTCTAAAACTATCTCATTATTAATTATTAATATATGTATATATGAATTAGATTAAATGAAAACCAATCTTAATATATTGAATATATAAGAACTATCGCTAGTCCTTCGATCATGGTGAGTTCATCACTTTGCTTGATGAATTCGTACATCTGAGTTCGAATCTCATGATGAGCAAATTTCCATTTTTTTTAATTCTGAAACATTCACAGATTCATAATTTATTTTACTAGTCGATTTCTATAAGAAATCCAATATTTTTGTTATTGATAGTTTTTTAGAACTTTTTTAATTCATGTTAGAGTATAATAGGAAACGGTAACTGATTACTCCTTCTAGGGTCAAGTTCGACTCAAAACTCAATTAGATTTGTGTTCTCTAAATTGTATCCTCTACATCCACCAAAAGCTTGCAATTTCTATTTTTGGAAATATCAACTTTGTAATTTTTATCATCAATCTACCCAGTTATTCTAAAAAAATTCACACATGACCATTTTTTACTCCTACTATCCATTAATATATTCATTTATTATCTCAATAACCCACTTTAAATTTCACCATTCAATTTATTCATTTATTATATTCACTCACTTTATATTCATTATAAATTGTATCACCAAAACAATTTAAACTTTTGGTGAATGGAGGGATTCGTTCTATTCCAACATAATTAATTATACATGTAACATATAATATATACATTATAAAATACGCGTAGGATATGTAGATAGTAACATAATAGAAAAAAAAAAAAGGATTTAGCTTAGAGTATTCGGTCGAGAAAAGACCACCACTTTTTTCAAATCAGTTTTACTTAAAAGGATAAAAGCCAAGAAAAGTTTTGACCATGATTTTTGCTTATAGGAAATGTGGGCTTGGTGGTGGTAATGGAGTTGCCTGCAAGTAATCTATTTTCTTTATTATTTTTCTGCCCAATTTAGAGCCAATTGAAACTTTCGAGTACTAAATTAGGGACCGCCCTTCATAAACTTTTACCTTCTTTTATCACGTTATGCATTTAGTATTTGATAATCATGCAATTTAATTTAAGATACAGAATGTTCATTATTAGCATGGTCTTTCTACGTGATAATATGAGTTGTGTAAAACTCTAGCACAAAGATAGCAAAAATAATAGAAAATGATTGGTTGACATAAGAGAGTCCATTGTAACTAATGACACGTTTTGCTTTACGTATTTTTGTTTTTCACGGTCTATGTGTTACGTATAATTGATATTCTGGAGGTTGCATTCTTAGATGTTACGCTGGCTAATTTTATTAGGATTTAGGCTACTGCTAAAAGAAAATGGTTTGTAGGTTTGGTCTTGAACGAGGGAGTTAGATGTATAGGAGAAAATACACAACATAAATTTTTTGCATTTTTTTCAATCCATCGAGAGTGTAATCAAGTCATATCGTCATCTCTCTGACAACTAGGACAATAACTTAGCGGATGACATCCTGATTCGATAAAGTGTGCGGAATGTAATGGAATTAAATGCTTACTCATTCATTTACTTAGAAACAGTAAAACGAAACATAATATAAATGCAAGTCTCATTTAGTTTGAGTTGACTGATGGGATGTTGTTTGTTAGATATGCAATGCAGAAAGTAAACAACATAATAGTAAATGACACCATGATTTTAATGTGGTTGAGAGTAACATCTTCTATATATATCCATGTACTTATTGAATGTGTGAATTTCAATTACCTTAAGGATTTCAAGTTTTATACTTTCAAGAGAAGTGACCGTAGTCCCTGGGTTATCAAGATGTGACATCTCACCTACACTTCATCTATTTATAGATGAATTCAAACTAGTCGTTGGGTTTTTGTCTTCTTGTGTTTTTATCGTCTAGTGAGTTAAATAGATATTATTTGACTCTTTTTCATCAGCTTCTATCTTCGGTCTTTAAAGTCTACGTCTGATCTCGTGTTGATTCCCTTGGACATCTTCTAAATTTTGCTCTTCAGATTTGCGACAAAACTGTGATTGACTTTAGAACATCTGAGTAAGTATATGAATCATTCATGTTCTCCGACTTTATAATGTTCTTCTCATTCAGACTTTCTGATGCTACAGTGATCATCAGCTTTCCTAACTGTTCAAGCTTATCGAGTCTTTTCACTATACTTAGACCTTCTGACTTTTCTTAGACTTTAGATATTTCAACATTGAGCTCTTTCTGATGCTTTTGATTTTGTTGACTTTAAGTTCGTTGTCTGTTGCTCCTGATTTCGTCAACATCTAATAAGTCAACGGGATCCATATGAGTTGCTTCCTTACTGGATGTCTTCAACTTAATTCCCCTCATATTAAGAACTATTTAAGCTAACTACATAAAATACATCAAAATGGTCGTAATCGGAAATATATGACTTCACTTCTCTTTAAGTTGATTCTGAAATCTAATAGAAAACATCTTCTTATCCCAAAATTCCCAACAATAACTTCCAAGTCAGAAAATCAAATAGCTAGATTATTTAATTTAATTTTTGTTTGTTTATTTTTTAAAATTAGATAATATCATGATCATATGAATGAATTTATTGTATTTTAAAACTTTTTTCGTAGAAAAGGATTGAATAAAACTAACCTTCAGTACTCACTAGAATTTAATATTTGAAAATAAATAAATTATATCAATACATTCAAAACGTTGATTAATCGTATACCATTTAATTCCTACAAAACTAAGGGCTCGTTTGGTAGACAAGTTTAGATATATCGAGATAGATAAGACATAAATATGTATCGTAGATAATGTGAGATTTGTATCGTATGTTGTTGTTTGGTAGATAAGATATAAAATATGATATGAACCTTGTTTGTTTGATACTCGATTAAAACATAGATTAAAAATGGAAATGACCAAAATAGTCTTATGACCAAAATAGTCTCTCCCGACTGTCTCTCAGATTCTCTCCATTTCACACACACACAGTCTAAAATACATACACTTTATATATATATAGAAAATCCAGGATCTGAATATGAATCGTCAGATGAACCTAAGGCAACACCCTGAATGATTCTGGGAAAGTAATTTGGCTTCTACCTTATCATGGGACGAAACTAACTCCCTTCACTGTGCAATTTTTTTAGGAAGATAAACTTCAGAAATTGATCAAAAGAAACAACACAAGGAAAATTAGCATAGCAAGCTACAAACTCATAAAAGTTCTACAATAAGCTATTATTTTATCGATTTTGGAACTTTTTACCAAGTCTAATATGTGCATTTTGTCATCCTCTACTCATAAAAGCTCTGCGCAATTGCGCTTTACCAGTCATGCCTGCTTCCAACTCTCGCCAAGCAGACCTACATAGTGCACATGAAGCACCACCTGAAGCCGGCGGACTACGCCACCCATCTGCAGGCTCTCACCTCTGAAGCAAAGTTTGTAAAATGTGAAGTAAAAGAAGAAACATCAATATATATTCCTTCTCTCACCTCTGAAGCAGAGAGGTTCAAGATTGAGCTAGGGCTCTTGAAATTTTTTTCGTTGGGGAGGGATAGGTGAATATCTGTCCTCTACTTTCCCCGTTCAAAAACAGCATCAAGGGTACAATAGTAATTTTCTGTATCTAGGTTGGAGCAAGATAATTTAATCTTGCCTCGAGTAAGAGATTGGTAAGCTAGGAGGAACAGTGAAATTCTCACGGGCCAGCTTTACTAACGCGGGCTCCCAAGATTGCAAAGTAGGATACCAAACAGCGAGCTGAGCCAAGATACATCCCCTATCTTGGCCTAATCTTGCGTACCAAACACGTCCTAAATATATTTTGCCACCAAAGTGAGACGATGCTCACTTACTGTAGAATTTCCAACAAGTTGCATATTGAAATTATTAATATGATGGCTAACAAAAATAATGCTCTATGATGTAACAAAATTCGAAAAACAATGTGATGTTTAGTGTTGATATGAAGGCAGCGGGGAGAATTGCTGCATTGAGCAACCATATATATTATTCCTATCAAATTTGTAATCAGGAGTCTATTTACAATGATTTACCAAACAAGCTGTAAAGACCGATTATTTTTTTCAATCTTCAATTTAATAGCCGGTATTGACAATAAAAGTTATTAGCCCTTTGCATGGATTCTAAAATACCTTCTTCAAAGATGACAAGCCAAAAGATTGACTGTTGTTGAATGCAAGTTACATCAACAATCAGCAATACAATAAACATACGAATACTCACCATTGTTCTTTATCCTTCGGTAATAATGATTCTAATATTTCCAACTTGTGGAATTGGTAAAATTATACAGAGGCAGTATCAGATCCTTCAGCCACTAGCTAATAAAACAAACTGTTTTAAAGTACAGAGGTTTGCTTTCATATGTCAAAAACTGCTCTCTTTCTCTCAAAGTATTCATCTAACCAGCCTTGGATCAGTTTGATTTCAGCTGCCCTTTGCTCCACCAGCCAATCGGGATCTTCGGCTGTCGATGGTCGCAAATCTATGTGATGGGCTCCTAATCAGCAATCAGAAGAAATAGATTATTTTACAGAAGCACAAAGGGTTTTTTTTTGTGCTTTCTAAATCAAGGCCACACATTTTAGTCTATGTACTTCAAATACTGCAGCAGATTGTTAAATTCAATCAAATAGCCATAATACCTAACAATGGATTGGACGTAAAATCTTGAAAAAGATGCCGAGCTATATCCCGTTTCAGTAGATTTTAGCAGTCTTCAGAAAGTCCAACTAAAAGACTACGGTTAAATTAGCATAATGCAGGATATATTCAAAGAGTTTTAAGTAATTTATCAGCTTAACTAGTTGCAGCATGCATCATCACACTAAAACCTCGTGGTAACAGCTATAGCAGCAAACAACTCGGCAGTCTTCTTGTTAAAAGAGACCCCCCCTCATCACAGAGAAATAAAAGCTGCATCGTATATGGCATGCTTCAGCATTCAGTATGAATCTTTTTACTTAGATTGAATTTGTGTACTTGCAAAAGAATCCAAAGCTAGTCTGACAGAAAGAGTAGAAAGACTGAAATTGAATCCTTCAATCATTTTGCACAAAATCTAACATAAAAGAATGCAGCAGGCCAAATATTCAACATCACCAGTGGCAATTAGGAGCAAGAACATGTAATGCATTAAAAGGATGTTCATTTTGAGTGCTACCTTGGATAGATCAAAATAATACTACGGAATAACCAACCACAAACTTTGATGGATTAAACAACTTTAAACTTGTTGGATCATGCACACGTTTAGATACTCAATCCTATGTATTATTTATCCAATCAATCTCCCCAAGTAAAACTGTTAATGTTCATGACTGGATCAACATAAAACTGATTTCAAGAATCATCTCATTTGCGACACTAATGGAGAAGAAGGTATCAGACATTAACTGTAACATTCCCAACTAAATCAGCATAAAACTGGTTTCGAACATAGTTACCTTCTTCCGTAACAAGAGCTACAATACTTTCAGAAACATCTTCCAAAACACTGCACAAAATCATGTGTCACAATTTATGATTCGTGCTTTAATGTCAATTGTCAAGTAATAGCAAATGTAGAAAAACAAATAAACAGAGATATACCTGCCACCACTCCAGGGATCCAGTAACCCATTTGAAAATATGATGTTGCTCCCGAAGTTTTTCAAGGCATGCTTAAATCCCTTTGTAATGAAGAAAACAGAAGAATCAAAAAACAATCCAATATATTTCTAGCAGAGCCTCTTACCTAGCGCATGGTATAAAGAGGTAAACAAACAACCTTGTGGTGGTAGAACAAGGGAAGAGCTTCCTATCAAGATTATTGGCCTCATGGGGTGATCACTTAAATACTTATAAGGAAGTCCATTCATCCAAATAGATTCAAATTGTAACCTTAAAACAACAAAAGTCGAGGGAGTCATCAGGATAGAAGGTTTTGAGTTAGAAGCCAACAACATGCTAAATGCCTACTATTTATTTAGTATGGAACCATCTCAGAAAAGTTCAAGTTCCCGTCAGTTGAGAACAATAAAGGAAAGGAAATAATATATTAATAATAACTTAACTGCAGAGAAGGAATTGATATACAGAGTTTACATACATGCCCACCAAATTCAGAAGTTATCCAAGTTGGCCTGGGTTTGACATGATAATTCTCCAAACACCACTCTTCATAAGAAGTGTAATTGTAATTGGATTCTGGAAACATGCTGTCCCTGCTAGTAGCAGTTGGCATGACCATCTCAGTGCATGCCTGGTAAATACAGAAAAACATTAGTATTCTCGTACACTGTAATTTCAAGTACGTATAAAGTTTTATGATGAGAGAAAGCAAAAGAATCATATTGCAAAAAACAAAAACTTGCACCTGCCAGTTCCACCCATCCATACCATGAGGGTCATCATCCAAATCAAAGCAGTCAATGGTTCCTGTATAGTTGTAATAAACACTTACTCCTTCAAATATTCGTTGTAAGATGCTGGTCCCATCCGGACAGTTGTCAATCCTTCTACATACCTGAACAAGGAGGCTATGATGGTAACTTGGTAAGCATTTAGAAAAGAAAAAGAAAATCATAGCTCCCTTTTGCCCTATTATATAAACGATCTAATGATACCACCAATTCAGGTGACATGATTTGCCATGAGAAAGTGTGTAAAGAACCTCCCAGTAGGTAATAACACCTAAGCTGAATGCTCAGTAATCATTATGCATGCTATTGAAATAACTTAGGACATATCAGACAAGGTAGCCGATCCGCTTGATCAATAAAAACATTTATACAGAACTTGCGGCAATTAAATTTCACATTTGAAGCCAAACGAACCTCCTTTATTGGGTAGCCAGGCATTGGCATTACAAAGTCAGCAGGATATGGATAATCTGTCATTGCCAAATAACTATAAGCAGAAGACAGCCAGTCAGAAAGAGCACCAGCACTCTTGAGCTTCCTGCCAATTCAAATTCACTATCAAACTCGAGAACTATCACCAAGAGTGAAACATCACAAAGGAAAAAGTTTTCAGATCCAGGTAAATTAGTGAACTGTTAAGGGGGAAAAGGAGGAGTCTTTGAGCTAGAAACTTGCAGTACATACTTGCAAAATCGAAAAGTTTCAGACAAGAAAGAAAGCCCATTCCTTTTCTGTCCCTCTGATTCTATTACATCCCAAGAGTCTTTTATAGTCCTGAAGCAGCTAACACTCTCACGCTGCCAAAAAAATGAACGAACATGGTTAAGAACGTAGAACATACAAACCAATGGTTATCAGCCCATAAATCTGTTCAAGTGAAAGGACCAGTAAAAAGGCTAAAACCTACCTTAAAATCATTGGAAACGATATCATAAAATGTTTCTGGAGGCACAAGATCCTCAAACTGAAGAATGGGCGCTGAAGCAGCAAGAGCTCCAATGGCAATGTGAGGATACTTGAGGCGCATCCACGATGCCAACACTGTTTAATTAAAGCAGAAACTATAGCTGATCTCACAATGATCCACAAATTTTCTCAGTCAAAAATTATCTACCACGAAACAAACAATGCATTCAAACACAAGAACACATACTTCCACCATATGATCCACCAAACAGCACCACAGGGCAAGCCTGAGCTGATAAATTCCTCTTCAGCTCAGTGATCAGAACAGAAAAATCAGCAATCGCTTGTTCAGCAGTTAAGTGTGCTAACGTCGTCGTATTCCTATACGCCTCTTCCTGATTGCCATATGGCATCGACTCTCCATAGTAACGATGCTGCCAGCAAAAATCTCTTAGAACATTATCTTAAACCCTACGTCATACCAAAATTAAATTCACAAATGAGAATTCATTTCTACAACGCATGCTCTCTACCCAAAATCAAGATTTCTATGTTACAATTACGACTGCACGTGTAAAATTGGTCGAAATATAGCACTTGATCGTACGAGACTAGCAAACAGTAATACCTCAGGGAAAACGACCATGGCGTGGAAACGAGGAGCAATCTCCCACACGAATCCAGTATTGGCGGCAAACCACTCGATATCGCCTTCGTTACCGCAGTAGAAGAAGATGGGGCCGGCGCGGTCAGGGCCCGCCCAGTGCTCGGTGCTGATGAGGTAGCGCTGCCGGAATTTGGGTAGATCCAAGAAGCTGAAGTGATCGAGATTCTGGTCGAAGTAGCGGGTCTCGTATCGGTAACTGGGAGCTCGTAGAGGAGCCGAGTAGTTGGAGCGAGAGAATTTGCCGAGATAGCGGGGAGCATATTGTGGAGATCGGGAGAGACGAGGAGGGGCCAGGCAGGAGGGCGTTGGAGGGAAGAAGGAGAATACAGCGAGAACGATCAGGAGAGAGAGAGTAGCTTTGAAATCGGCCATTTCTGAGCTTAACTATATGAGAGAGAGAGGACTGGGCAGTCTTCAGCCTCTGTTACAATAATCTTTGATTCTTTTTACGTTTTCTCCTTTTCTTTTGGATGTTGTTTACATTTTTTGCATAGTGATGATTAGAGCCGAAAATTGGTCCGATCCGATGGATCGGCCGGATATCTGGAATTGTGATCGGATTGGGGCATGAAAATAGTGATCCGAAAAATCGGGCAAAAAGCCACATAACCCATCTATTGACCGGCTTTGGGGCTAAAAAGTCCAGTACAAAAGCCACCAACATATTTAAAGTTTTAATATTTTACATTTGATGTTTGATGATATTTGAACTTTAAGTTTATCTTATTCGTTGAAATTGATGTTAGACATTAGTAGACTTAATTTACTTTATTTACTGGAATTGATGCTATTGATATTTATCTTATTTAAAATTGATTTTAGTAGATTTAATTTATTTATTGTTATCAATTTTTAAAATTAAAATAATATTTTATTAAATTAAATATTATGCGATTATCAAATAGGGTTGGGCTAATAATTTTCACGATATTTGGATCGAGCCAGTATGAAATGAGTTTGATGATATTTAAAGATAGTAGTGGGTCTATTTTTATCCGTATTATTTGTGATTATCAAATTCTAATAAACGAATTTGGATAAAAATTTCAAATTTTCGAATAATTCGGATAATTTAGTTTGGTTACAAAAAAAAATATTCAAATTCAAAATTTTCGAATCGAGGAAAAATTCTTCGAATTCAAAAGCTTATCCCTAAATTCTCCTAAGAAGAATGAGAAATTTGTTGGGTATATAGTTTTGATTTGTAAATTAGAAGAAACTTGCAATAACTGTTGAAGTTTGTGTACAAAATTACATTAGGCAAAAATTTGTATATTTTAACAGTTAAAGGCAATTCACCTAAGAAGAATGAGCAATTTGTTGGGTGTATTTTATTATTTTATTTCGGATTGGAAAGACTTACCAATGAGCTTAACGTTTGTTCGGGATTTACAGATTTGAAGTCACTGCTGTGAAGAATAAAAGATAGATGATGTTGGACTCTGTAAATCCCAGATTTACTAATTTTCAATTTTTAATTTTTCTTAGAAAACAGATTTCAAACTCTCTGTGTAGTCTTCACGGAATTTCTTTTTAACCACATTTCAGGCCCAATTCCTAAATTTTCGATCCAATTCATTTGTTCCAAATATACTAACTTTTAATTAATTGAGTCCGTTGGAATATCTACAATCCAATTCCCATTTATACAACCCATAGAGAAAGTCTTAAGTTGAAGACTAGTATGTCACGGGCAGGAATCACGGAAGGGATATATTTTAAATAAATTATGTAAAAATATGAAAGTGACATCATTTATGAGTTCATTAATTGATTATAAAAATAATTCCATGTTAATTGAGGTGTCAAAATATTATTATTCTATTTGAAGTAATATATTAAACCAATAGCTATTTTAGTTCAAAGTAACTGTTACTAATTCTTTCTCCACATACTATTAATATTTTCTTACCACATTGATTATATCTACTAAAATGTCTAATAAGCAATTTAGTTCAAAAGCTACATAACTATTGATAAACTAATCTAAAATTCCATATTTTTATCTAAATATACTAACACTCCAGTAAAGTTAATTTCTTTGGTTTCATGTAGTATTATAGATTGAACTTCATGCCATAAAAGTTTGATTGCATTTACAAAAAAACTGCATATGAAAACTTGCTACCTTCCACATCTTCCATTTGAACAGGAATATGGTATGCCTCCAGACGCAGTAAGCTAGTATTTCATTGTTGAAGTATGTAGTATCGTCTTGAATTTCACTTCTTACACTCTGACTGTGTTAGGACTGTCAATGCAATCATATTTTGTCCCAGCCTCGATGAATCTCAACCAACCCATCACCAATCTGATTATACTTCATCATAGCAAGGGTGAAGACTTATCTCTCTAACATATACTTTATCTCCCTAATTATAAATATAAAAGGACTTGCATTAACACAAGGAGATCGACATGAATTCTCAATCTTACAAGCTATCAAACAAAAACAATCTCAAGCTCAGAAATATTCATGTATACACTTGAAAAATCTCAGAAATCCCCTGGTGCTTAGCTTTTGAGGTCATACTTAGCTTCATCTTCTATTTTCATATTCAAAGCCCACTTCACATACAAGCTTTTACTTCTGTACTTATTGTAAAGACTCACTCTAGCTAAAAATTCATCTTTCACACTCGTAGTAGTAAATTGTCATTTGACAAGTAAGTTATCTTGCGTGATAAACTGAAAGTTGTTTGTAAAAGTTGAAGAGATGTAGGACTGCATCCCTAAGTCTAGATTTCAAGACTGAAAGTTGGATAGTGATTTTGCCACTATAAGTAAGTAAATCATGAGTTTAAGTGGTTCTCAACCTATTTTGACAGGGAACAGTGGACATAAGAGTTTGAGATACTCTGAACTACTTTAAAAATATTTTATTTTTACTGCTTATATTGCACTGTCATACAAACTGCATAACTCAAAAATTCTCTTAAGTGTCTTGAAAAAAAAATCAAGTCGCGATTCTACCTACATGAAGTTGCATTAATATTGTCTACACAAGCCTGATCACATTTTTCTTAATATCAAACAAAGTTTTCAATCTGAGTATAAAATAGGACTCACACTTCCACACATGACTCACAAAGATAGTGATACAACTGCTAAAATTGTTTAGTTGTTAGTAGAAGTTTTATCTCAACAGAGTCTCACTCTATTTCAAGAGAAACCTATCTGAATCTGGAGGTTTTAGGTTACATTTCAGGATAACCTGACTTCTCGCTGAATAGACTGAAAAAAAATTGGACTCGTGGATATTCTCGTCTCCCACACACCTGATAAGACTCTCTCTGGACCAACATTTGAGTGCAATACACAACATGATGTGGGATGTTATTGAAACTGATCACCAAGGCAAATACAGTAGTCGACAAAGTCGAAGATTAGGCTAGCTATTGGAGCTCAAGTTCCAAAGACGAAACAAGAAATGACGTCTGAATAAATAAAATTGGTAAACTAGACGAAGTTGCAGAAAATGTCATCCAACAAACTGTTGGAAAAGAATATTTTGGCAAGAAAAGAATCACAAGACAGCCCAAAAAGATGTGAGACATTCTTGGGCTAATGTGCGTTGGAATTGAGAAAATTAAGGAAAACAAACTCTGAGTTGCACTGCAGAAATTTGACGCTCTTCAGATGAACTTCAAGGACGGTTCACCAACATTATCAATGAAATCATCAGACTTGGGAAAATGCTCGAAGATAAATAGAAGAACCTAGTATCTTAAAGAGAATTTGTTTTGACTGATTAAATAATTGTTGATAAATTAAGATTATACACTAATTGCGTTGAATTAAAGATGTAATGGTCAATTAGTTTTATTTTTATGTAGATAATAGTTAAGTAAATACAATGTAAATTAAAAAATAAAAAGATAAATATTTCATTGGCAATAAAGGTGAAGAAAGTATTACTATGTTAGCTCATGTAGTTGTCAGTATTGAATTAGAGAGAATTTACAATTTACCAAGAAGACAAAGTACGACATATTCAAGCATCCAATAAAATATAAATTGAAATTATGATTGTAAACAAATGAAGTCGTTTGTGAGCTATTCGAGTTCGGTTCGAAAAAAGCTCGTTCGAAATTTGTTCGTTTTGTAAACGAGCCGAAGTTGAGCCTCAAAATGAGCTCGAGCTTAGGGATGTTCGGCTCGTGAGTTCGTGAACATGTTTGGTTCGAACTCAAACGAGTCAGTTTGCGAACATATGAAAAAATAAATTATTTATATGTCTCATAAAAGAGTAGTTATTGAACCAAATTCGAACTGTTCGCGAGGTCAAAAATTTTACAACGAATCGAGCTCTAATTCAATTTAAAGCTTGAATTCAAGCTCGAGCCTGTTAAAATTTAAATGAGCCAAACTCGAATTTGATAGTGTTTGGCTCGACTCGATCGTATACAAGCTTAATTGAAATAAAACATTATATGATCCTCTAACTAAAGACATATTTCTACCCCAAGATGCTAATGAACCAAAATGTATTTCCTCCCAACTATAAATTTTACAACTGCAATATCAAGAGTCAGAGAACAATATTAATTAGCTTTGAAAAAAAGATGATACTTGCGAGAAAGGAACTAAGAGGTGTTTGGTGAAACATTATAAACAAAATGCTTTATAAGTTGTTTTTAAAAAAGTTGAAAAAAACTTATTTTTGGGAGCTTATAAGCTCAATAAACACCCTCTAAGACGTATTGGTGGTTGCGAGAGCCTTTTTGACTATTTTTTCTCTTCTTTTCCTTTAAAAGCAATCTCTTTCTGTACCCCCACCACACCCAATTCATTTCATTGGCCGCAACAATGAAAAAATAATAATAAATAAATAAATAAATAAAATTGACAATCAAATAACAAGGAAAGTTTTAATTGATTGTGCCAACTAACTTGGTTTAGGGTTAGTTATTTTAGATTCGGTCAAAGGCTAGAAAATTTTGACCCTAACTCTCATTTTTTCGATCTATTTGATTAACTTATCGGTTTCGAGCTAAACTAACATCCCTACTCCTAAACATTATAAGCTATTCTAAAAAGTTTATAAAGTCAATCAAATATCTCTAAATATGAATGACAATAGACCGAATTTGGATCGAATTTTGCTAAGTTCGGATCCGATCTAACTTTTTTTGCTTGGGTCTAGATCTTATTCAGATTCATTGGTCCAAAAAAATGAGATCCAGATCCAGATTAATAAGATTTGCAGGATCCACAGATCTAGAATCGAATTCATATGTTTGGTCTTCTAAAATAAATTCTAAACCAACTGAAATTCATGAAACACCATAATCATCATCTAAATCCATAATAACACCATAATAATTATTTAGAGTTCTACAATCATCACTATACAAGAAATTAGCTACAAATTTACTTTTGATTTCATAGCAAAAACTAATATTGCAATAGGAATAGAAGAAGAATCACACATATTTTAGAAAAATAGACCATTCATATATAATTCATTTATGAAATTTTCTTAAATATGAGGTACCATTTTCTAATGTTATTGATCCACCATCCAATTCTATATAATCAAGTTTATCGAACCTAGACTAGAAAGAAAAATATTAAATTACACTTAAAAATAAAAATAAAACTTAATATATATATACACACACACATAAATATTAAATGAATCGACGTGTTGGATCTAAATCGGATCTGAATCTCAAAAATCAGAATCCATATATGAAATTAGTTGAATGATCCAAATCTGATCCAGATTTATCGAGTCCAATTTTTTGAAGATATGGATCCTAAAAAAATGGATCAAGATCTGCAGATTTGAACCGGATCTATAATTCATTGTCATTCCTACCCCTAAATCTTAAAACTTTTGGGCACGTAGATTAAGGAATATTATATTTTGTGAGTAAAATAGTATAATCCATGAAATTCAATGTATTTTTATGTGTAAAAATAATTTATTTTCTAGAATGAGGCACAATAATGATTAATGGGATGGCCCGGAAAAAAAAGAGTCAACATTTTTGGGATGAAGGGAGATTATATATTGGGCCAAGCTTGTAACTGAGTCGGCCATTTCATTGTAGACCTAGCATCGATTGAATCAAGGCCCATTCCAAGCTGGCCCCCCGTTCCTCTTTTTTCTTTAATAATTCGACACGTTACTTACTTCTGTTCAAGCATTGCTTGAGTACGCAAGCGAGAAGAATAAAAATCTGAAATTAGCTTTACTCATTTAACTTTAACGTGATTCGGCCGAGAGTAAGAAGTAAGAACAAGAAGTGCCTTGTGCTTTCTTTGTTTTCAGATCAACCCTAACTTCGCCGTTACTGCGTGTAATGGCCGGAGAAGAGGTAGTCGAAGGGTGCGTGGTGTTGTCGGAGCCAGCACCGTCCGTGGTAATATCATTAGCTATATAACTAAAGGTAAACTAATAAATTTAAAATATAATCAACAATTTAAAATTCAATATAATTAATTTTCAGGAAAGAAATGATGAAAAGAGCTGAAAAGCATATGTTACCATTTTCAGATCCATAACTGCTTTAATATATTATACAGAATAGATTTTGTTTGTTTCCCGTGTTCCTCATAATTTCAACTTTTTCTATTTTTTTTTGTTTTGAAATAAAAAAATAAAAACATGATACAAACAACTCAAACCATGATTCACTTAAAACTTGAGAATGAACCTAAAATGTTCAAACCACTAAACTATACGCTCGTTGCTAAATGTTCTATATAATAATATAATATTCACTCTGTCCCATTATTGTTGGATCGTTTTCTTTTTTGGACTATTCTATTATCATATACTGAGGAACTCTTAGCTCATGTAGTCTTTACTCATTTGGCTCGTTCCAAAAAAGAAAATAATTTTACATTAAAAAATATCTTGAATTTTGTGTCACGCTACTTTACATATAAAACATAACTCTCCTTAATCTACATGCACGGAGGGATTATAAAATAACAAGACATATATATAGCCTTGATTTTCAGGACATAATATTATATATAAACAACAAGACATATACATAGCCTTAATTATGCCATCAAAATCACATAGAAATTAGTAATTATTTTTTGAATAAAAATCCGATGAATTTTTAACATGATTTCCACTATGTATAATTGGATACACAAGGGACCCTATATGATACATGATCTTGAGATGAGCCAAACAAAATCCGACATATTATAACATGCATGTATGATTTGTTTCTCCACTTCAATTCATTTCTCTGTCTAGATTATGAGATTCAGTCATAAAAAAAGTGGGGTAATGGGCATATGTCTACTTTTAAACGATAGAATGATGCTTGGATATGAAACTGATGTAATCCCCACCCCCAACGCATACATACAAAAGTCTTGTAAAGAAATGATAAGACATTTAGAGAGTGGATGCTTAGATTTAGTCGGTGGAATATGATATGCACTTTTACTTGTTGGGGAAAAACTCCGAACAAGATGTATGTGTGTAAATTAATATTCTTGGCATCATCGATATTCTTCTCTTTCCATGAACTATGCTTCCTATTTATGCACATGGGCCTCCTCCTTATCATCATTTTGATCATTACCCAAAAAACTCACTTCTTTTGTGATAAGCTTTTTTCATATATATATTTTTCTGGTTACTTCTTGATTAATCGATCACACTATGATTGAACTCGCGGATCTCCCAGCTGCCTGTTTAAGTATTTAAGATTCCACCACCACATAGTTTATTGTGAGTGGAGTAAAGGTCTCACATTAGTGTAGTGTTAAATAAATTAGTAGTTGATCATGAATGGTAAAAAGTATAAATAATTATTGTTATTGAGGGTAAGAATGAGTTGTAGCAGTTGGCTATATGTGGTAAAAAGTATAAATAAAGGATTGTATTGAAGGTAACAAGTAAAGAACATTTTTAAAGATAGTTTCCATAAAAGGAATAGGAAGAGAATTGGGGATGCACCAAAAATAATGATCAAAATTTTATAACCAGACCTAAGTGGCTCAAAACAAATAACCTGATAATCTAAATAAATTGGCTCGATTGATGTTCTTATCTAAAAACTAAGAATGAATACAATATTACTTGAATATTCATTCTATCTGTGCTTGAACGGAAGGATATATGCAAATGGTTAGCTATAGCTTTAATTGTTTTGTGTGCAATGGTGTACCATGAAAGTGTGTCATCGACACTTTATGATAGATTTATAACGGATAAGATAAGGCTAGCTAAGGCAATAGGCTTTTATTTCAAACTTTTGTTAATTTCATCTCATCTTCTGAGTACTATAATATTCTATATAGAAAGAGAATGAAGTTTAAATAAAAATCATTTTTATATAAATATATATATAGTAATATCATGCCATGCATATATTATATATTTGTTATCTTAATGTAAAGTGTAGAATATTGTTTGGAATTAATATAAAAATTTACGTGGGTTCAACTCGTAAAATCATAAGGTATATATAAAGGAGAAAGTGACCAAGAAGTTAGACGTAAAGCAAAAAGGTATAAAAGTGCATAGAGTATTTATACTAATTATACTATATATAATTAAAGGATGACCTAACTTTTCATGGGCATAGCAGACAGTGCATTAATGAAATATTGTATTTTGGAAAAGGTAGCCTGGGGATGAGTAGGTCCAAATTACGTACATCTTTGTAGTTAAGAAAAGATCCTGATTCGTGTTCATCAATCCTATTATATCTCCATCATATCATGATATCCCCATTGTGTGCTTCCCCCTACTATATTTGATCACTTCCCACTTTCTCTCTTTCCCACGCAACAAGCAAAAGAAAGCCGATTAAATAAGTATTAGCTTCTATGATATGTTACATCTATTGGTGTCGATTCCTAGTTACAAAATTATCCTATAAATTCTGAGTTTCTAATTCAAATTTTTTATTCGCATATGTGACATAGTGTCTTCCTCATTTATATATAATACTAGCAAGGGATACTAATAATAAATATATATGTAAAAAGTAAATAAGTTTAATTATGATTTTGAATAATTTTAATTAGATAGTGGATCTTTATTTTATATATATATATACATAATTTATTGGCCTAAAAAATAAAAAATATATATATGTTAAATTACTAAATTTTACTTAATTTAAAAATAAAAACAAATAACGATGTTGTGGGTATAATGAAAATTTGTAAGAATACACACTTATATAATAGTAACAGAAAAATAGAGAAATACAGGAGTATATTTTAGTAGAACATTACCCTCAAATTAAATATATAGTAAGGATGTAACAAGCAAACTAAATTTTGTGACACAGGACGCTAAATACCCAACTTCCATATAGACTTGACGATTTTCTCCATATATTCACTCAATCCTAGCAATAAATTCACCTCTGGAATTGTACTATTTATGAGCAACTCCAATTGACTAGCATAGTACAAATTACTTCGAGTTTAGATTTAAATTTGTTAATAAGAAACTTATACATACTTTTTCAAATAATTTTCTACTTAAATCATCTATTAAATCCATCTTTCGTATGTTACTGTGTAAACTGATACGAGAAATCATTTTTAATCGAATTTGGAACAAATACATATGATACATTCTAAGCGGATTTCATAGACTGTATAATTTCAAAATTATACTTTGATTTAATTTTTAATATTTTGTATATTTTCGAGAATTTGTTATTCAAATTAGTCTTCACTTTTTATATTTAGATGATTTTTTTGTTTTTATTTATATGTATAGTTTAATTTCTTTAGTTTGTCATTGATAACGAAAATGGAAAGAAATCGAAGAAACAACATCTTTGACTGATAGGATACGGTCTAACTACTAGGCCCCCCGACATTAAGCTCGGCCCATTTGAGTTCGAACTAAAGAGACTCCTCGACCAACTACAACTCTAATCGCAATTGGAGACGTAGAAGATTCGGATGCATATCTAAAAGAATCCTTATGAGAGAAGACTCAGAATCAGAGTCGAACTCAACTTGGTATCAAAGTCAGAGTCGAACTCAACTTGGTATCAGAGTCAGAGTCGAACTCAACTTAGTATCAGAGTCAGAGTCGGACTCAACTTCATGAATATGTATAAATAGAGGCTAGATTAGGGAAGAGGGGGAGAGCGACAATAATCTACTCTTAGATCGATCACTTGATCTACACTTCTTGTAATCACTCCTCATATTATCAATACACGAACTCTCTCTCTCTCCCCGTGGACGTAGATCTTATTCATAGATCGAACCACGTAAATCCTTGGTGTTCTTGTGCATTTAATCCCCTTACGAAAATAAGTTCGATCACTGGCGCCGTCTGTGGGAAACGAAATTTTGTGTTTTCGATCAACCATCGTTTATAGGGAATCAATCACGACAATGCATACCAGAAGTCACGCATCCAGGGTCGCCGTCGGCAACAACGACGGCCGGGCAAGCCGAGCTCAGCTCGGGAAAAACCCCGCCAGAGAACCAACCCCTGAAGATCATGTCCAAACAGGCGACGAACAGGGCAATCAAGTCCTGCATGAAGAAGCTGGGTACCGAAGCGAAGGAGATCGTCAAGTACGAGCCCCGCACTGCATCGGAGCTGTGGCACATAGCAGATCGGTTCGCTAAAGCAGACGAAGCGAACAGGAGAAAACGTGAAGGCGACAGGTGGAACCTCCGGCGAAAGAGAAAAGAGGATGATCGAGAAACCGGGTAGTAATCCGGTAGAAATCGAGAAGAGACTTACCACATTAGAGAAGCTCGGTACAAGCAACAAGTAGCTCGGTATTATAACAGTGTCAAATCTTGACAATTCCAAGTAGGCGACCTCGTACTTGAGTGGCGAAGTCGATAAAGTCTAAAAGCTCGGCAAGTTAGATACCACATGGGAAGGACCATACCGAATTAAAGAAGTCCTCGGAAAGGGTCATATAAGCTCGCCCATTTATCCGTGCGTCGTTTTCATTAATAAAATCTTTTCTTGCATATTTCATGTCACTTATGCGAGCTACCTCTTCCCATGACGACAAATACCCTCTAGGAGGACGACCATACCTCTCAGGAGGAGAACCCTCTACGGAGGTCTGGAGAGAACCTCTACGGAGGAGAACCCTACCTCTAAGGAGAGAACCCTCAAGGAGGAGAACTAAGCGCGTAAGGGACCACCGATCGCTAATATTCCTACCAAATAAATTGATAGTAAACGCAAGTATATATATCGTATCCATGAGGATCTGCGACTCGAGAACACATCAATTAATTAACACAGAATCTTGATTATTATCCAGGCAACAAAATCTCAAGAGAGAATATTATAAAACTAGACTCGAAATAAGAATAAACTCAGATATAAAAGATTGATCCTAGGGATGTACTTAACCTAACGAAATTCACACAATTAACCTATTAATATGTTCACCAATTTAATCCACATTCATATGAAGGATCACTAATGTAACTATAGTTTCCGCCAGGACAGCCTATAGTAGTAGGTTAGCCTAAACTCTATCTCCGTCGGTCTCAAGAGAAGTAAGCTAATTACCAAAAGCACACAAAGATTTAACCTCCTCTGTTCACCTATCTCAAGTCGGTCTCAAGGCAAAACGTATTATAAATTCGGATATCGATTATGCAATTAATTCCGCCAAGACATTAATCACATAACTAGCATGCATCAATATTGATCGATACCAACACATGAGAATTAAAGCCAAGAATTATAAATCATGAATGGGACGGACAAAGCAGATCAACAGATTAATTATATAAATCTAGTTAGATATACAAACCCTAGGATCAATACGAACTTTAGCTACGCATAATTAAAATAACAAAACAATAAATAAATAAAAATAACATAAACAGAATTAAATAAATAAAACCGTAGAAATCCACGAAGAACAATGTAGCAGCTTTGATCCGTAAATAAAATTGAACTCTAAAATAAACTAAGCTAAGAAAACTGGAATAGAACTTGCAAAAGAATATAAAGAAGAATTTGTGTTCTGCTATGGAATGGTGGTTTCAACTACTGATATATCTCCCTATTTATAATGAATTGCTAGCTCCCTTTCTCGTTCATAGCACAAGCCTTCTCCATCTCGGACTATGATTAGAATTGTACACGGAATAGGAGTCTGCCTCGCGAGGCACTATCACGAGGAAAGATTGCGAATCTTCAGTGATTTGGCTTCAATTGCTCCTCTCTAGCTTTGCTAGAGAGGGAGTTCCGCGAAGGTAGGTCGAGAACACTTCAAAATTGCTGAAAATTCGCTCATCCTCGCGACCAAGCATCTCGACCAACGGTCGCGAGCGTTTCTCGCGAAGCGTAATTCACTACGTGAGCGACTTCGCCGTTTAGCTCCGTTCTCTCTCGTCCGGACTCCGAATTGCGATCCGTTTGCGCCTACGGACTCCTATCGAGGTGCTATTTAAAATAGTATACTTTGTACATCCATATTTTTCAAATCCATTACGTCATATTCAACGTCGTTTTCAAACAGTTCTTCTTCGCACGAGCTTGCGATTAGGCTAGTGATTCCTCTTTATCATGATCCACCTTTTTGACATCAAAACTTGTGCTAAAATGACATGAAACACACACGACATAATATCTTTCAAGGTAAATATAAATATATCGAAAGACAGCTCAAAAGATCACTTATCAAATAGAAACAAGATAAATATAGCCATAAAAAAACAGGTAAAAATGAGGCTTATCAACTCCCCCAAACTTACCCTTTTGTTTGTCCTCAAACAAATTAGAACACGAGAGAGACGACCAACGATAGGCAAATAGTCGAATGACAAAAGCAATAAGCCTCAGAGCCACGAGTAATAAAAGATTCAAACAGATGAATCAAATCACAACCTCTTTCGTTAAACTCAACACATTATAAACATCATAAGCACAAGCCTTCTCAAACTTGAATCCTCACGACATGGATATATATATATATAAGAAAACTCAAACACTCAAGTGTATCAAAGAGGATGTGTATGCTCTCAAAGTTCAAAACTACATGGAA